>JAIFKI010000021.1:5095000-5506786 GCA_025389145.1 Misgurnus mizolepis
AGGACCGGAGTCAATTATTCCTCTTATACCACGGTTACCACAAACATTGCTCTGGTGCCTATTTTAAAGACATTTGACAAGTTAGGTGTGCGGTTATCAGAAATTAATGCATACCCACGGAACATTTCTCAGCCAATCAGAATACAGCATTCAACAGACCCGTGGTAAAAAAAATTATAAAACGGTAAGTTCCAATCCTTGATTCTGATTGGTTAAGAGCTGTGCATTATTCACGATAAAACACGGCTATCACCGCTTCAACCAATGGTTCTATTTATCACTGTGCCCTAAGCAACACCCTTAGCCATCACACGTATCAGTTTGAGGTTTGTTGTTTTTATTTAAGCTTTCATGCATATTTCTACACATTGGAATTGTTGTTGTTCACAGTCAGGGACTATTTTTTTCTAGCGGCTGGAATGCCTTTATTGATTTAACGTCATTAAAGTTGCACTAATAAATTTTTTTTTACTTTAATATTTTGTGGTAACCGTTTTGTAAAAGCAATAATGTACTTGAGGCAAGTGCTGTATCGTGAATAAGTAACAGCTATAGGGGTTGCAGTGACTTAACATGCTCGTGCCTAACAACGCCCTTCAGCCGTTACTTATTCATTATACAGCACAGCCTCTCGTACCTTATTAAATGGACTGCATTTATATAGCACTTTTAACAGACCTATGGCCATCCAAAGCGCTTTACAATTAGCCTCACATTTACCCATTCACTCACACATTCATACACCGACAGCGGTGTCAGCCATGCAAGGCGCCAGCCAGCTCGTCGGGAGCAGTTGGGGTTAAGTGTCTTGCTCAAGGACACCTTGACACTTGGTCTGGTGGAGCCGGGGATTGAACCACCAACCTTCCGGTTTGTAGACAACCTACATGAACCACTAGGCCACTGCCGCCCATTATTGCTTACTTAAACACACTGAGTGAATAATTATTACCACTAATATTGAACAACTGATATTAAGTCATTTAACCATCAGATGAATTCTCACTGTTAGTAGATTTATAAAATTCATCATCTAGATGTTATAGTTGTGTTTATATTTATATACTGATAAAGAATCTGAAAGATTGAGTTAATAAACAGAAATTCATTTATGAGAATATCAGCTGATGTTTCTAATCAGAAAATAAGACACTTAATAGATGAAAATCACCTGAATTGATTTCATTTCTGTCTTTCTGTTTCTGTCTGCTGCTGTTACAGTTACAAAGCTGGAAGTGTATGAGGGGAAATCTGTCGATCTGAAGACTGAAGTTAAAGACATAAAGAGAGTTGAGAAGATAGAGTGGAGATTTGAAGAAACTCTCATAGCTGAAATCAATCCTGCAAACAATATCTTCAGGACATCTAATGATGATCTATTCAGAGATAAACTGAAGCTGAATCATCTGACTGGAGATCTCAACATCAAAGACATCAGACAGGAACACACTGGAGTTTATAAACTGAAGATCACCAGAGATGGAGAAACCTCAGACAAGAGATTCTTTGTGTCTGTCAGAGGTGAGTAACTGAAATCTTTAAGTGTAATAATGATTTTATGATCATCTGTACTCTGTTGACAGTATACTGTAGATGTAAGAGGGATTTATGACTATTAACTTACAGTGGAGATTTTCACTCTGTGTTTAACTGGTTCTCTTTAAACCTGTTTAATATCTTCTTTGGTAGACCTAATAAATTATTTAATCATCATAAAGTTAACATAGTAAACGTCTATTTGTTTAGTTTAGACTGTAATGTAGAGCAAATCTAAACACTATCAAAGCACATTTACATTCTCATTTCTGAGGTGCTATGAGTGACTGATTCTGCTGACAGTGACGTCTTGTGAGATCAGTGTTGGACAGATCTGTTGTTTCAACCGTTCTTTCATACCGATCGGTTCAAAGGAGTCAGTTCGCGAATCGAACCCGTTGTGAGCTTATCTCAACTGGGCATCACAAAACTTTAACAAAATGTTACTGTAACAACCTGGAAAACATTTCCTCGCTTGATATGATTTGGTCTTCTGACCTTTCGTCATCGTGTCAGTTTTGTTTTGAGGAATATGCGCCAGATAGAGAGAGACAGTGAGTTTGGAGAAAGAAAGAGTGCACGCGGCTCTCTGCTCATTCATCAAGATCATTACTCATTATTCACATTAAATGAACCCAATATTTGTGACCGTATGGGCCGTGCTCCGCAAGACATAAAGGCCGGGGTATACCTTTTTTCCGTGTCCGCGTCCGTGCAGCTTTCCAAGTATTCTCCCCGCGGCTACACGCGGATGGCCACGTTCGACGCTATACGTAATACAAATGATTTCTTATTCAAATTATTAGTCTAACAGGCCGTAGGGGCAGCACTGATTTGGCGACATTTACAGTACATTAAAACACTAGGATAGGTGAAGAAAAGTAACTGATCCACCATTGCAAACACAGTTTAGAACAATCAACACGACAACAAAGAACAGGAATCAAACAAACATGCTCCACAGCTTTCTGTTCTTGGAAGAAGTAAAATTTAAAGAAGAAAAACGATAGTGTGTGTGCAAATGCTGTTTATTTCCTTTGTATAATTGTTTGTAGTGGAGTGTCCTGTCTAAATATTTTCACGCGCATGCTGTACGCGGACTGTACGCGCACTGTCTGCGCAGTCTCAAATTTTGGGCTGCAGGCGGACGGTCCGCGCGGCCGACTGCGGACCCTCCTGATAAGCCCGTCGCGCTGTTGTGCTAAAGCTGTTTGTGAACAAGGCCCAGCTAGATCTGTTTGCAGCAAGAGACGGGCGTTAAACGAGTTCTACAACAACGCTTAGGTGCCACAGATGTGCCTGCCTATTAATCAGCCTTATTTTGCAGCAAAATCTGCCAAATTATCGATAAATCGGTAGACCTCTAGTTAGTAACACCAATATTGAAGAACTGATATTTTATTAAAGTCATTTAACCATTTGATGAATTCTCACTGTTAGGAGATTCATAACATTCATTATCTAGATGTTAAAGTTGTGTTTATATTTTAGGCATGGGCTGGTATGAGATTTTGGCAGTATGATAACCTTAAACAAACATCTCACGGTATTGCGGTATTGCCATTGCAACACTAAAATGTGTTCTTTTCAAATGTCTGCATATACAAACAATAACTTATCAACTGGACACAATACATTTTATTTTTAAGCAACATACAACATATATGTCAGGCAAAAATAAGGCCTTAAATTATAATATTCTTTCAAAAAATTATAATAATATAATTAATATATTAATAATATTAAATGTAAACATTAAATCAATTACATGACTTAATTATTTAACCTAATATTGTGTAAACACAGCTTATACCTTTATACCTTATACCTTTTCTTTAAAACCTCAGAATACATTGAAACTGGTAACTGGCCCATGCCTATTATATTTAAATACTGATACAGAATCAGAAAGATTGAGTTAATAAACAGAAATTAATTTATGAGAATATGAGCTGATGTTAATAATCAGTAAATAAGACACTTAATAGATGAATATCATCTGAATTGATTTCATTTCTGTCTTTCTGTTTGCTGCTGTTACAGATGATTTAGAAACACTGCAAGTGGATGAAGAAGAATCTGTCGATCTGAAGACTAAAGTTACTGAAATAAAGAGAGATGATGTGATAGATTGGAGATTTAGAGAAACTCTCATAGCTGAAATCAATCCTGCCAACAATATCTTCAGGACATATGATGGTGATGATGATATATTCAGAGATAAACTGAAGCTGAATCCTCAGACTGGAGATCTCAACATCAATAACATCAGATGGGAACATGATGGAGTTTATTTACTGAAGATCATCAGAGATGGAGAAAACTCATACAAGAGATTCAGTGTGTCTGTCAAATGTGAGTAACTGAAATCTTTAAGTGTAATAATGATTTTATGATCATCTGTACTCTGTTGACAGTATACTGTAGATGTAATGGTTTACAGAGAGACGGGACCCAAGTGCAGGTAATGTTGAACTCAATGGGGTTTATTAAGCAAAAAGCCCACGATGGGGCGAAAGACAAACTTTAACAACGACTTGACAAGACAGAAGACACAACACGAGACTAGACTTGACTTGATTCTTTGATAATCCGTCACCAGAACAAGGGTTCAAGATACACAGGTCAATACAAAACGATTCATTTCAGGACAAGACACACTGGGGCCTTAAATAGAAAAAACTAAACAAGATAACGAGGGAAGCTCAGGTGCGGGGAGTAAACCAATAATGAATATTTAATGATGAGACAAGGGGGCGGGAACAGAGACAAGATACAACAGCACACTACCCAAACAAAAGGCCATGTGCTGTTACACAAAACATGGGTACCACCACGACCCACACGACCATGAACTACTATGAATAACAATAACAGACTGGTAGGATCATGACTGTAGATGTAAGCGTGTTTTTTGTCTATTAGCTTACAGTGGAGATTTTCACACTGTGTTTAACTCTGACTTATCTTCTGTTTAAACCTGATTTAACTACTTTTAACACTTGTTATTTTGAAAGGGTTAACTGAGATAACACTTGTTAACTATGTACATCATTCAATACAGATATTTGGTTAACATTTGATCATACATTCATTGGTATGTTATAGACGGTTTCATCAGACGCACAGTGATGCGATACACGTCTGGATCCAAACTGTACTTCCGGTTTCGTTTTTTTTTTAATGGTCTGACTAGTTGCTAAACTGATCTCTTGAAAGCTTCGTCAAAAAAAACAAATGTTTTTGTTTCCTAGGTTATCTATGTGTTGTTTTTTGCTTGTTATATAAATAAACTAAGTTTAAAGAACTTTGTTGTTATTTATTCTTAGCGGAGTTTACCGGAAGTTATGTGCAGACCGCGAAAGCCGCTTGTTTATGTTGTTACTGCTGAAACCTCCTATGTAAAATATTATAAAATTGTTAGTTCTAATCCTTGATTCTGATTGGTCAATAGCTGTTTTATTAAAGTCATTTACCCATTAGATTAATTCTCACTGTTAGGAGATTTATAAAATTCATCATCTAGATGTTATAGTTGTGTTTATATTTATATACTGATAAAGAATCTGAAAGATTGAGATAATAAACAGAAATTCATTTATGAGAATATCAGCTGATGTTTCTAATCAGAAAATAAGACACTTAATAGATGAAAATCACCTGAATTGATTTCATTTCTGTCTTTCTGTTTCTGTTTCTGTCTGCTGCTGTTACAGGGAAAACACTGCCAGTGTATGAGGGAGAATCTGTTGATCTGAAGACTGAAGTTAAAGACATAAAGACAGTTGATCTGATAGAGTGGAGATTTGAAGAAACTCTCATAGCTGAAATCAATCCTGCAAACAATATCTTCAGGACATCTGATGATGATCTATTCAGAGGTAAACTGAAGATGAATTTTCAGACTGGAGATCTCAACATCAATAACATCAGACAGAAACACACTGGACTTTATAAACTGAGGATCATCAGAGATGGAAAAACCTCAGACAAGATATTAAGTGTGTTTATCAGATGTGAGTAACTGAAATGTTTGAGTGTAATAATGATTTTATGATCATCTGTACTCTGTTGACAGTATACTGTAGATGTAAGAGTGATTTATGACTATTAACTTACACTGGAGATTTTCGCACTGTGTTTAACTCTGACTTATCTTCTGTTTAAACCTGATTTTAACTGCAGATAAAACAACTTTTATTATTCAAATTTAAAACAGTTTGAACAGAAACTGTGAAAACAGATCTAGATGTTATAGTTGTGTTTATATTTATATACTGATAGAGAATCTGAAAGATTGAGAACAGAAATTCATTTATGAGAATATGAGCTGATGTTTATAATCAGTTAATAAGACACTTAATAGATGAAAATCACCTGAATTGATTTCATTTCTGTCTTTCTGTGTTTCTGTTTGCTGCTGTTACAGATGAAATAAAACCATTGCAAGTGTTTGAGGGAGAATCTGTTGATCTGAAGACTGAAGTTAAAGACATAAAGAAAGATGATCTGATAGAGTGGAGATTTGGAGATGATGAAAGTCTCATAGCTGAAATCAATCCTGCCCACAGCATCTCCAGTACATATAATGGTGATGATGATCTATTCAAAGATAAACTGAAGCTGAATCATCAGACTGGAGATCTTAACATCAGTGACATCCGATGGGAACACACTGGAGTTTATAGACTGAAGATCATCAGAGATGGAGAAATCTCATACAGGAGATTCAGTGTGTCTGTCAAATGTGAGTAACTGAAATGTTTGAGTGTAATAATGATTTTATTATCATCTGTACTCTGTTGACAGTATACTGTAGATGTAAGAGGGATTTATGACTATTAACTTACAGTGGAGATTTTCACACTGGCCGATTCTCAATATGCATGCACTCTTGTCTGTACTTGTGTTCTTGTGGACTTGTAAAACGTCATCAGTCGAGGCCCAAGTACTGTTCCAAATCAAAGGCTGTTTCTCAATTCCAAGAGACTGGTCTTGCCAGGCGACCTTGGAAGAACTAACTCAGAAGGTTGCGAGAACACAGAACGCACTTGTGAGAATTTAGATGTGTGCGATCTTCCTGTTGGTCACGTTACCTCCCCAGATTTCAGTGCGCAAGTCTGCACTCGATGCATCCTCGATTTCATCCGGGCATTTTCATGCGTCCTCTGTACTTGTGTTCTTGAGAACTGGAATTGAACTTCGACGGTTAATGATGACGTAGAGCAAGAACACAAGGACGCAAGATTGCTGAAGAACGCATATTGAGAAACAGACAAAGTTCGCATCAAGCCAAGTTCACATTGGGGTTATGTGTTCTTGTGCTGCGTTCCAGGCAGGTTTTTGAGCCCGTGAATTACGACTTCAAAACCACGACTCAAGACTCTGAACTGGGAAAATGCGTTCCAGGCAGCCTGTTACCCGTGTTTTTACAACCTTCTACCAGTGGCGGAGCCAGAGGGCTATTTGGGGTGGCAATTGCCACCCCAGATGAAGTTCTTGCCACCCCTGTTGCCACCCCGCTGAAAACATTACTTTGTTTGATTTTTACGAACATTTCTCAAATCTCCCAGCGGACGTGAATGCATCTACGCAGCACGCACAAGCGTGTTGTTGCTGCTATCTTTTCATTACGCTTGTTCGACTTCATGCGGCGCCGCAAAACCGACTGCCGCATGACGTCAAAGTTCCGAGAGCGATTTAAAAGCAAACTCCTCCGTATGATTTCGCGAATCGCTCTCGCGGTACTTTGACGTAATGCAGCTGTCTAGCCGCATGACGTCGAACAAGCCTATTGGTTAAGCTGACACGCAGCTCCTTCGTACTCCAAAACATAACGCGCCAACACGCACATGATCGATGAAGAGCGTTTGCTGGTATGTACGGCTTTTATTGGTATTAAATTAAACGAAGTACTGTTTTAACGGGAAGTAAGGAAGACATTGCACTGTAGTGCTTAGCATAGCATTAATACTTCAATGAGCATTACTAGTCTTGTGAAACTGACTAATACTGTCACGCCTGCGTGAAGATGCTTAAAACAATAAAAAACATGTCGTCAGCAAATGTTCAGCAACAATCACAGACATTAGGTAGGCTTATTCATATTGGCACGTGTAATGCAGCATATTGAACTTAATAAAACGACCGTGGATATAGTACAGGGATGTAAACAG
This sequence comes from Misgurnus mizolepis, assembly GCA_025389145.1. Taxonomy (NCBI): domain Eukaryota; kingdom Metazoa; phylum Chordata; class Actinopteri; order Cypriniformes; family Cobitidae; genus Misgurnus; species Misgurnus mizolepis. Next base: position 5,102,713 of record JAIFKI010000021.1, read on the forward strand.
CGTGCTTTTCTGCACCTCACGCTTTTTAAACGTCAGTTTGGGTGACTTGGGTCTGAGAGGGTTGGATTATAATTTCACAAAGTCATCTGAAGCCATTCCATTGCTTAATGTATGTGAGGGACAGAAGTCTATTTACATCATTACATTAAAGTTAACGGAAACTAGTTCCCTCCTCCCTTAACATAACATGTCTAGATGTCTGTAAGCAATTTTCCTTGTGTTGTCAAATAGGCTAGACCTCAATATACTCAGATCTTGTCGTAGTGTATTATTTTAATATTTGTATTATTAGTAACGGTGTACTTATGGTAAATAATAACAAGCAAATTGTTGAAAATTTTGGTTTCTTCATGAGGTGTGTAACTATAGGGACGATATTACCAACTTCTTTCTAAAGAAGCAAAAGTCAGGTGCAGATCAGGTCCAAACAGATCCCAGTTGTTCTATTTTTGCTATATACTTAATACATATATAATTGTGTACATTTTGGAAAATAAACAACTTTAATTTAATCTATATACATTTTGTGGAAAATAATTTATTTTTAGTGTAATTGAACACTTTGTATATTGACCCCCCAAAATAATACCTTGCCACCCCTTTGCCACCCCTGTTTCAAAAGTCTAGCTCCGCCACTGCCTTCTACGTGTGAAAGTGCAGTGGAACGGCAGTCAAACTCGTGACTTCCCACCCGTGAACTCATACTAGATCGATGTACTCCCAGTTCAGAGTCGTGAGTCGTGGTTTTGAAGTCGTGATTTACGGGTTACATTTTGCCTGGAACGCAGCATTGATCCACCCATTTTATCGAGGATGCATCAGGAGGTGACTTGTGCGGACTTTAAACAGACAAGTTTCCCAGAATGCATTTCCCGTCAACTGCAATGAAGCTTAAAGCTTGCACAATATTCGGAATATTACTCTTTCTGTGTCGTAAAACGTAGTTTTAAGAGCTGTTTTGTCGAGAATGTAGATGAATAAACCTCAAATATGTGGTCAGTCATTAAAGATAGCGCCTACATTAAAATACGTGAGTATCTGAAATTGGCCGCGATCTCAGTTCAGCTGCTCTGCCCTCCGGTGTCTGTTGATCAAACATAAAATATTCCCTTTTGATATATATCTAATAGGCATTTTTGTCTCATCAATTTATTTCTTTATTATTTATATGAAGTCTGTTATTTGTTATCATTTTAACTGATGGTAAAGTTATGTTTCATAACTTAAATCACATATATTTTTATTTAATCTTTACTGTAGTAAATTACTACGTTTTTCTTTAACTGGGTGTTTTTCTTGTGTTTATTTAATGTTCTACAATCGTTTAGTAGTATTAAAATAAATGGTTTTATAATAAATTAATAAAAGTGTTTTATATCATACTTCATTTTGTAATAAATACATTAAAGCTAATCAGCGTATTGTTGCTTTACCACATATAAGGGTTTTTGCATTTGATATATTTAGTTAAAAATAGATTAAAATAAGAATAGCCAGGACTGCACGTATTGGTTAAACTGAATGACGACCTCAAGTACTCTCTGTTCCATTTGCAATATAAGCGGACTCGCGTCCTCCCATCCTCGGGAGTTCGTTCTTCCGAGTCTGAACTTGCAAGTCCGAACTACGAAGTACGCAAGTCTGAACTTGGCATACTTGGTATTGAGAAACGGCCACTGTTTAACTCTGACTTATCTTCTGTTTAAAACTGATTTTAACTGCAGATAAAACAACTTTTTACACTTGATATTTTGAAAGGGTTAACTTAGATAAGCATGTCAACATCATTCAATACAGATATTTGGTTAACATTGATTTGATCATAAATTCATTAGTATGTTATATAAAATATTAAACACACTGACTGAATAATTATTACCACTAATATTGAACAGCTGATATTTTATTAAAGTCATTTACCCATTAGTTGTATTCTCAATGTTAGGAGATTCATAAAATTCATCATCTAGATGTTATAGTTGTGTTTATATTTATATACTGATAGAGAATCTGAAAGATTGAGTTAATAAACAGAAATTCATTTATGAGAATATGAGCTGATGTTTATAATCAGTAAATAAGACACTTAATAGATGAAAATCACCTGAATTGATTTCATTTCTGTCTTTCTGTATTTCTGTCTGCTGCTGTTACAGGGAATACACTGCAGGTGTATGAGGGGAAATCTGTAAACCTGAAGACTAAAGTTACTGACATACAGGGAGTTGATCTGATCGAGTGGAGATTTGGAGATTATGAAACTCTCATAGCTAAAATCAATCCTGTCAACAATATCTTCAGTACATCTGATGGTGATGATGGTCTATTCAGAGATAAACTGAAGCTGAATGATCAGACTGGAGATCTCAACATCAGAAACATCAGAAAGAAACACAATGGAGTTTATAAACTGAAGATCATCAGAGATGGAAAAAGATCATACAAGAGATTCAATGTGTTTGTCATAGGTGAGCAACTGAAGTCTTTCAGTATAATAATGATTTTAATATCATCTGTACTCTGTTGACAGTATACTGTAGATGTAAGAGTGATTTATGACTATTAACTTACAGTGGAGATTTTCACACTGGGTTTAAAGGGCTGTGTGCACCAAAGCGTTTTAACACAGCTGAAAATGCCAGGCAGATGCCAACTGTAGATGCTTGCCAGTTTTTTTCAGCTGGAGGCTTTGGTTGCTGTGATACTTCTGCTTTGTTTATCAGTCATTGAACGATGCTCTGGTTGGTTGTTGTGATGTTTATCCATCCCCTCCCCCACTGTGATTGGATGGCTGGGTGAGAACTTGAAGTAACATTGACAAGCTGAAAGTCAGTGCTGGACGTGAATGAATATTCACTGAATTGATTTCATTTCTGTGTTTCTGTCTGCTGCTGTTACAGAGAAAACAGAAGAACTGAAAGTGTATGAGGGGAAATCTGCTGATCTGAAGACTGAAGTTACTGACATACAGAGAGATGATCTGATAGAGTGGAGCTTTAGAGAAACTCTTATAGCTGAAATCAATCCTGCCAACAATATCTCCAGAACATATGATGGTGATGATGATGAATTCAGAGATAAACTGAAGCTGAATCCTCAGACTGGAGATCTCAACATCAATAACAGCAGAAAGAAACACACTGGAGTTTATACACTGAAGATCATCAGAGATGGAAAAACCTCATACAAGAGATTCACTGTGTTTGTCAGAGGTAAGGAACTGAAAAGGGGATCAGTGGGGATTTTCACATTGCATTTCACATTTAAACCTGGATTATCTTCTTTTTAAACTTTTAAACTTTAAACTTTTTAGAGGGGTTATCACAGTTACATTCTATATTAGGTCTCAAATTAGGATTCTCTGCAAATTCATATTACAGAAGCAACTCTTAAATTGATTTTAGATTCTAAATTAATTTAGGATTCTGACTAGGAAATTGGCTATCAACTCTTAGGTCTGTTACCAAGCAATCAACAATGCTTGAGCTGCTGCTGTACATTAAACTAAATGATTGTACTTTATATTTCAATGAGGCAAAAAATAAATGTTATTAAATTAATTGTTATTATAGTCTGTGTACTCAGCACATCGTCTGTAAGTTAAATTTAAACATTCAGCAAATGCAACTTAAAAAATAAGTAAACTATTCTTCCTAAGCTGACTATAACTGTTAGGATACATCTGTACTGTATTTCAATATTTGATAAAGACACAGAGTCAAGTGTATATTCATGATGATCAAGTGTTCATAGATAAGATAACTGAGTTTTTAATAATGAGGGATGTTAAGATTAGAAGATCACTTCACTACCGAGACACAATAAAAGTGAATAATGGGAGTGATGTAGTGACCATTTGTGAAGGTAAAAATATTTAAAGTCTTTAATAAAAAATTGCTGTTTTTCATCCTGCACTTTGTTAAAACAGCAATATCCCTGTCCAAGTATCAGTGTAATTGTTACTGCTGGCTTTCATTTAAGTTTTCAGTTAGGACACCTGTGAGGTTACCCTAAACTAGACTGTTTTAGGATGTTTTGTCAAGTTAGGAGGAGGCTTTTCAAATATCCATTTCCTATCTGCAGTTAAAATAAGATAATGCACTTTTATTATTCTGTAATAGCTTTTGTCTTAAATGAGATTCTAACTGAAATGATTATGGTTACTGTTATATATGTAGCTAAATGTTGTGCTATATTGCGGGAAAACTAATCAAAATGATGAAGCCTGCAGGTACAAAGATCGTGACTGTCATCAGTGTGGGAGGAAAGGCCACACAAAGCGTATGTGTAAGAGCAAAGGCAAGAACGGTCGTGACCGAGAATGGAAACAGAAAGTGGAAAAACCTGAACAGAGAGGTAATGCAAGTAAGCGCAGTGTGAAAGGTAGAAAGAAGAAAGTTTTTCACGTTGAGACAAGAGAAGATCAAAGTGAAAGTGAGGAAAATAAATCGGACTCTGGCTGTGAGTTGGGACTGTATGGCTATGTCACAAAAAGGGAAATATTCACGAATCTCAGTGCTGCCTGTTGTAAATGGAAAGAAAATGGAGATGGAATTGGATACAGGGGCTGCTGTGTCTTTGATCCCTTGGGAACAGTATAGAAAAACGCTGGGCCAACTACCACTGCAACCCACTGATATAATGCTTAAGACATACACTGAAGAGCCTTTGACACCTGAAGGGGTCATCAAAGTGAAAGTAAGGTTAAACAAGCAATTTGCTGAATTGCCTTTGTATGTAGTTGAAGTGAATGCACCCGCACTGTTTGGAAGAGAGTGGCTGAAAGCAATTAAACTGAATTGGAAGGATTTAAAGACGGTGCATGCAATTGAGCAAAAAGAGAAAGACAACTTGGAGGCCGTATTAAAGAGACACTCAGCTGTTTTTTCTGAAAATCTAGGCACAATGAAGGGAATTAAAGCCACATTGACAATAAGACCAAACAGTCTACCAAAATTTTGTCCACCACGTAACGTGCCATATGCCCTCCAACCGCGAGTTGAGGCCGATCTAAAGCGACTGACGGAGCTTGGGGTGATATCACCAGTGGACCATAATGATTGGGCCACACCCGTGGTGCCGGTTAGCAAAAAGGATGGCACAGTGAGGCTCTGTGGAGATTTTAAGATCACCATCAACCCAGCTCTGTGCGTGGATAGATATCCAATCCCACGCATTGAGGACCTTTTTGCCTCTCTAGCGGGAGGCCAACGCTTTCGTAAGTTGGACTTATCAAATGCCTATCTACAGATGGAGGTGGAATAGAAGTCTAGGGCGCTGCTGACTATTTCAACACAAAAAGGACTATTTCATTCTAATCGCTTACCATTTGGAGTAGCTTCATCGCCTGCCTTATTTCAGAAGGCTATGGACCAAGTGCTTCTCAGACTGCCGTACACACATTGCTACTTGGACGACATCCTTATCAGTGGTCCTGACGAGCTGACATATCTAAAAACACTGGATGCTGTCCTGGGTAGGCTAGAGGAATGGGGCCTGCATCTCAAGTCAGAAAAGTCTGTGGAATACTTGGGCCATATCATTGATGCAGCTGGACTCCACAAATCACCAGAGAAGGTACGTGCCATTGTAGAAGCACCGGCACCAGGAGATGTCAGTCAGCTACGTTCGTTTTTAGGCATGCTAAACTTTTACGACCGTTTTATTCCCGACTTAGCCACCGTCATGAAACCACTGAATGATCTGCTAAATAAGGGGAAGAAATGGCAATGGACATCAGCCTGTGAGACAGCGTTCCAGACATCTAAGGCGCCACTTGTATCACAGGAAGTGTTAACCCATTACAATCCAAAACTGCCTCTCCAGATCGCATGTGATGCTTCGCCTTATGGAGTTGGGGCTGTACTCTCACACGTCATGCCCAATAATGAGGAAAGGCCGATAGCCTATGCATCACGAACGCTCAGCAAGGCGGAGCAAAACTATGCTCAAATTGAGAAGAAGGCGCTAGCAATAGTTTTTGGAGTACGCAAGTTCCACCAGTACCTCTATGGTAACAAATTCATTCTACTTACTGACCATCGGCCGCTGACTTCCATTCTGAGCCCATTGAAAAGTACATCGCCAATGGCTGCAGCCCGAATGCAGCGTCGGGCGCTCCTCCTGTCAGCGCACGATTACACTATTCAATACCGGAAAGGTGAATTACATGCAAATGTAGATGGACTGTCAAGGCTGCCACTCCTCTACACTCATAAAGAAAAGCGGATCGCAGTAGAGGTATTTTACACATCTCAGTTGGACACATTACCAGTCAGTAGCACTGAAGTCAGAAGTGACACCTTGGCTGATCCCATCTTGGCTCGTGTCTTTGAAATGGTCTCGACTGGTCGTTTTCCAGCTGCAAAGGATGTCGGTGAAGAGCTGTCGCCCTATCTGTTGCACCGGCATGAGCTCACAACCCAACAGGGATGCCTCATGTGGGGTGTAAGAGTGGTTGTGGCGCCTAAACTGCGCCCCTGAGTTCTGGAAGAGCTCCACTCAACATATCCAGGTGTAGTGAGGATAAAAGGTTTGGCACGCAGTTATGTTTGGTGGCCGGGTATAGACTTGCATATTGAGCTCCAGGTCAAATCTTGCCACTCCTGTCAGAGCGTACAAAAAGAGCCTGGGCTAGCACCTTCACACCCCTGGATGTGGCCCTCCAGTCCTTGGGAAAGAATACATGTGGACTTTGCGGGTCCATTTGAAGGACATATGTACTTGGTCACGGTGGATGCACATTCTAAGTGTCCTGAAGTGCATATCATGGACAGCACCACTGCCAGCATGACCATTCAAGTGCTTAGGGGCCTGTTTAGTCGCTATGGCATTCCACACATCCTTGTAAGTGACAACGGACCGCAGTTCTGTGCTGAAGAATTCAGTACATTCCTGAAGTCCAATGGAGTCAAACACATCCGCTCAGCGCCATACCATCCTGCCACCAATGGCTAGGCCAAACGGTTCGTGCAGACATTCAAACATGCCTTAAAAGCATCCAAAGGCACAGCACATGTGCGTCAGCGACGTGAGGCGTTTCTACTGACATAACGAAACACCCAGCACGCAACAATGAAAGAAGCGCCAGCTATGTTGTTTCTTGGATGCAGGCTGCGCTCTCGACTGGATTGTTTAAAACCGAGTGTTGCTGGAGCAGTACATAGGTCACAGGATGCCCAACAACAATGGCGCCAGCGTCACTCCAAGGCCAGACAGTTTGAGGTAGGAGAGTCAGTTCTTGTGCATGATTATAGGAAGGGGGAGGAAAAGTGGGCACAAGGTGTTGTAAGAGAAAAGACAGGACCTGTGTCGTACAAGGTAAATGTGGGATCGCCAGGGGTATGGAAACGCCATGTGGATCAAATGCTGACACGCCCGGACACAGAGCCACAGCAAACTGCAGTGAACCATCCTGTAAGCCCACAGGTGTTATTACCTCAGAGTGATAGTTGCGCCACTCTGCACCCAAATACCCCTTCACCAGAAAAGAATGATGATCAAGTTCCAGAAATCACAGAACCATTAAAAACCAACCAGTCCACTGAACCACCCTCTACGGAACATACTCAGAAAACAGAGACTGTGAAACGCTATCCCGTAAGGATCACAAAAACACCAGCACGTTATCGTGATGAGTGAACAGTGATTAGTTAATATAAGGTTATAGCTCAGTTAGAGTGTGGTACATATTGTTTCAACATACAAGTTATACAGCAAGTAAGATAACTCCTCATTTGTTGTTTGATGTAAAAAAAACTGTAAAATAAGTACTTTCTATTGTTGTGCACGGAAACGTGTATCTTTTTGGTTGTGTTAAAGAAAATGTTTTGTAAATGAACATCCTATCTTAGTGGGGAGGAAATGTTATATATGAAGCTAAATGTAGTGCTATATGAAGAGTTGCCATTAGGGGGCAACAGTGTTCTATATTTGAGTGAGTTCTGTACTAAATAAAGCAGTAGATGAAGTGAGTGAATCAGCAAACCGCGTGTGGGTGTTGCTCAATGTGTTACGATAAAATAGTTAATATACATAGCAAGCAACAAAATAGTAACCAAACAGATAAGATGAGAATTTAAAGTTAAGATGTTTCTCTAATACACCCCTGAATTATCTCCTGATTCTCAGAATCTCTCTGCTAAATACTTTACACTTTATTTCAAGTAAAATCTACTAACTATTTTATTTACAAATTGCATCAAAACATTCTGTGAAGTACTGTACATGACTTTATTTAACTGTAACAGTAGTTTTGATTATGTAGCTAGGGATGGCTGACGCGAAACAGTCGTTATGAAGCTTTGCGAGATCCCGAAGCGCAGATATGTCGAAACACTGATCCGAAGCGTGATTCAAAACACCCATGTCACGTGACTATGACCAAACGAAGCCTCGAAGTGTTTCACTAAGTGTTTCATCAGGGGCACGTTCAATCTCACACCGGTGTGCAACGTTTTGTTACGGTTTCCGGGTTGAACGACATGTTTCCTGGAAACGGTGTGCAACGGAATGCAACAGGTTTTAGAAGCGTTTTCTCTTGTTTGGTGGGTGTGTCAGAAATGTCGGCCCAATCAGCGGCAAGATGTATAAAACCACGCGGTAGTAAAGAGACAGCTCGCTCAATGGGTTCAAGTTGTAATATTGTCTTTCATTCTGGACGGCAAGGTCAGTGACTGTAACATCGAGGGTATTTTACAGTATTAAACACACATTTATAACGATTTCATCAGGCTTCAGAAACATTTAAAAAAGAACACAAAGAATGGCCTCTCAGCTACCGTAGTTGCAACTCTTGCGTCATCACAACAGAGTGTTCAATGCATCACCGTTTCTGTTTAATAAACGTTGTGCAACGTTTTGTCGGGGCTGAACGCAGCCCAGGTGTGGTCTGCCGAATCATTGTTTGATTGGCACGGTCGGGAACAGACAACACAATCGCACATCTGTATAAAAGTGAAATAAACGCATATTGACCTTGTGGGTTTTTGTGAGAGGAGTTTTTCAAAGGCTGGAGAAATTATCTGTAAAAAAGAAGTAGGCTAAGTCCTTCCACACACAGCAGATTTGACATGGTGGCTTGATATATTTTATTAATTTCTTATTGTATATGTGGTATTTATCTCTATTCAATTTATTTATTAAATAGACCAGCTTATAGTTATTGACAATGATGAGCCTAAAAGCTCATGAAGTTGTGTCAAACAGATGTTAAAACAACAACAAAAAAAGGTAACTTAATTGTGACGACGGTAATAACAATGCGTTTCCCGGTGTTCGATCCAAAGGGCTTTTGCATGAGAGTCGAGGACACTATCTACTCTCCCACCTGATCATCACTTGTATCAATTACACAACATGTGGGATACAATTTGTCAGCGCTCGTCTAAAACCTTGTCAAGGCTGCTCTATGGCAATACGTGCAAATGACCACTAGGTGTCACTGTGGAGGCGGTTTCGATCCATGTTTCGAAGCCTCGACACAATTGATTCAACTGTTTCAGTGTTTCACGAAGCCTCGCTCTGCCCATTACTACATGTAGCCTGGCCAAAGACCAGCGTGACTAGCAAAAAAGTGGGCTGAACTCCTAAAGCCAACCTAGCTAACCTAGGCTAGGAGACCATGCCTGATGGGTTTAATTAAGATTGTAATATTTTAACCATTAAATGGGCAGCTTTGTGCAACACTTAATAGATGAAAATCGCCTGAATTGATTTCATTTCTGTGTTTTGTTTCTGTCTGCTGCTGTTACAGGTACAACAGAAACACTTCAAGTGGATGGGGGAGAATCTGTTGATCTGAAGACTAAAGTTACTGACATACAGAAAGTTGAGAAGATAGAGTGGAGATTTGGAGAAACTCTCATAGCCACAATCAATCCTGTAAAAAATATCTTCAGTAAATCTGATGGTGATTATGGTGAATTCAAAGATAAACTGAAACTGGATCATCAGACTGGAGATCTCACCATCAAAGACATCAGACAGAAACATAAAGGAGTTTACAAACTAAAGATCACCAGAGATGGAGAAATCTCACACAAGAGTTTCGAAGTGATTGTCAGATGTAAGTAACTAAATGTTCAGTTTGACTTAACTTTACACTTTCATTTTAAATCAGATAAAACTGAAGATTATTTCATTTTTCTGTATTTTCAGTTTTTATGTTATGGGCTATATGACTTTGAGATGTTTGTGCTCTTTTGTTGCTGTAGTTCAGTTATTACACTGTTCAGTTTTATATGACTAACAGCCTTTAGTTTATGAATCATCATCAAACCATTCACTAGTTGATCATATCAGTGATATTATTACAGGAAATTGTATTATTATAGAGAGCTTTTGATTGAACAAACATTATAGCATTATAATCCAACAAGATGCTTCAAAACACCAGAATGATTGACTGAGATCATCCTTCATTTAAAGATGTTTATCACTGCTGCTTTCTCTATAAACAACTTTAGATTTGATCTCTCATATCTGTCTCTTACAGCTTCTAAAGGAGAAGATTCAGCGAGGAAGAGAGAAGAAGATTCTGTAAGGATAGAGATGCAGCCGTTGTTGCCTAATAACAGTCAGTAGCAGTGATGTTGCTTCAGTTTAACATCATCATCATTAAAAACACATCAGCATCACATCACTAATAACATCACCCTCATATCAATGAGTTTAAACAATCTACCTGTGTGTGCTCGTGAACCAGAGGAAAACATTTACCTTTGATTTGTTATTACGTAAACATTTCAATAGCTTGAATAAATGATGTTAAAAGAAAGAGAAGTAATTATAAATATAATAAAAGTCAGTCAAATAAAATGAAAGTTGATGGAACACATCTGTTGTTCACGCTGATCTACGATTAACTTCAGATTTCATATCCGTTATTAGATGCAGACATTGTGTACTACATGTACTATTTGTTGTTTCATACACCTAGTACAGTGTTATAAAAACAAATACCTAACATGTATCTAACATATGTACTACAGCAGTTTTTCACCGACTGATGTTTGTTGATATTAGTTGACATCAAAGCTCTCTGTCCCCTGTGTTGAAGTATGCATAGTCATACACAGTATGTGAAACAATGAGTGTTTTAAATGTGAATCTGCAGATAAAACAGTGTGTTGTTGTTAATCTAATGATCTGATGATCTTCACTTCTAGTTAGTGTCTAACCAGTGGTCAGTTTTCAATCCCATAATGCCACAGGGGCAGAGGAGGCATCAGTTTAATGAAGTAAAACAAACATAAATACTTGCAAACTAAATGTTATTTGTGTTGTGTTCCTTTAGTTTAAGTGATATTGTGTGACGCTAGCAGCAGCTATAGGTTTAATTTCTCTCTCATTGTATGTTCAAATGTATGAGCTGCAGGTTACAAAAACATTATTCCTGTGTTTAAATTGCTCTGATCAACATATTGTTAACATATTATAATGGAATGTATTGATACTAAACACTTTTTGATAAGTAAATGGTAAACATGGTCTGTATAGTATACAGATTCAGCTCAAGTGTCTTAGTCTAAAGAGAGAAAATGTTTGTGTTGAAGAATCTAGAAATCAGACTTTAATGATTCAGTGTTACATTGACTGTTTTTCAGTTATATTATTTTAGCTTTTTTAAAAGCTTTGCCAAATGTTTATATTCTTAATTCTATGCCGTGTTTTATTAACATGTAACCACGATTGCTATAGTAAATAACTCCTAATTTACATTTTGTTACTGTATATTAATATTGTTTGTGTTATAGAGAGACTTATTCTCAGACCGTTAGACATATTTAATGTGATTTGAATGTAGATTGAATATGTTTTAATGTTGACAGACGATCATCTGTACAGTACATTACACAATCTTTTGTGTTTTTTTATTAATGTAAAACTGCATGATGCATCGATTTATAGCACTTAATTCAAAGCTTGCAGTAAACCAATAAATGTCTTGAAGTCCTTATCCTACTCTTTTAGTTTGTTTTCTGAACATTTTATGTATGTAACCGCTTTTATATGATACATCACTCATGTTAAAATCCTCATTTTTATATATAAAAGCATCTGATAAAAGTCACAGTGCTGTTTTATTTATGTGAGACATTTTATTGAAATAATCTCAATCTTAGTGATTTAACACTAATATGATTTGTCTGTGTGATTACTGTATGTAATTATATAGGATTACAATTTGAATGTACATAAAATTAAGTAACTTTGCCTAAATCATTTATTTGATAATAACTTATTATGCACCAGTATTGTGTTTGTCTTTTTAAATAATTTAACAAAATAATGAATAAAACATAAAGAACATGATATGAATATTGAGTTATGTTCAGTGTAATATTTCTTCATAAACTCGTGCAATGTCACAACAAGAACTGAAAACGTACAATGAAATAAACAAATAGCCAAAGACAAAGTCGTATATTTAATGCAATATTTTTGTAAAAAAAAAAAAAATGAATTGGTTATGACACAAGATGGCGCAAGGTCAAAGTGAATTTACTAATAATATTAAAACATCAATTCGATATATTTTTACTGTTGTTGTTCGTTTATTTGACCACATTGAGGCGCTATAAATATTATTTTACGAAGGCATTCATTCATGCATATGGTGCTGCGTCTGCTCATTCATTTAAACGGATCGGTTCGTTTGGATGATTCCTTTTGACACAGCACGGGAAAAAACATTTCGTTAAATACTATAGTTTAATTATATTTCTCTTAAAATACAGATGCAGATGTTTCTAACTCACATATACTGTTTATAAGTTTTTAAAGGTAAGTAGTTTGTTTGCAAACGTTTTGTAAGTCGACCTGACCAAATCATTAAAATAATCGATTCTCAGGATTCGAATCAAACACCATTCAAAACTTTCACAAGATAAGCTATTGCCCTTTACACAGAACCCCACAAAAATAATAGAAAACCATAGAGACCATTATACACAATCATTTCTAGTCAAAACATTTATTATTAATATTTATTACCAATCAGCTTCTTAAGTGTGCCACCAATGGACATATTTCTATCCCATAATGTCTCAGGGGCAGAAGCCGTAAGATTTTTAAAGGAAAACACATCAATTACTTTTGTAGTGCTGTTGTGTTCCAGTAGCTCTAGGGGTGTAGAGCAGACTCTATGTCAAGGTCATGGGTTTCAATCTCACAAAACACAAAGTAAAAAACTGTAGGATTAAATAATTTGCCAAATGAATAAATCTGTGTGCTATACTAACAGTGTTCTTCATGGTGAAATATTTGTATATAGAAACAGAAATATATGTGGTGCAATGATTTTAAGATGTTTTATATTGTTAATCCACATAAATGTATTAATAATTATTATAATTAAGATAATATTTTATTCATTTATTCATGAATGGATGTAACAAACAACATGTGCTCCTGAATTATCTTTATTTCAATAAATTATGAAATTAGGTGAGAAATTTTGTCTGAATTATTTAACTTATTTACTGTATGCATTAGTAAATAATTACTTGCTTCGTTTGCTCTTCTGTTAATATAGTCATTTATTTATTCTGCATAGTTTTCAGCTGTTCATGTAGTGGTGAATATCTGCTGTGTACACAAGATGGCGCTCTACCACTGATATATATGTGAGCCATGCTTGTGTAAACTAAACACGAGTCTTAACACTCTGTTTTAACGTGTTAAATGTGTTAATATGTTGTGAATGCAGTTCAATTTGAGCAACGAATCAATTTTAAATGTGTTTAACAAGCAGACCCCTCTCCGCGAATCATGGACCTGCATGCGGGTTCTGGCTAGATGAGATACAGCTTCGGCCCAAATCTCGCGAGATGTTGGGTTCAAGGTTAGCTTTGCGGGTAGAATAAGAAAAACACAGCAGTTCGGGCTAGATGAAATATATCTGCGGTCTTAATCCTGCGAAATGGTAGGATTAGGATGAAAACATCATTCTTCCGGCGGGATTTTGGCCGTAGCTGTATCCCTTCAGCCACAACCGCTAAATCATGCGCATGCGCTGCTCGCCCCAAGTCAACAGCACAACATCCTATTCCTGCAGCATGGCTTCATTATTCGAGGAAACTGAGGTAAAACTGAGAAAACAAACGATATCTGCTGAAATTAAAGCCAACTTGAGTCGATAGTTAGACATTCACAGTCAGAGTTACTGTTCAGCTTATAGAAACACAAAGTGAGACTTTAATCATAAAAAGAGCTGCTGTGAGACTAACTGTACAGATTTAACAAGACATCAACAAACATCTTTATTGTGTCAGATATGTTGAATTAAAAACATTAACCCGCTACATTTAAAAGTCGGATTGCTTCAAAAAGATTGATTTGTTCATCAGTAGTAGATGCTATTGATCAAAGTTGTAATAAAAGTTTCATCTTCCTCAGGTGGATGTTTCAGAGGTCAGATATTTTCATCAGTCTTCATCAGTTTGTGTCTGTAGTCGCCATCAATATAAAGGTAAGAGGGGTTTTTCTTTATGCTTCACCTTTGACCTTTCCTCAAGTATCATCAGTTCAACCCTTTAACAAACACGAACAAACAAACACGAGTTACATTGTGATGTTTAAAAAATAAGCAAAAGAGCGCCCAGTCCATAAACATTAAAATATTTAAGTAGTAACTCTACTAGAGGTAAATATGTATAATATTTAATATTATTTAAAACTATTTATTATTTAATATTTACTAGAAATGTATAATTTTAAGAAAATATATTAAGTATTTATAAATAATATAAATTATATATAAACGTAAAAAATATTGACCAAAGTAAACTTTGATCATGAAGAGGTGAATTCCTGTAGTGTACACTAGATGACTCTCTAGTCAACACTACAGATTGAATATTCAGGGTTCGGTGATCATAAAAGCAGGCCTCTCAAGTTTTGAAGACAGGCAAGAGTGACATCTCCAACCCCCCACCCAAACACAACAATGGGGGTGTTGTTTGAGGGGCTTTCCTCTCATGGCGAATGAGAGGGTGCTTAGTTGCCTTTTACCTGAAATCTTTGAAAGACGGATGCAATGATTAATGCATTCATGGCCAGGATATAAAATAAGACATGATTTTAAAAGTGACCTATAACATGGACGATTCAATACACTTTTATTTATTTAGTGCTAATAAAACTTTTAAGCCTATTTGAAGAGAGAGATATTTAAAGGGACATTTCACCCATGAAAACATGAAAATTCTGTGCCTATTTGACTGAGAAAAGACAGAAAGGGACTTTGGGCGCATTTGTATGGAAGGCAACAACTCCCACAATGCACCACAATGCACAGCTCTGCAAGCCACTCCCACTAATCCACTAAATAGAAACGCATACTTTTTAGTCAGACGTCCGTTTGTCCCTGCAGGCTTTCCAGTTGACCTTTCCTATTCTAAAATATGTATCCAGAACGCACTGCACTTATGCGGTGCGAAGCTGGGATGGTTCACAATCATCTGATGTAGAAATTTCATCCAGAAGAAACTGGCACCTTTGAATTTCTCTGCAGCAGATGGACTCCATACAAAGCTTAATGCAAATGGGTGAAGTGCTCCTTTAATGTGACAAAATGTCAGTCATCGTGTGATAACAAAAATATAACTAGGAATAGACTACTTGTTCTGGGGTCTCATTTATAAAGCGTCCGTATGCACAAAACGGGGCTGGAAATGTGCGTACGCCAGTTCCCACGCAAAGGTTGTAATCTATAAAATAACAAACTTTAACGGAAAATGGGCTTGCAGGGTGGGATCTGAGGATGACTCATGTATGCACACTTGCAGGTGATTTGTGATTTATAAAGTTTTTAAATATATTTTTGGCCTATGCCATTTTTGGCTTTTATGCGTACGTAGACTTTTAGTAAGGATCCTACGCACAGTTTTATGAATGAGACCCATGAGAAGGTGTTGTCAGTGAACAGTCTGTAAAACTAAAACTGATGCTGATTATCTGGGAAACATTCTCTAACAGCAGTCAAGTTGTCATTGTTTGTGTCAAACAAGTTGTGAATTTGTTGTAACATTAAAACAGGAGATCATGACTTACTCTGTACTCAAAGTGATGCTTGGAGCTCCAGTGGTTTTCTTTTGTGGGTGAACGAGGATGATGGTGAACAATAACCAAAGATTTTTTCATTGGTTGTTACGTTAAATCTTACCCAGATACAATAATGCTTTTTTCTGATTGGCTATTGTGTAGCCTTTTTCTTTATTTTTTGATTGGCTGATAAGTGGCTGGCTCAACTAGAACTCCAGGGGAGACAGGCTTGGTTCCTGCCTGGTATATTTTGAGCGCTGCGGCATATTAAATATATGTTGAATAGTTTTTTTTGTGTGAGAAATACAATGTGTGACGGGAATGCGTGACAAAAGACTGAATTGAGTGACTTGAGAGCCCTGTAACAGCATGCAATGTCTTGTTTTCTGCATGGTCAGGTGTAATTTACACCTAGACACAACATAATACTTTGCTCGAAGTATCACCTGGGTTTTTACACATGAACTCGAGCATTGAGAACATTGTTTGTGTACATAAGAGTTTACTAAAAAGAAGGTTTTGAACAACTGACTTTGGTTTTTTTGGTGTCCGCTCGCCGCCATCTTGCCAGTCAAGATGTATGGATCTCTGAATTCGACGTAAGGAGTGATGAGAGTAAAAATGGATAGCTCCTAAAGCATAGTGCCATATAAATGCACGGATAATTTGTTGTTTTGTTGCAAGTGAAATACAATATTGACCTTCTAGTTGAAAAAGGAGCCTCATATGAGATTCATTCGCATTCAGGGATCGATTCTTTGGCAAAGATGACAAGCTGACACCATAACAGCCAAACTCAATTGTTCCAAACCTTTCTTTTTAGTAAACTCTGTGTACACAAACAATGTTCTCAATGCTCGCGTTCATGTGTAGAGATCCAGGTGATACTTTGAGCAAAGTTTATGTTGGGTCGCGCCTTCTTAGTGTTGTAAAAATAGTCTTAGTCTTTGGCAGCGGACAGCGGCTGGAAGAACGCATCAGGGATCGAGTAGGGATCACACCCTAACGATGATATGTTTTGAAAGTAACTTTTCTTTTCATGACAGTCGAGGTGCGAAATGTTGTCTTTCATAGCCATTTACTGTATCTGTACGAATCATAAACAGTAAAAAATGATAAGAAATTCGTAAATCGTAGCAAGCTAGCTAATGCTTGTCAGTAACCTACTGGTACTCGGTAGGTACTCAAAATGACGGCAGTAAGCTTGAAAAAGGAACGGATGATGTAAAAGTTCACATGGCTGATATTCATACACCGATCAGCCAAACATTATGACCACCTGCCTAATATTGTGTAGGTCCCCCTTTTGCCACCCAAACAGCCCTGACTCGTTGAGGAATGGACTCCACTAGACCTTTCTATCAGAACCAACATTCACTTTTTCAGCAATTTCAGCTGCAGTAGCTCGTCTGTTCGATCGGACCACACGGGACAGCCTTCGCTCCCCGGGTGCATCAATGAGCCTTGGCCACCCATGACCCTGTCGCTGTTTCACCACTTTTCCCTAATGCTTGCCCATTTTCCTGTTTCTAACACATCAACATTGAAGTCAAGTATCAAGAAAAATGCAGGTAAAGCTGGAAAAATGGGCAAGGGTAAGGCTTTGAATGACTTTGTCAAGGGCCAAATTGTGATAGCTAGACGACTGGGTCAGAGCATCTCTAAAACTGCAGCTCTTGTGGAGAGTTCCCGGTCTGCAGCGGTCAACCGGTGACAGGGTCATGTGCGGCCAAGGCTCAATGATGCACGTGGGGAGCGAAGGCTTGCACGTGTGGTCCGATTCAACAGACTAAAGCTAAAATTGCTGAAAAAGTGAATGCTGGTTCTGAATCGATAGAAAGGTCTAGTGGAGTCCATGCCTCGACGGGTCAGGGTTGTTTTGATGGCAAAGGGGGACCTACACAATATTAGGCAGGTGGTCATAATGTTATGGCTGTTCGGTGTATATAAAAAATATCGCCTGAATTAAATCCCTTTGTCCTTCAGTTTTATTTTATTTTTTACAAAATAACAAACTCAATGTATCTAGTTTATATAATGTATTAAATGTATCTTATTGTGATTTAATTTTAGACTATTGTCTAACAAGTCTGTTTAATGCAGGAATACAGTAAGCTAGTATACTATAGACATCACTAGTCTCCGCTGGTAATCTTTGCTCTTACAGCATCTGATAGGCCCCTTCTCTTTTTCCATCGCGTAAGCAAAATTGTGACCTTGATGACTACATGAAGTGTCCAGCGTTTCACACTTCATTGTTTTCGGTTAAATTAATGCATCATCTGAGTACTTCAAGTGCACTTATTCTTGTTGGAAATTTCATTGTGAACACAAAGTAATGTAAGATTGTGCATAATGTAGTGCATAAAGTATGCATAATTTAGTATAACCTTTCAATGACATTTCTTCCTTCTATGGTTGTGATTAGGATTAGGTTTGGGGGCGGGCTTTACAGACAGGGACCAATCAAGTAGCAGCTTCCCTAGTGTATGAACCAATCAGAAGTAGTGGAATCAAAGTCTAACAGGGAGTTGAATTTCAGTACAACACTGTCTGTGTGTGTAGTTTCGAGCTGTTGTTGTAAATTGGCAGTACTGAATAAAGCTGTTGTTCACATTGCAGACATTACAAGCTTTTCCTGCAGATGATTTTAAGCCGTGCATTCAGTCACAACTTCCACTCGGATGACAGTTGACGTAAATAAAGGAGGGGCATAATGAAGCCAAATTTTTCTCAGTTTAAAAATGCCTTGATATCACTCCTGTCATTTCAGGTGATGCTAGAAATATTGCAACGTTCAGTAAATCATTTGCATTTGTTTTTCAAAATTATTCTTGTGATTATTTGAATTAGTCACTGAGATAAAAGAGGATGTGTTCTTCTAAAAAAAGTCACAGTACACGGCGAGACGTGAGAATGAGATGCAAGATAATGAGGTGTGAGATCATGACGTGCGAGATCATGATATTAAGAATAGTTTTCTGAGAAACTTCTGCTATCTCTTGCTAAAGCTGGACAAAACCGCCAGTAAATCTATCATTGGTTGTGATATGAAAACATGATTAAGGCTGAGAATATGAACATGTTTGTGGAGTATAAAATTTGTATGTACAAGTCTTTTAAAACATGTCACTGCTAGTGTTTTGTATGGTATGCTTGGCCAATAAACATACACTTACATTACGGTCAGTTCCAGTTGTGCTTGTTAGACCCTAGCTAATTTATTTCCCAAAAATGGCGACCCTGGTACTAATACAATTTCCTGTTCCTTTGTTTGTGAACGTGGCAAAAACCGGGTAGCTTTATGAAATAGTTTAGGATGTATGAAAAGGTTTCTGTGATGCAAAAGTGGATATGCAGTTTACATTATAGCTCCATGTACATGCCACCTTTAGGATTTTTTAAGCAAAGTATTTGATAATACATATCAAAAGCATTCGTTTTGTGTCATTGTCTTATTTTTGACAGAGGTGGTGTTTAGCAGCTTTAGCATCTGAGCTCCTCATATATGACACGGGACCACAAATCCAGTCATATGTAGCACGGGTATATAAGAAAACATTGTATGGGTCAAAATTATAGATTTTATTGAAAAATCATTAAGATATTACGTAAAGATCACGTTATATGAAGATATTCCCTTACGTAAGTTAAAAATATATTTATCTTTAGTAATATGTGTTGCTAAGGACATCATGTGGACAACTTTAAATGTGATTTTCTCAATATTTAGAGACACCATACAACAATGGAAAGCTTATTTATTCAGCTTTTCAGATGATGTTACCATTGGTGTAGTGGTGCCTGGAAAAGTGGGTATGTCTCTTCATAAAGAAGTGGGTATACTTTATATACCTGCGTATACCCTGCACTATAGCACTGCATCTTACCCTTATGACTGGTTTTGTGGTCCAGGGTCACATATGTTGGTGAATGAAGAGACATCTGGAGAGCCACAAGATTTTTGTCAAAAAGCCACTTGTGGCCTACAACCATGGGTTCCCGACCACCGCTCAACCAATTTTTATGTGAAATGTCATGCATAAGTCTTTAAATGCAATAATACTTAACAGTAACAGTTGATTTAAATCAATCATTTATTTGTTAAACATTTGCATTGGTGAATTCAATATTTCAATAAAGCTGCTTTGTGCAGAGTAAACAATATTAGCACGACAGCAAAAAAAAGCCACACAGTATTCACAGAAGCACACTGTTCACACCTCTAACAGTCACACATATACACATTAACCACTACTAGGCAAACACGTATCTCATGTCCACCAGTACAACGAAACCACATTTCTTTCCACTTCACATTTCACTTAAACACAAATGAACGTGTTAATGTGTCAGATGCATATAGTGACAAAAATAAAAAATACAGTTTGTGTTTTAAAAAAGAAATACTTTGGTTGTATCCACATTTATTAATTTATATTTTGATCACATTTTTTGTGATGTTGTACAGTTCTGTCTTTCTTTAAACTGCTAATAACATTATTTTAAACATGGTGAAATTTTGTTGACGTGTGCTTTTGACTGTTATTGGTGTGTATTATACTTGCGAATGTGATGGAGAAGTAACAGATCTTAAGTTGAGAGAGTAAGCAGAATTCTCACATTTAACGATCGCTTCATGTAATATAATTCACAAAGAAAAATACTTTAAACTCACAAACAGTCAGAATCTGAAGTTAAAACAGAGACTGTAGATGATCAAACTGCTGAATGTTGATCTGAGAATCACAGAGAATTTGTTTATCATCTCTTGACTCCTGCATACACCACATCATCCTCAGATCCCTGTAAACATAAACACACAACATAAAACACACACATTTAATAACAATTAGATCAGTTCATCAATTAATTAATTAGCTATTTTTTTTTGAGTAAGACTGTTGTGCATGCATTAAATAGGACTGAAGACAATGTGTTAGGTTGGGTTGTAAACAATGAGACATCACTAGATGGATGGATGGAGCGAGCAGGCTGCCACTGAAATTGCTCCTCTGCCTGGAGATGGCGCTGTGCAGTGGATGCTTTGAAGAAATTTATGCTGTTTAAAGTTTTGTGGCTTAAAAAGGATTAAAAATACTGGTAATAATCAAATTGACTGGTTGTTAGTCATTATGTTTTAGGAAACAAATGTTTATGATCATATGATTGAATGTTGTAAGTATCCTGTTATATAAGATCCTCAAGAAATCGCAGCTACATTTATGGTTGACTGAGTGTTATAATGCAGGTTTGAGGGTTTAATTTCATTTAATTATTAACTGCAATTAATTGCATTATAATTGTTGCAAACTGTAAACTTGGAGAAAAAGGTGTTGTGAAAGGTGTGTTACAAATTCTGGTTTGAGTCTGACTCAGACATCCACTATCTAAACACCGTGAACAAAGCGCCAGTGCCAAATAATAAGTTATAAACTCTGAACTTTAGGACAGGTCAGACTTCAGAACGGTTGAATGATTTCAATCAAAATGTTTCAAATATATCTGTTTGATATCTCCTTTTATTTAAGATGTTGTTATCTGATGAACTTTCTTAGTTTTTAAAACATTTCACAATTATTATTACTTTAATGATAAAATGTTACTGTGATTGATAACAAAGCTGCATGTACACCCATAAACCTCTTTAATGTGATAGACTGAGAGGATGACAAGACGCAGGGCAAATTCAAAAAAATTAATGTAGACGGCATGCTCTATATTTGCATATGGTCACATTTACTAGAACACATGATCTGTACAGGTATCAGATGCTGAATGATTTTACACTTTCTATATTTTTCACTTGTCACATCAGAATATAATTGAAAACATCTACATAGAAAGATAAATATAACAAAACATTGACATATACATAAAATCACTTACAAAAAAGTAGAAAAATTCAAATTTTTTAATTCTAAAGTTTAGACCAGGGTATTAATTAGCTTTTAATTTATAAAGCCAAAAGGATTTTCCCCCCAAAAGTTTTTACCCCCCAATGATGTTTTAACTAGAGGTCAACCGATATTGGATTTTGCCGATAATGATAACCAACTGCTAACCTCTAACTGCCGTAAAAAGTATGTGGCACGGTACATTAGGGCTGGGTATTATTAGGAATTTCACAATTCGGTTCGATTTCTATTCTTAAGGCTTCAGTTCAATTCGATATTGGTTTGTTTACTTCAGTATCGATTCGGTGATAAGTAAATACTAGGGGTGGCACGGTTCATGAAAAAATCCGAACCGTTCAGTTCGCTTGTCTCGGTTTGGAGCGCGTATGTGTCGCACGGTTCAACAGTTTATGGCATGCGCAATGTAGCCTCATGCCCTGTATGTGACCTCAGATAGCGTGTTTCCCTTTCACACGAAAGAAGAGGTGACTGGTTTGGAGCATAAGTACTGCAGGTTATGTTACGTGTAGAAATGGCAAGTGGGAGAGAAAAGGAAGTTTGCCTGCAGTTGGAGGATGCGCCAGCGTCGTATAAGTTTGGTGTGTGGAAACATAGATATGTATAAAGGCTAGATGTCTTACCGCCGAATCCCTAACGGCATCACCTGGCGGCCATCTTACCACAGGGCGCTCGCTCACTCGTAGCATTGAGTTTAATGGTGCAGGTACTTTTAAATGACCGTAACTTGCTCAATTTTCTACCGATTTTCAAACGGTTTGTTTTTTTACAAACGTTATTAACGTGGCTATAATTCTGGATGCTTTAACATGTTTCATGATTTTTTTATTTATTTTTAGTATAGGTATGCAGTGTCATAGGTACATCTTTGACATTTATAACAAACCAAACCGTTTTAAAATCGGTAAAAATGCAATTTATGGTCATTTAAATGTACCTGCATCATTAAAACTCAATGCTACGAGTGAGCCAGTGCCCTGTGGTAAGATGGCCGCCAAAATGCGGACGTTCCACTCAATTGGCCAGCAGCGCGGACGAGACATCTAGCCTTTATACATATCTATGTGTGGAAACATTTTATATTTCATGTTACCTATGATGACAGCGGAAATAAAACAATAGATAGAACTGCCGTCTATGGGTTGAATGTGTTCGAACAGTCACAGGAGACCGCCTTCTCTCCGACCATTTATCTAATCTGAGGTACTAAACACAATGTTTTACGTCTTTTCGTATTCAGCACTATTTTTAGCCTTTCATTGATAAAACTAAAGCGGCTGATTTCCGCGTAGTTTCATTTTGCTAGCGTGTGAAAGTTGCGCGATCTTATTTCAGAAATTGCCCCTCAAAGTAATCAGGACAGAAGTGGTCAAAAGTGGACAAAAGAGATGGATTTAAATATTACAGGTGTAAAGGTTATGTTTCTCTCTCGTCCACATATACTCTCAGTATTTAAGCAGCCTCTCAGTGATAAATCTAAGAGCTACACTGAAGTTGACATTTTAATAAATGCAAGTTATCTTTGTGTGCTAAAAATGCACATAACGTTCATGTAGATGGCAATACACATTCTCTTTTTGCCAAATAAATGAAAAGCATGTTGAAATCATCAATGTCTTCCCTCTTGCTCTATCAAAATCCCATCTGGCTTTCCTCAGGGATGGTCCCAATAATGTGCTTAAAGTCAAATTCAGTTTGTGCTTGATTACATTATATAACTTTTTTTAATACTGTATCCTAAATTATGGATAATTAATACATTAATAAGATAATAAATTTTTTGGAGTGTTAAAAATTAAAAGAAAAATAACAACAAGAACCATACTGAACCGGGAACCGTGACCATAGAACCGTGATACGAACCGAACCGAGGGTTTTGTGAACCGTGCCACCCTTAGTAAATACACAAGTGATTTAAGTACCTGAGTATATTTTACAGTGTTTGCCACAGGATTTTGAAAGACTGTGGTGATGATGACGTCACACGCCGATTAGCATATATGTGACGTCATTGCGCTGTGTTTTACTCTTTGATCTGTCACATTATATTGCATTTTAACACAACTGAATGCTATTTTTACATATTATCTGGTCTGTTGTCTTAACGATAGTGCTGGCCTTCATGATGATAGTTGGCATGTTTGCACATCATAGTTTTAAATTATAATTATAATGCCATTATTGTTATCATCATAGTTTCACATTTTGTTTTTTAAGCTCTTGTGTTTCTCTTGTCCTCTTCTAGGTTTGTCTATTTGTCAGATTTTTTTAGCAACATTTGTTTTGTTGTTATTTATATCTTGTTTTGGACCCTGTACAGGGCTCGCACAATTGCTAGCCCGACGTCCCGGGGCTATTTTCAGTCGGGCTATCAAAATGCATCCCTGCCCGTCCCATCGGGCTATCTTGACTTATAGGGGGAAAAATATATTTAAATGCTTATGCATTCTCTCACAGATTTGAATGGTTAATTGTGATGTATGAAAACTGAAGAGTGCTTGCTCGAAGGGCTACCAGGGATTTTGAAATTTTGCGAGCCCTGCAGTACAGTACTACACCGATTATGTGATAAAAATAAATCAGTGAGATTTTGAGTAATCATATAAACATACATGAATGATCTTACCGGTTTATTTGCTGGTCTTTTACAGAATGTTGGATCTGCGTAAGTGATTTCCATTTCTCTGTTTTGAACTGTTTCATGAACAATAATAAACACATTTGAAAAAAACAATCAACTTGATCTTTTTCACAATAAGAGTCAATAAAATGTATTATATTATGTCATTATTTATTATAATAGTTATTACTGTACAGTTGTATTAGTACTAGTTAACATTCACCCTGTTGCTGTGTGTTTTTGTGTTTCCTGTAGATCCAGAAGATCAAAACTGAAACTACAATCATCAGACATCCAACAGCAACACCAGAACAAATCAGAATGAAGGTGAGATCTGTAATAAATAATAAGAGACATTACTGTAACTGAATCTGATCTCAGATCAGTCAGTATCATTACTGTAACTGAATCTGTTGGACTGACCTCAGATAAGTGATCTCGCAGTCTATTCTCAGATCAGTTCAGTAAATAAACACAAACATCACCTGTGACTCACCTGAACACTGCTGACAGACATCAGTGATGTTGAGATGTTGAGTCTGATTACTGATGGGATTGTTCACCACACAGCTGTAAGAATCATCCAGACACTCCAGATGAAGAGAGATGCTGTTGTTGAGATCAGACACGCTTATGTTGGACAATGAACTGTTTCCTTTGTACCAGGACAGACTCACATCTCTCACATCTCTCACATTCAACACTGAGCACACAAAGACACATGATGATGTTTCTGATGATGAAGAGTTTTGTGTGGTGATGACTGGAATGGGCAGACAAGCTGAAAAACATTTAAGCACATAAACAAAAATCAAAAGAGTTTATTATCAATATAAAACAACAAGAGACACTATTGAGATGAATTACTGTATGATAAATGTGCCCCTACATTTTTTTGTTTGCGCCCCTAAAATTTTCAGTTGGGGGCCACTGTGCTCCTAGTGAAAAAAGTTAGTCTGGAGCCCTGAATAGTTAATATATCAACTTAAACAATAATCTCTGGGGCAATATAAAACAGTTAAGAGAGGTTGTTAACCACGACACAGAGCAGCTTCACAGAGATTATTGATTTTATTATATTGTTTTCTGTTACAATCCTGTCAGCTTTTATGTATTTTTGTGTCTTGTTTATTTAATAGGATCTTGGAATTGCTACCTCTCTTATGTTGTCGTGTGGGGGCGCTACTGAGCTCTGTTTTGTGTGCTAAGTGTTCCCCTAGTTTTGAGTCCCGCCCCCTTGTTCATGAGTTAATGATTTATTAGTTACTCCTCTTACCCGTTAACCTTAATTAGTTTACCTTGATTAGTTTCCCTATTTTATGTTGTGATGTTTTCCAGTGCTCGAGACTAACATTTTTTATTGATAGCACTGGTGCACCCAAATTTTTGACCGCATCGCATTTAACGCCACCCAACCCTGTTAACCCGCACGAGGACACGGACATCCTAAAGAGTTCTTTATTTACATGAATTCAAAGTTACTGTTAGTTTAAATGTACTTACCTCAAAAAACTATACGGCATTAAAAAGCGTTAAGACATAAGATTCAGTTTTTGACCTTTATTTTATTCAGAAAAAATCTTATAGTGACAGTAATGTCTTCTTTATTGTCAGGAGTTATGAATTTGTATTTAATTTTTAAGTATGACCCTCAGTCGCTTTCATTGAGAAAAAGCCTCCTGCATGGTTGTCATGAAAGCACTCAACAACTCAATGTTCATTTGGGGCTTTTTTATTTAAAGTGTGCATATTTGGAGAAATATTTATTCCATTTTAAATCAGGGTACCCGCGGAGCCTTAAAAGTCTTGAAAAAGTATTGAATTTCATTTTCCCATATTAAGGCCTTAAAAGGTATTGAATTTCACCTCAAAGTCTTGAATTTTTCACAGAGGTCTTAGTTTTTCAAATGATCAAAAGATTGTGTGCTGTTAATTCAGACACAAAACTCGCGTGCACGAAAACCAGGCTCGAGCGATAGATACGAGCGCAGAACACTATCCATGTTCAGAAAAGCATTGAGCGCGCAGAACACTATTTCGCGGCAGCCTCTAGCAATACAAAGTCAATGGAGATGGATGGATTGTTTTTCCCTCGGTGGGTGTGGTTTTCAGGTTATGACGCGCTGCGATCTGTCTCTATATTTATTCCATACACTGCAATGGCTACAGCCATTCACACTCTGTTTGTCTGTATTATTCATCCTTGAAGCTAGAGGGCGCTGGTGACAGACAGTCTCATTATGACAACTTAACCAAGAAGACATAGTGTCACGCGGAGATTGCCGCTTTATTCAATAACAGGCAAATGAAGATGTTGTGATGTTTTAAAGCAGGGGTGTCAAATCCGGCCCGCCTCCTCATTTAATCTGGCCCGCGAGATCTTACAAATTATGTTAATTATGTGGCCCGCGAGAGTTTACAGATTATTTTATTGTTATTATACGTTTTATTTTTGCAGGTTATTTCCTACATTGATTTTTTTTTGCAGAAACCAAACTTAATTTTTGTGATAATGTTGTTGATTGTAGGAGAGAGAACGCAGTGCCCCGCACACGCGCACCACTAGAGTGAATGCTACTGCCGCCGGAGGTCGTCTTTCCAGGCTGCATATGTCATCAAGACGTTCTTGTTTCAGAATATTAATAATTATAAAGTTGAATATTATTCTTAGTTTATAGTAAATAGTTGTAATATGCGTATGACTTGCGAATGTAATGGTCAGTTAACTTAAACCAGGCTTGATGATGCTGCATATGCGACCTCCGCAGGCTGCAGCCTTTGGATGTAGAAAACGGACAGTATCTGCTCTTTCTTTCTCTCCCTCTCTCGCGCATCCAGCGAGGAAATGTTTTCCATCTCATTTACAGAAATGTTTCGCGATGTCCAGCTGAGATTAGTTTACAACGCGTCTATTCCCGCTAAATACGCAAACTAATGACTCATCTGAACCAATTACTTTTAATAAACGATTGAAACTATTGATCTGTAGCCTACAACACTGAACTCATAAGACGACGTCAGTCAATCAGACACTCAAAGCCAGGCAAAAAAAATCACAGCTTTAAATCACAATTGAGATTAAATGTGTCTAATAAATGCTTATTGTGGTAGAGATTGTAAAACTCTTTATTAGTATCTGAAAATGCCTCTCATTTTCTTACCTGCACAATGAAGGATAACAGAACATTTTGGGTGTACTCACATACAACATGTGTTTTTGTCACCACAATTATTTTTAAAATACACTTTGTCATTATTTGCCTGGGCTTCTACTTTCAAAGCTAGGTATTAATTGAGTTATTAACAAAACCAATAGTAATCAAATGCAGAGAAAATTATGCAATGTACAGTAATTAAAGAGTTGATACATTCATACAGATGTCAAATACAACCGGCCCTTTGAGAGCAACCATAATGCTGATGTGGCCCGGGATGAAATTGAGTTTGACACCCATGTTTTAAAGCATGGAGCCAGCTGTTTAAGGTAAACTGATCAGATTTTGGTGATCGGATTGGATCAAATCTTGAAAATGGGTTGTTCAATAGGGAAAGAAGGAATCTGAAATCAGATTAGATCACAGAATCCAATGCTAGTTTTAATCTGAATCAAACCTTCAGTCTGTGTTGTTCAAAACTTGTCAGTTGGATTTGGATAATTTGATCCAAAAAAACTGGATTATCCTGATCCCAACAGGGGGTAGGATTTAAAGGTGGATTTCAGGAGGGAAATGTTGAAAAACTTTAAAATTGGTTAAATTATACATTTGTTTTATTTAGTGTATATACTTTTATTTATATTTTGCACTTGACTTGTGTAACCGTTGTAACAGTGATAAAGTAGATATAGTAGACATAGTAGACATAGGCTACTAATTAAGCTATTAGGTTAAGTAAAAATAATGAAATATGAAGAGCACAGGTAATCTGGATTTGGTAATCTTGAAAACTGTGTATCTGGATCAGGGCGATCCAGTCCAATGTTGCTTTTGAGAAACCGGCATAAAAGTAAGACGGATTACCTGATCCTGAATAGGAAAAATGGGATTTTCAAATCCTGATCATTTTGATCCAGATTAAACTTTTTAAACAACTGGCCCCATGGAGACAATAAACACGATTGAGATGATATATGGTTTATCTGTGTTCTTCATGCTATGTCAGGTATTTTATAACAATACTGTATATTTATAATGCTATGCTAATCTAGCATAAATAGTATAAAATAGTTCTGTAAAATAGTTTTCTATCTCATTTTGTGATCAGAAGACACACCAGATCATGCAAGGTTGTTTAAAGCACTCGACTTTTGATGTTTTAAAGTAAGGTTTTTTTTATAAATCTCTTTATTTGTCATGTTTTAATGATGTTAACATGTGCTGTTAACATGCTCTTGAGATATGAGATATGTTTTAGGAATAATTTCGATTGGTAAAGCTTCTTTTTAGGTAACCTTAAGCTTCTTTTTGAAAGAAAGGCGTTTGATACAAAGAAATGAGGGATTAAAACCCTGAATAGAAATTTGTGAGTAATAATAATAAAAGAATAAACTTCTTTTCAATGTAACATTGCTGTACTTTGGGTATACGTTCAAGATGTTTTTCTTTATAAGAATTATGCTCTGGCTCTGACTCGATTGTATGTGGTTCATTACCTAATGCCGGGACCGGGGCTTGACATCTGCGGTTACATCCACTCAGTTTATCGGACGGGCAACTCGTCTCTCTTGGCGGTTTTGACTGCAACATGCCACGCATATTTTTAAACGCACACACGTACAGGAATATCTGGACCACGACCAATGAAAGGGAGGGGTCCACCCTTGACTATCTCTGATTGGGTTATACCACAATATGGACCTAATGTGCTTGTTGTTGAACCAAAGGGAGACTTTCAGAGACAGAGTTGTAGAGAGACTTTTAATCTGTCTAATGGCTGGTCGCACTGGTGCGACCTAATTTTTTTAAAGGCGCACCATTGAGTCGCACTTTCCAACCCTGTTTTCAGTCTTGTGCTCGTTCATTGTTTTCAATGTCTTCACTGTGTTTGGTACCATGTTTTTTTGCCTTGTTTGCTCCCTTGAGGGCTTTCTGTTATTCATTAAAACTCACTTGTGATTAGCTGCCTGCATTTGGGTTCTGTCTTTGAAAGTCATGACAGTTTTCCATATACAAGACAATAATTCATAAAAGCACACCGCAAGAACAATGTAAAGATATTGATAAACATATTATTTAACCAAGAAGTGTAGTTCATCAGAAGCAGAATGATTGACAAACAAATAACAATGCAGTAATATTGAGGTCATGAGATCACTTAAGTCATTTACAACAACCACCAACAGTAATCAAACACCTAAACTATCAGTTTTATATACTAAAATATATAATATAAAAAACAAACTTCTTTACTCACCATAGACAGTAACATTGAATCTGTGTGAGGATTTCTGCTTGCTGGTGATAGTTATGTAATAAAGTCCAGAGAGATGAGTTGTGATGTTTGTGATGATGAGATCTCCAGTCTGATTATTCATCTGCAGTCTGCCTTTGAATCTCTCATCAGGATATATTTCCATTTTATCAGCCGCTTTATTGATTTCAGCTATGAGAGATCCTTGAGTAACAAAACTCCACATGATCAGATCATCTGTCTGTAGTTCAGTAATATGAGTGTTTAGAGTAACAGATTCACCCTCCATCACTAACAATGACTTCACTTCATCACCAAACACACCTGCACACACAAACACATTCTCTGTCACATCAAAGTTCATCAAAGTAGAGGTCTGCAACCTGATAAGGATTCTTGCAGCGCGGGATTAAATTTTAAAACCGGTAGCGTTCAGGACTCTGGTGTACTTTGGACGGGAGCTGGCTGTCTGACAGTAGCCCCAGTCCCGATATCTTTTGACAGAACAGGGTATTTGCACCTCATTCATTCTTACTGGCCACATGTATTGTACAGTCAGCTCTGAGGAGCTGTTTGGTGCTGAAACCGTTGTCAGTCAACAACATAATTTTTTTGAACGGATGTTTGAAATAGTTTGCCAAAAAATACTTTATTTGTCAGTAGGGCAAATATCTGGTTCTCGTTTATGTTATATATGGCTTAGAATTTTGAGTGATATGGCCCAAGTAATTTATTTTTCTGTGTTACATTTTTTGTTGACCATAAAATATGTTTTTAAAAATGTAAAACTGACAAAATGTCTTTGCATTCTGGTGTTGCAACGAGTGCACCTTAAAAGAAAGCGCGTTCAGCCATTGTGGTTGTTTTCTAGAGGAGAGACTGAAACGGTCATCGCAACATTCATTTGTTAAATATATGTCTGGTAAATAGTTCGGTTACAAGTTAAGTTTCTCTTTGCACTATAGTTACAAGCCAGCGTTTTTCCTTCATTCATGTTTTGCTATTAATTTGAGTGACAGACATCGTTTTTCTTTTTTTTCTGTGACATTTTTTCTCTATTCTGCTGACAGTAAAATGTTAAAATAATTGATGAATAATTAAAATAATTGATTAAATGATGAAGATAGACATCTGACACATTTTTGTATAGCATACATTTTATAGGCTATTTGTTCACAATCTCTCTTTTCGTTAGATACATTTAAATGTGAGATTCTAGAAACAAGATCTAAATTTTGTGGGATATGTCGGGTCGGGAAGAAAAAAATGCTAAGCAGATAGCGGATAAACAAAGAGTGAATTTTAAGCAGGTAAAGGTCCGGAATATAACCTTGCAGAAGTGGGATAAAAAACAGTCCTATGCAGACCTCTATATTGAAGTTTTTCAGTACAATGAGTTTATTTGAGTTTATTTCAGTGTCTTTAACAGTAGCACAAAGACAAACTTGGAAAGAGATTTGGAAATATGAGTTTTGTGAAGAACCGTTTATTTTAATAAAAACAAATGTAAAGAACAGCATGAAAAATAGGAGATCTCTGAATTCACTCAGATTCAAAGATATTAATCTTCAGGCTATGGTTTGGTAAATATAGACAAAATTAAACTTCATTAGACATTTACACAAATAACAACAAATCTTTGTGGTACCTTCAAAATACAAACACATGAAGCTTCTTATTTATACTATAAATACCTAAACATTTAACAGATTATTAAAATAAATAATATCTGATGAATATTTAGATTTATGTGAGATCACAGACATACAATAGATCTATACTAGATTTATGATAATATCTCAGTTTTAATATGAGAATTAAATCAAGTGCATCTTCAAACTAAAATTAAAATTAAGCATGTTAACTCTGTACTAACAAAACTAATAATAAATCATTAAAACACATTTATAACTTACCGTTCATAGAAGTGAAGCAGAAAGAGATAAAAACAAACACGAGAAACATTTTCTTCAACAATTGAGAATTCTGAAATAACAAAATTAGACTGATCTGACAGTGTCGTGATCTCCAGTAAAGTTGTATAGAGATTAACACAACATCAGTTTGTGTGCTGTGTCTGAGCATGTGTGTTGACTTCCAGGTTTAAAGCAGGGCTGAGTTTCAATATAAGGACCTGTTTCAATAGGTTTGGTATCATTTGAAATGAGTCCGTCTGATTGATAAAGTGGTCCCATCCTTACATACTTAAAATGAAGATGCTTCACAGCAATGTCATAAAATAATCAGTTTTGGTTCCCGGAGAACCATCAGTCAAAGGTTCTTTAATATTCTTTAATGAGCATTTCTTTCATGTTTTTAAAAAAACTTAAAAAACATTTTGTGACAGTTATATAACACAAAACATTTCTTTGTGTTACATTTCAAATGTTCCTCAGATGTTAAAAGTGCTTTGAAAAAACATTTAGACAGAAAAGTTCAGGTTTTCTTCTTGATAATAGACCAAGATTTTAAAGACTTTTTTTTCTTAAGTTCATTTTTATCATTATTGTCCATTTGTGAAGCGCTTTGAATATATATGATATATGATAAACTATATAAATAAACTTTTTGAGCAGAGATCGTAACTTTTTTAAGGGTGGAGTTTAAGGAGCTTGTGGTTAAATTCATCTGATGGGATTCAGCGAGACAACATCATAAACAATATTAACAGTGTTTCTTTACATCACGACACTGTCAGATCAGTCTAGTTTTGTTATTTCAGACATCTCAATTGTTGAAGAAAATGTTTCTCATGTTTGTTTTTATCTCTTTCTGCTTCACTTCTGTAAATGGTAAGTTATAAACGTGTTTTTGATGATTTTAATTAGTTTTGTTATTACAGAGTTACCATGCTTTATTTTAGTCTGAAGATGCACTTGATTTAATTCTCATATTAAAACTGAGATATTATCATAAATCTAGTATAGATCGATGTCTGTGATCTCACATAATCTAAATAATTATCAGATATTATTTATTTTAATAATCTGTTAAATGTTTATGGATTTATAGTTTAGATAAGAAGCTTTATGTGTTTGTATTTAAAGGTACCACTAAGATTTGTTGTTATTTGTATAAAAGTCCATTTAAACTTTGGAACAATTGAATGATGTCTATATTTAATCATAATGTACACTGTAAAAAAATGCAGCATGAAGTTAAAACAACTTGGCTTTGCAAGGCAATTCAACCTTTTAATTAAAGTTTTGGCTTTTGAAAAGTTAATATAACTTTTATAATATTAAGTTACATTGTTTAACTTATTTTAAAAAAAAAGTTAAAGTAACCTAAAAATATTTGTTGAATTGACAAAAATGGTGTGTAAACCAAAGCCTAAAAATTAAAATCTTTAAATCTGTGCAAATTCAGAGGTTGTTTCTTTTTCAATGCTGTTCTTTGAAGCATTTTTTTGTAATTTTCTATATTTAAAGAAACATTCTTCACAAAGCTTACATTTTCAAATGTGAAAATATTGTCTTGGTGCTTCTGTTGAAGATGGAAATTCATACTCGTACTGACACTCATACTCAACAACTTTTATGTGACAGAGAATGTGTTTGTGTTCTTCAGGTGTGTTTGGTGATGAAGTGAAGTCATTGTTAGTGATGGAGGGTGAATCTGTTACTCTAAACACTCATCTTACTGAACTACAGACAGATGATCTGATCATGTGGAGTTTTGTTACTCAAGGCTCTCTCATAGCTGAAATCAATAAAGCGGCTGATAAGATGAAAATATATCCTGATGAGAGATTCAGAGACAGACTGCAGATGAATAATCAGACTGGAGATCTCATCATCACAAACATCACAACTCAACACACTGGACTTTATTACATAACTATTATCACCAGCGAGCAGACGTCCTCACACAGATTCAATGTTACTGTCTACGGTGAGTAAAGATTTACTGTTTGTTTGTCTTATATTACCATCAAACATTTGGCATTTTAATGATCATCATAGTAAGGGGTGTCACGATTCTCCAAATCCTCGATTCGATTACATTTTCGTTTCTAAGGTCACGATTCAATTCAATTCTCAATTTTTACATATTTTTTTTGAAAGACAAAAATTATATGCCATTATTTATTATTATTATAGTTTAACATTAACATGCACATTGCACAACTCGCATTGGGGTTTGTGGGCTTCACTTAACACGAGAGCTTGTAGAGAGATGATTCCTTCTTGCACGCACATGGACTTAATGTGTGCGTCTTGGACGCATCTGAAATAAATCCAGCATCATAAGCAGCTGCGCTTCTCTCTGTCTCACGTGCACGCGCTCTCGCATCCGTCCGAAGTATAAACATAAACTAAAGTAGTAATCCTTGCGTATTTGTTTAGATTTATGCGCTTCATGCGAGCTGAGGCAAACTATCCCTTTTGTTTAAAATATAACCCGCTGCATCTTGGCGGCTTTCTCGCGCATGTGCAGAGAGCTGCGCTCTGTCCAAAGTCAGATCACTAGGTAATCCTGTTTATGATATGCATTTCAAGGAGTTGTAGCAATACATAAAATATGATCGCGTTCTGCTGGACCGATGCTTTTAAAGTTTTTTTCCCTCGCTTGACAAGCCGACCGGACGTGACATGGGGGCGTGGTAGCATCGATGATCCCATTTTTTTGTTCAAAGTTGTGACTTAATTTCGATCGATTTCGATTTAAAATCGAAATCGTGACACCCTTAATCATAGTGTATCTTGCTTTATATTGATAATATGCAATTAACCCTATTGTTTTTGCTCCACTTCTTCTCCTAAATGAATTGCATTTTTGAGGGCTTAAACATGCTTAAAAACTCATGAAATGTTGCACAAACATCAGAAGTGGTACATACAGGTACAAAATTAAGTAGGATCAGTATCACCCCAAGACCTACAAAAACGTTTTTCTGATCCAAGCTCTAAACACAACAGGAAATCAGTCATTTAGAATTTTCTTTGTAATTATTGTTCAAATTTTGCCATTTTCAGGTTTCATACTTTAACAAACTTCTTCCAGAGATATAATCAGAACATCATCATCATTTGGTCTGTGTCATCTAATATCTTTTGTGATGCTAAGTGTTGGCAATCTTGACTTTTTGTTGGAGGGTGTGTCCATTCGCTGTCTGACAATGTCCAATCTGAGCCATGCTTTACATGTTTGATAAGTGTCCTGGCCTGAACACATCTAGATACCAATATTTACTTAAAATCATAGCGCCACTAGCTGGCAACAGGAAGTGACATATTTTACACTCTAATTTACTGTTAATAGAGATTTAACCAGATCAACATCATATTTGGTCATTCTGATCTTAAGTCCTTTAAAGGGATAGTCCAAAAATGAAAATTCTGTCATAATTTACTCACTCTCATGTTATGATGTTACAAAGCAGTGTTTCCTGCAGCACATTGCGGTTCGGGCTGCCCGCCTAAGCTGGGGAACCCTACCCGCCTTATCTAGGTCGTCCAAAAAAAAAATTGCTGCACACAACTGTAATAAAATGATTTAAATTTTTGTTAATAAGATTTATATTTTATATTTAGTATTTAATAAATAATTTTCAAATGTAGAGACTGTAATATATCGCACAAAGAAGCTGAGACCTTGACTTTTCTTTGGAGGGTGGCAAAGTTTGATGTTTTGCCATGAAACAGGAAGATGTTGTAACTCAGGCATACAATGTCCGACCAGCCACAAGCGTCACACGTTTAATGAGGGTCCTCACTGGAACACATCACATCAACATGGAAAGATTCAGTTACACTCATAGCACCACCTGCTGCCAACACAGCTATCCTAAGACTATCGGGTTGCGGTGGCCATGCATGCAAGGGCCCTTCCATCAATGCTTGCACCTTTAATGATTTTTGTTTCTGTTGTCTTATTTTCCAGTTTGTCTGCCCATTCCTGACATCATCCGTGACTGCACACAAAACTCTAAATCATCCTCAAGCTCAAACTGTTCATTATTGTGTTCAGTGTTGAATATGAGAGATGTGAGTCTGTCCTGGTACAAAGGAAACAGTTTATTGTCCATCATCAGTGTGTCTGATCTCAACATCAGGAACATCTCTCTACCTCTGGAGGTTGAATATCAGGATACAAACACATACAGCTGTGTACTCAACAATACCATCACAAACCAAACTCAACATCTCAACATCACTCATCTCTGTCAGACGTGTTCAGGTACAGATTTTTAGTGAGTTAATTTGTTTCCATTTAACACTACTGTTTAAAAGTTTTGAAACACTTGAATGAAATGTAAAAAAATGGTAACACTTTTTACAATAAGGTTGTATTTGTAAATGCATTAACTAACATCAATACAGTTATTCATACAGTTATTCATGTTAGTTCTTTGTGCATTAATCCAAACTTTTCAGCCCATGACCCCCAAAATAACGGTACCAGGATTAGCAACCCCATTTTTTAGAGGTGGTTATAAGTTATACAAACATTGTGGGCAAAGGAGCACACTAATAAGCATATTTAAACACAATCATAATGACAACAAAAAGGAACACAACAGTCTTAACTTGCATTCTTTTATATTAATTTACATGTTTACTTTCATTTCAACATCTTACCTAATGAGATACATCCCTAGTCTTGCGCAGACAGGTGCATCATGGTTTTGTTTATTAATCTTAGGAATGCAAATAAAACAAGCATCTGTAGTAAATGATATATGAATAGGGTAACCCAACACATGCATATTCATTCACGTCTCCTCCCGTTCAGTTCTTTAAATTGCCCAAAAGAGGTGCCGGTTGACTCCTCCCCTGAGGTACCTACAGCTATATTGAAGGGGTTTTATATATAGCAGTCAACAGACAACCTTGTAAAAAATTATAAATCTTTAAATTAGTTTGTGGATTTGCTTGAGCTAGCTACTGAACATAAATAAAATGTGCAAAAGGATTTTAAAAAAATACACTTAGGGCTTTTTCACATTAGCACTTTTGGTGCGCACCCGGGTTCGATTGACATCAGAGTTCGGTACATTTGGATGATGTGAACGCTGTCTTCCGAACTCTGGTGCGCACCCGCAAAACGTACTCGAGTCCGCTTGAAAAGGGTGGTCTGGTCCAGTTCATGTGAACTCCAGATCGGTTCGCTGCTAATGTGAGCGCAATCGCACCAAATCGCGGAAGTGAACCACTGTTAATTACGTATTATATGGAATGTCCCACCAAAACAGACATGTGTGTTTGTGTTTGTGTGCGTGCACTTACCTTGACAACAAAATGCATAGAATGCTTGCTTGACTTTTGTTCTTATTTTTTTAAACCTTTGGTTTTGTTTAAGAAAGAAATAATACAGAAACACACTTGCGTCTATCTGGCCCAAACATACTAAAGTCGTTTCGATGACAACGGTCTGTCCGCCGACGTCAATTTTTGCGGAGGCATTCAGAAATCATCTCTCTGCTTGGAGTTCGTCAATCACGCTTGTCGTCTTCTCGTTTACAGCGGTTGCCAAGCAACATGAGAACGCGCCGGCTGCAGCTTGATGATGCAAGCGTACCGCGGTTCGGATGCAAAAATAATATGTGAACACAGTCCATGGGGGGCATGGGGAGGGGGAAGCAATCGAACTCTGGTTCGGACCAAGCAATCGCACCAAATGTGAAACCGTCCTTAGAAAGAGCTCCCATGCGCGTTGTTCAAATTCATTGAAATTTCGTTCACTTGTAGTTGAGCAATTAAACTAAATGTATATTACAGTTTCAAGAATGTTTTTACTCCTCACATTGCCTGAGGAAATCTGAAGTTGCGTCGAGGGGAACCAAACTGACAGCCGCAACAGCGGAAATTTGTCACGTACCTACAAAATGGTATTGGAAAAAGCTTGTGTCTGACCTGCAGCTATCATTCTGGCTTGGTGGGATGTAAGCCAGCGAGTCCTCTGATTTTAACCTTGTTCTTTTACTACTCAGAGACTTCATTGAATTTAAATTTTCACTGAGCAGCTGTGGTTACGCGTTTCACACACAAACACACACCTCTCCAGCCCACGTTGAGTTGTTCACACTGACACTTATAAACTTGATAGTTTTAGTCAAGTTTTAGTCGACGAAAACACAAAAAGGTTTTAGTCAAGTTTAAGTAAATTTTAGTAAAAAGTCTTTAATAAATTAATTTAGGTTAAAAAGTATTGGAAATGGTCTTAGGTTTGACAAGTAGATACATGTAAAACCTTAAGCTTTCCATGAAATGTGTCACAAGCCGATTGTCGAGTAAAATGAATGTAAATGATATGTTAACCCCCTGGGTCTAAAAACACGGCGCCACGTTTTGACGTGTTTTCTCCTTATCATAGCAGAATCAACTTAAAATACTCCATCATTAATAATTATACACTTACGTGTTTGACATCATTTGAAACTGTGAAGGGTCTTCTTTAATACATTCACAATAACAAGAGATCTTTGTGTTTTTGTCAAATTAAGAAAATAAACAGGGTGCGCATTCAGACATTTCTGTCTCCGCCAGCTGTCTCTCAAAACACATTAAAAAAATCAATTGAAACTCTGCGAATCCTCGTCACACAAACCTGATACACATATCCAAAGAAAGCCTGAAATGTCTACTTTTAAACAAGCTAATTATATTTGAAAACAAATATTGCCTGTTTATATAATCTGCATTGAAGTAAAGAGAGTACTGTTTTTCCTAGCTGAGCTCATTATCTCTAATGCGGTCACGCCCAGAGGCGGTACCGGCTGTTGACATGGTAATGAACAGGCGAGCAGTTTAAAACATAACAAACAAAGCATAAAGTTTGATCAGATTTAAAGACTTTACTGAATGTTTGGATGATCAACTTTATACACACATGTGAGGAATATCTTCATTTATGTCTGGACATTGAGGAAGAGAAGCGTTTATCTTTAACGTTACCTAAGCAGAAGAACAATGGAAGACGCAATGGAGGAGGATATATTCATGAAGAAACTGTAAGTCATTTATCCTCATTTATATTTGCTATCATGTAATGCTTATGGCTTGTGCAGTTCAGCCTACATAAGCAACCTCAGCAGACTGCACGCTTCGGATTGAAAAACTTTCGCATTGTTTACAAACGAGGATAACTGTTACATGTCGTACAGTGTTCAACACAGTAATTCACTTTCAAATCCTTCATGTCAACTTTGAGTAAGGCTGCACTGCAGGATCTTTTAAGTGTGTGCTGTAATATAATTCCATATATTGTTTACATGCAACGCAATTCCATACATTGCGCTTTACACGCGGCACCGTTTTTTATGAACGCCACGTTGTTTACGTGGATACGTGTTTTTAAAGTTCATACGCCCTTACAGAAACGCGTTAAAAACAGAAACTATACGATCAGGCGATGGGCATCTGAAACAGCTTTTTATAAAACTAATCATTGCAGATGTTTATCTGAGATGTTCTGAATTTAGTTTATGTACATGATAGTTTATCTTAATTTAGTGCTATCAGTGATATTTACCAATCAGTTATGTGGTATTTCTGTGGACAGTTTATGCTAACAGCTGTTTATAACTCTCTTACAGGTCTGCATCCCTCTCATCAGTACAAAACTATGAAGTGGAAAAACATATTCACACTTTTTGGACTCACTTATATTAATCATATACTAATTATATTAACATGAGCCAAATGAGCAGCTTCGTTTGTGTATCAGTTTCTTAATTTATATAAGTTAAGTTTTTGAATACGGTTGTTTCCAAATAAACTGAAAATGTCCTGCTGACCTTCATTTCTATTTTGATTATATTGTTAACTTCTTAATAAACCTCGAACAAACATGTAAACATTTGTCCTCAATTTCTTTACTGTTGTTCCCTCTCACATTCCTGCCTAAAGGCTCATTGAGTAGGCAGAATGAATTTCACATCATTTTTAAAGAAAAAACTCTGTTTAGAAGTCTTGTTAAAACATGTTTAGTATGGGTTTTGTGGACTTATATCAGTGCTTTTTCAAAAACCATGCATAAACATTTTTCTCTTGCCATTATTATGTTTTAAAGCAACTGAAAAAAGACCAAATGTAAGAGCATGTCAGAACCTTTTCCAGTGTCCTAAAATGGTCGGACCCCAGAGGGTTAACAGCGTGATTTGTTAGTTACCTTTAAAAAAATATCAGCGTGATGAGCCTTAAGGTTCCGCTTGAGGTTGGTGGTATTCTTGGCTCCTAGTTTGTGGACACATTTACCGTTGTCTCCCAATATGCATTCCGTTTTTTTCTGATGGATACCTTTTTAGATACCGGTATCACCGGGTGGGAGGGGCTTAAGGCTGGGGTATACCTTTTTTCAGAGCAGCTTTATAAGTATACTCCCCCCAGCTACACGCGGATGGCCGCGTTCTACACCATACACAATAAAAATTATTTCTTATTCAGATTATTACTCTACCAGGCCATCAGGGCAGCACTGATTTGGTGACATTTACTGTACATTAAAACATTAGGATAGGTGAAGAAAGGAAACGATTCACCATTGCAAACACAGTTTAGAACAAACAACAAGACCACAAAGAACAGGAATCAAACATTACGGTAACGAAAATGCTCCACAGCTTCCTGTTCTTGGAAGAAGTAAAAATTAAAGAAGAAAAACTATTGTGTCTGTGCAAATGTTGTCTATTTCCTTTGTATAATTGTTGCGTATGCTGCGTTAACTCGCGTATGAATTTGCGTGCAATGCGAGTGAAACAGCTAGTTTAATTAAGTGCTTAAGTCAATGTGCGCATGTAATTCTCACAGAACTCGCCAGTCCCAAGCAGAGCAACAGGCTACTCTACCATAAAGCGCTGCTTGAATGATGGGGTTTATTATTTTTCTTAATGAAAAACACAACAACAAAACGATCTCGCTTATATTAAACATCATATATGTATATTATAACAAAAACGAGTAAGCACGCGGCATCTGCCATTGTCTGGTCAGTCAGCTCTGACAGAAATAAATTAAAACTGACACGTGCTGCTCTGTGATGTGACGCGCGTTCAGCTTCACTGAATTCTGGCAGCAGAAGACACATTCAGTTGATAGTGTTTGCTCTCTCTAACGAAAGTAAATGGTTTAATTACAAGAAAATATCAAAACGACGGTGAAAGACGGTGTTGCGGTGGGCAAGTGATCTAACCGGTGAGAGCCGGTGAGAGCCGGTAATCACCGTTACACCGACTATCACAACAAGCCTACTCGCCACAGCCGCAGGTGTGTTGTTGTTATGTGAAATATGGTGCGCGTGCGCGGAATGGTGGCAGCCGGGTGGTGGGCGTACCCAAAACAAGGATAGGAAGCGGCACCATTGCTTATACTTTTTAGCTCCAAACAGACAGATTTCACCCAAAATAGGCAGAAATTACATGCATTGTGAACGTCAGACTTATAATCATTTTCGTTCCGTCCCGTCAACGAAAACTCGAAAGCGAATGTTTTAGTCACCTTAAAGCCATTTTTAGCTAGTTATCGTCGCATGTCGTCATAAAAAAAAGGTGCGTCAATGAAATAATTTCGTTATCATCATCATTGACGAAAACAACACTGGTTAACGTGTGAACAGAAACTTTCCGGTAAATCAGTGCTCCCAATTTACCAGTAAGAGAGGTTGTAAGATTACCAGTAATTTACCCATAAATGCTATGTGTGAACGAAAAATGTAGGATTACCGGCATTTAGAGCGGATGGCGTCAGACCGCGCTGACAGCTTCGGGCCAATCAGAACGTTTTTGTACAGATGACGCGTTAACCCCTGCACTGTTTACGGATGTTTCCACACACATGCTGCTTAAAAGTTGAGCACACCTGAAGTTAACATCCACATTTCTTCAAACCAAAGTTGTTTAAAACAGCTTAGCATCTATTTGCCAAATTGCCGACATTCTTAGCACATTCTCCGTGAAGCCTTAT
The DNA here is from genome assembly GCA_025389145.1 of Misgurnus mizolepis. Classification (NCBI taxonomy): domain Eukaryota; kingdom Metazoa; phylum Chordata; class Actinopteri; order Cypriniformes; family Cobitidae; genus Misgurnus; species Misgurnus mizolepis. The sequence continues at coordinate 5,144,610 of JAIFKI010000021.1, forward strand.
GTGCAAAAGCAGGTTCTGTTTGACGTCGGCACAAAATACGTACTGTGGATATTAAGTCATAACCCGCCATTGTTTACAAATATGACGCTGAGCTCGCCGGCAGGTAACTTCCGCTTTCTCTCCGAGTTTACCGGTATTTAAACTCAGCACAGCCAACGGATTAAATTGTACCTCTGATTTAAACAGATGTGCAAATGAGCGTAACGGTATGCTAAAAGCACCTTCTGGGCGCACAGAGAAGTGGTGGTACACTCAAGAGCTATTTTAGGAAGTGGCGGTAGCGAGTACCGGCGCGTTCCGGCCCACTTAAAGCATTGCTCCCGTTTATTTGTGATCACAGGTCTCAGCCATTAGAATTCATATGGTCTAAAAATGTGCATACTCATGTAACATCTGGCCGGACTTCAGATGGAGGTCTTTTTTGTCTGGATTGTTATCAGCCTTAAATTGTGAACTTAAAGAGTTTAACACCATCCCACCAACAGGAGGGGGCCATGGTCTGCTCACAATGCTTTCATCAAAGATCCTAATCTCTTTCCGAGTCCTCTGGGAGATTGAAAATTTAGCCGACAATCTAATTAAATTAACACTTCAAGCAAGCTTCAAACGAAATTCTAGAGAATCCTGAGATCTAAGAGACGGAGCAGGCTTGACACAGAGATGTGTCTGTATCGAAAGAGCACATAAGATCACAATAAGCTGGTTTAAATTGTATATACAGTGAGGAAAATAAGTTTTTGAACACCCTGCTATTTTGCAAGTTTTCCCACTTAGAAATCATGGAGGGGTCTGAAATTGTCATCGTAGGTGCATGTCCACTGTGAGAGACATAATCTAAAAAAAAATCCAGAAACCACAATGTATGATTTTTTAAAACTATTTATTTGTATGATACAGCTGCTATTTAAACACCTGCGAAAATCAATGTTAATATTTGGTACAGTAGCCTTTGTTTGCAATTACAGATGTCAAATGTTTCCTGTAGTTTTTCACCAGGTTTGTACTGCAGGAGGGATTTTGGCCAACTACTCCACACAGATCTTCTCTAGATCAGTCAGGTTTCTGGCCTGTCCCTGAGAAACGGAGTTTGAGCTCCCTCCTAAGTTTTTCTATTGGGTTTAGGTCTGGAGACTGGCTAGGACACGCCAGAACCTTGATATGCTTCTTACAGAGCCACTCCTTGGTTATTATGTTTGTAATAGTTCATTGTCCAGAGTTCATATTGATGATCTTATAGATGATCTTTTCCTTTACCTGTCGCTGTTTTCTGTGCGTGTGTGTTCCTTCCCTCACACGCGTCCTCCGTCCAAAAAGCGTGACCGGCTAAAGTAGTCTATAAAAAAATTTAATATGACGTTGATTTTTAAAAGCCATAAGCACACTGCAATCAAATGTGCTGTTAAATTTGCTCTGAATGTGCGTGTAAATTAAATTTCTGTGCACTGCAAGACTGGTTTTTGAAAAATATATTAAAGGGTTAGTTCACCCCAAAAGGGTAATTTTATCATAAATCACTTACCCCTTTGTCGTTCTAAACCACCAAGTGCCCAGATTTTGACCACTGTGGGGGGAGTTTGGATGAGCAACATGCACAGGATCAGGTAAGCATTTTTTGCTTACCAATTTACTGGTGTACATATGTGTTGTTCATCTGGGTTTGCTTATAGTGTCTATCTAGTGTCTAACAGAATCTAGTGGTCTAAAGTTTTTTCTTTAAAATTATGTGAAAATCATTCTGCCTACTCATTCACATAAAACACTGTCGCGAACCCTTCTACTCAGCACCCCTCTTATGCTGTGCACATAAGGGTGTGAAGTGAACACCTTTGACCCGGTGCTCTATCCCATGTCACCTGGCTATCAGAATTAAGAGAGTGAAGCGGGACACCTTGCTCTCTTCCTGTTAGGGATTACATGCCTGAAACCACCCTCAGCGCCATAAGAGCGCAGACGGTAACAATCTGCATTCTATTCTGGCTCTACGTGAGCTATGCCCAGTCTGGGCTTTATATGTTTATCTGAGTGTTCGAACCCCGGCGTGGCAGTCTATGCAGCTCTTTGTGCCACAGTGCCAGTGCTGGGGGCAGCCTCTTTGTAAGCAGAGGATATTGCATTGAATGCGGACGCGATTGCTGGGGCTTTCTGAGCTTGCTCTGTGAGTTATTCAGTCAGTCAGCTGCTGGGTTAGGTGCTGAGGGACGGCGACACGTTGTGATGTTTACGCATATTTACAGTGTGTATCGCATGTTGCCAGTACTACTGTGTTACTACAAATGTTGAGGTATGGAGCTGTATTCACTTCATCTTTGTTTCTTTCACGTAGCTATCCTGATGTCCATTTTATGTTACGCCAGCAGATGCCAAACACAAGTATGCTTGCTGTTGCTTGCATTGTGTTAGGCCTGGCCATTTGGTCATTTATTGCATTGTGGTTATCTGCTGCCCTGTGTAGTGCAGCGATAAGACCTTTATGCTGGCTGTGCTTGCAGGTACTCTTGTCCTGGTTCGGGACAAGTTTCTGATTGGGTCCCTAGAGGCTCTGGCATCCAATCCTTTTCACTTTGGCTTAGGCCAACTGGGCTAGGACTAGGGATGGGAATTGATAAGAATTTAACGATTCCGATTCCATTATTGATGTTGCATATCGATCCGATTCCTTATCGATTCTCTTATCAATTCTCATTGGGGGAGGGAATAAGCACAAATTTGTATGTTTGTATTAACTTGCTTTAATATCTGTTCAGAAGACACAGAACTGAGTGTACACAAATTATGTGTAGCAACCTCAGAACAAACTTAAAAGTAGGTGAGCTTCTCAACCAGTAAATATGTGATAGGACTAGGAATTAATAAAATAGAACTAGACTGACATAAAACATGCAACTTTTGGTCATGCATGCATTTATTATTTTCTTTTGAATAGACATGATGCTGGACAAAGACAGCAAATAAACCTACCGAAATGCAGAGGCATCTATTGTGGCAAATGGATGTAAACCCTTTACCACAAACTTAGTCACTGCTCCGCAGAGGTGGACACTACTTGAGTATTTTAGTTTCATTTTTCAAGCATCTGTGCTTTATCAGAGTATTTGTGTTGGGAAAAAATGTACTTTACTAAAAAATGTTCACTAAATTCTAAAGCATAGAATCAAGCTGTGTATTCCTTTTGTATTGCATATTAAAATTGATTTAATACCTAATTACAAAAAAATTGTGTACTTTTCTTGAGTAAAAATCATTACTAGATTTTTAATGTACTTAAATATTAAATATAAACCAAAAACTTGAAATTATGAAATGTAGTGAAGTTAAAATTATGATAATATGCTTTTGGAATGTATGTTTTCAAAAAAAAAAAAAAAAAACTGATAAAATACAAATACTTGAAAATGTACTTTTAAGTAGAAATACTTAAGTAGTGTCCGCCTCTACTGCTCGGTGAAATTTGTTTATCCTCGCCTTAGTCATTTTATTCCTCCCTGCCTCTGTAAACGGAGTAGCTAGAGATGCACGAGGGATACTTTCTGCAGCCTTTGAGCCAGTGTGAGAGCCAGCCAGACTGGCCATCATCAATTTGATGGACAATGACAACGGAGATTATCTGTATAGCAAAAGTTTACATAATGAAACGGCGCTCACCTTAACATTAATACATTACCTTCGGCATTAATAGTAACAGATGGCGCCCCGTTAGCTCCGCTGGTGTTTGACTCGCTGGTGTTGTTGTGTAATAGTGTATCAAACACGCGACAGTCCTGCAAACCCGTGCAACGCGACCGTCTTGTCGTATTTTCGCGTGAAATTGATTCAACTGTTTCAGTGTTTCACGAAGCCTCGCTCTGCCCACCACTAAATATAACCAAACTTTGGATCATTCTGCCTCGATGCAATGTTTGCTGCGTTCTAAAGCAAAACAACACAGCGTGTGTGTGACATCATGACACATTCGCAACGAGCGGAACCGATAAGCGGAATCGTTAAGCAGGCATGCTAACGGTTCAAAGGAATCAATCAATTCACTTGGCACCGGTTCTTAAGAAGAACCGGTTCTCGATTCCCATCCCTAGCTAGGACTGTGCTATGTGCTACTGCTAAGCGTTGCGGTGCATGGGTTTGAATTAACTCCACTAGGGCTGCTCTTCGCTGTTATCACGGTGCGGTTCTATACAGTCTCACATAGCATCAGCTTCTGACGCAATGTTGAGAGACCGTTCTCAAAGGAAACTTCTCGGTTACTATTGAAACCTTGGTTCCCTGAGAAACGAGAAAGAGACATTGCATAAGCTGCCGTGTCACTGCTCAGATCAGCTCTTCTGTTGTTCAGTTGAAAGAATCTAAAGATATGCCTTAAAGGGATAGTTCGGCCAAAAATGATATTAAACCCATGATTTACTCACCCCCAAGCTGTCCGAGTTGCATATGTCCATCGTTTTTCAGACAAACACATTTTCGGATATTTTAGAAAATGTTTTAGATCTTTCAATTGATTAAATGTAATGTTACGGGGTCCACGACCTTCAAGTCCAAAAAAAGTGTGTCCATCCTTCACAAAATAAATCCAAACGGCTCCAGGATTATAAACAAAGGTCTTCTGAGGGTAATCCGCGCAGTGTTGTTGTAGAAATATCCATATTTAAAACTTTATTAACGAAATACCTTCCGGTAGCGCCGCCATCTTAGTCGCGTCCGCATTCAGGATGAGAGCTTACGCAGCCTACGGGGCTACTCTGCTGCTGCTCTGTGCCCCCGCCCTCCGAATTTGTCATACGTCACTAAGAAAAGTGCGTACACTACGCTAATACTCTCTCCTGAATACAGAGGAGTCTTAAGATGGCGGCGCTACCGGAAGGTATTTATTTACATTAATAAAGTTTTAAATATGGATATTTCTACAACTACACCGCACGGATTAATTGAGAAACACATTTAAACTATGTCTGCCGCCCATTCTTAAATGGACAAGACAACATTGTGGTCTCCGACATGCACACAACTCACCTTCATGTCTTTTATTATCTGTTGTATTGTGGTGCAGAGATATTCCAGTGGTTATTTCACCTGCAGTCGTTGTGGATTACTAAATGACAGGCAGATTCTTGTTTTGTTTTGAGAATGTTGAGCAGTCACTATCAGCAGATTAAGGTTCAGCAAATGAGGATCAAACTGTGTACCTTTTTTTCTCTTTTCATGGGAAATGATGGTGAATGGTGTTCTTGTTGTAACGCACTGATCTGTTTCATGTTGTTCTTTTATTCCTTTAGAATGTTTTTGCTGTTGTTATGGTTTTGAAGCTGTGATCCGATTGGTCATCTCTGCTCTGGTGGGTGTGGTTGCTGTTGCTGTTTTGTTTTATGAGATTTATGACCATTCCAGCAGCGATGAACGGAAGAAGAAATCACAGACACCATCAGACCATCACTGAGAAATTTTTCTTTCTAATTTCTCTGAAGTTTAATATAATTTTGAAACTTTTTGAAAAATTTTGTTTTTCATCTTTTAGGTGTTTGACCTGTCATACATTTTTATCTATTATATAAAAAACTATTATATTATATAATATACTTGAGGTTTAGGTTGGTCAGTTGAACATGTTCATGTTGTGTTGCTCTTTACAAAAATAAAAAACATCTAATGCCATAGCCCTGAATTTTGTAATAATTTGTTTACATCATAATTATTCCCTTAGCGGGAAACCAATTACAGACATGGCCAATTCATACGGGACTAAGATCACACACAAAGCTTGACCTTTGCCAACCATATTCTCACCATAATAAGTCCACATTCATCATCATTTCATGTTGATTTTGTGTTCAAATAAATTAAAAGGACAACACAAGATGTGTTAAAACAACACAAAGTGTGTTGTTCCAAAAATACTAATTAGATGTGTTGTCCTTAACTAGACACAAGATTTGTTATTTTAACACATTTGTTTTAAGAGTGACCTTTGCATTAACAGAATCCTCTACCAGGTGAGCTACAGGAACTGCATTAAAACTGTAATTATAAAGAACAGTGCTTCAAAAACTTCAGACGACTGAGGCTTCCTTACACTTAACAAACACTCCAAGGCCCCCATATTCAGATTTTTTTTTTTAATGCTTTCTCACAACAGAAACCATAGTTTAATCATGATCTTTGTAGTAATTTCAATATGTTTCTGGCGCTCTATACTTTGTTGTGATAATTTTGTGGGCTCCTTTTTGAGGAGGCTGATAGTTATAGTGATAGTGAAATGATAAGCAATATGCATATCATAATTTCATTTAATCCAGGCCCCCCTGCAGTACCGCTGTGGCCCACCGGGGGCCCCAGGCCACAGTATAGAAAAGCACTGATATACAACATAAATAATATTTATGTCTTTGAATATCTTTGAGTCTTTATATTTTATGTTCATAAAACAATACATCACAGTAACATCACTGTTTTATTGGATCTTTTTATTTATTAAACTTTCAAAGTATGGGTTATGTACTTTATTTCAGTGTAAAGTGAAAGATATGAGCAAGGCATGAAATTTACCACACAATATTCACAGTTCACACATTGCACAGACCTAAACACACTGATTGCACCTCTCAAATACACACAGACACATACGCACATGTTCACACAAACCTACATGCTAAGGGGACATGCACACCAAACCTTTTTACGTGGCTGAAAATGCCAGCGGACGCAGACTGGCAGCTTTATTTCAGACGACTGACAGCTTTCTTTAGATGAACGCTTTTGTTGCTGTGATACTTCTGCCTTGTTTATCAGGCGTTGAACGATGTGCCATTGGTTGTTGTGATGTTTATCCTGCCCCTCCTCCACTGTGATTGGACGGCCATGTGATAACCGACATTGACGAGCTAAGCTGAATTTTTTTTAACTCTCACTGTTTAGCCGACTTTCAGCGTGGGAAAAAATGTCAGCTACTGGCTTATTTGAAAAATGCCGCACTTCTATTGGAAACAATTGAAAACATACGGCTGCCGGCGTAAAAGCTTTGGTGTGCACAGCCCCTAAGGTTGCCAACTTCAGCAAAGGTTCTGTAGGCCTACTTAATTATGTGGAAAGAAAACTTTTTTGGCCAAATTAGGTATTAAAATGAATCCTAAATGTAAACACATTTATTTTGCTTAACCTATTAAAGAAAAAAAGAACTTTTGCCTACAATCCATGTGTTTGTTTTATTCCAAGAAAAGAGATTTACGTTGGAGATGATAACTCGCGTCTTCGTTTACTTTAGGGTTTGTACCTTTTGCATATCGTTAACATGTACTTATACACATTTACACACCAAAGGAAATGTAAAATTGTGAATCTGATAATTGGTGCTCTTTAATAAACTCTGCTTTCATGTAATTTGCAATCAAATTAATTATAGGCTTTGATGAGCACAACTTTTCTATAAACACAACAACTGATTTAATGTACTGTATGTAGACAGTGGAAATGGTACTAAATGTTACAATTAATGTTAGGTTTTTATGTTTTACATATACAGCCACTGAAAAATTTTAAGTTTTGCCTTAAATCATAGTTTTTACATTGTGATCATTACAGTTCAGTGTCTGCAAGAGCAGCAAAGCTCAGGAGTCACATAAAGTCACCCAAATGCAATGTAAAAGACTGAGAGCATGCCAAGACACACAAACAACCAGGGCTTTTCCATTAAAAATCCATCTTTTGAATTGTTCCTAAAACACATTTAAAAACTTTAGTATTTTGTTGTTTAAAAATGAATATAAAATTGCAGTATTCAACATCTAAAAACATTGCATTTTTTGTTAGTTGTCTGTTTTTAGTTTTCTCCAAATAAATTAAAATAAAACATTTTGTATTTAAATGACCTTCCTGCTGTTTGTATTTAAATGACCTTCCTGCTGTTTGTCCTGAAGCATATATTCAAATGTATGCAGATGACACTGTGATTTATGTACATGACAAAACACATGAACAGGTATCACAAAAATTATCTGCTGTCATGATAAAAATTTCGGAATGGTTAAACCAGTGTTCTTTATCACTAAATGTTAACAAAACTGCCTGTATGTATTTTAAGATTAGGAAGATTGATGAGGTTTTACCAGAGATATTTGTAAATGATAACAAATTACAAATTGTGTCTGATTTTAAATATCTTGGAGTCATATTAGACACCCATTTAACATTTGAAAAACATTTAAAAAGAATAGTCTCTATAGTTACACCCCAGCTTAGAAATTTTAAATTTATAAGAAATCAACTTTCAACAGACGCTGCAAAAACCTATCTGCATTCTTTAATCTTCCCTCATTTTTCCTATTGCATTACCTCATGGTCACAAGCAGGAAAATCTACTCTTAGACCTTTACATAGTTTATATAAACGTGCTATAAAAGTGTTTGATAAGAAACCTGTTAGATATCATCACTGTCTTGTAATTCAGAGGCATAACTTATTTACTTTTAGCAATTTTGTTATATTTTACAAATGCATTTTAATCTACAAAATTGTAAATAATATTGCACCTCCACCATTAAAGAAATTTATTTCTTTACGCACCAATAATATAAGACAGACAAGAGCATTGTTGAGAGGCGATTGTGAGGCGCATTTTGCAAAGACTGAGTTTGGTCGATCAGCATTTTCTGTAACAATAGTTAATACCTGGAATAATTTACCAACTGACATTAGACAATGCACCACATTTGTGCAGTTTAAATCACATCTAAAAGGTTGGTTGAAGGCATGTCAGGCTTGTGATCATTAATTATATAATGTAGTGAACATGTTTTTATATTTCTCTGTATATTACTGTTTAAATTGTATTTTATATTTACTGTGTTTAAATTGTATTGTATTTTATTGATGAATTGGTGTAATCCTGCCCAGGGACAGCAGATGAAATTTAGCTTTGTAGCTAATTCTGGGGTAGTATAATTACTGTCCATTGTCCCTGTCAAATAAAGAATTTAATAATTTAATAATAATAGACAATATTACAACATATTTTTGTTAGGCAATTAGCAGAAATGTTTTCCCATATTTCCCTGGACTTCAATAGGCCATGGGTTTTCCTTCCTTCCTTTCTTTTTTATACATGTCATTTTCATTTGTTACTTTCGCCCTGGTTCTCCCCTATTACTAACATTGCTGTCATGAGCTACTTGCCGCCACGCCTCGATAATCCAAGAATATAGTAATAAACAATAGGGGTGGGAAAAAAAATCGATTCTTAGATGAATCGCGATTCGGACGTGGGCCGATTCTGAATCGATTCACAAATTTCAAGAATCGATTCTTAAATGTTAGTTTACAAAATAATAACGTGACGTTTTCAGAACCAAAAGGCGGAACTCAACTGGGGGAGCGGTGCTTCACACGGACAACTTAAGAGAGCGCGCACTGCACAAGCGCATAGCGGAGCTTACAATAGCAGAAGAGAAAGAACACTTTAAATGCTTCTAAGATTATACTGCATATATCTCTACACTGAATTTAGGGCTGTCACCATTACTTTATTCTTTTTGAGTACATGTCGAGTACTCCTTAAAATAGCGGAGATGCGGTTTAGTGAAACAAACTAGAAAATTACAACTGTATCAGAAGCATACAAATCAGCGCTACGCTGCCTCTCACTCTCTCTCGTTTGCTCGCTCACACACACAGTGCGCGTGCATCTGCTCCTGCGTGAGGCAAGAATGGGCATCCTTGTGAATTTTGGAAGTTAAAGACGACTGAGCTGCAGTGGCCTGGCAAAACACAGTTGAGAAGGAAGGCGCAGCATTTAAAAAAGACCTGCATGTTTCACAATTACTCTAAAAGACCATAATGACAATTTCGCTCGTGGAGCAGCAGTTAACTTATGTGTGATCTACCGGGATTGCCTTTGCGATCTACGTATTGGACACCCTTGCCCAAACCCATCCGCTGACTGTTTAGATATAACATGAATACTTCTGTAAAATATGCACATAGTTTGTTATTCAGTCGCTGGGTGCGCTGCATTATATAAATACAGTAATACTGCCAATCACTGTGTATAATGATGATGATTAGACGCTTAACGTTAGTCAGTTCGTGGAAGTTAATGCCGGTTAACATAGAATTAATATGTCACGTTTAATTACTATTTTTACTGGTTTTAATGTCTTACAGAAACAGGACATATATGTATATAAGAATGACATTATTTATCCCTTAGTTGCATTAAAGTACAATATATGACAGTTCAGAGACTACTAGCAAAAGCGCAAACATTTTGGCTTTGAGAGCAAATGTGACGTAATGACGTCACAGATATGCAAATTAGTACGTCAAGAATCGATTCTGAATCGAATCGGGACCCTAAGAATCGATTCTGAATCGATTCATGAGGGTCCAAGCGATTCCCACCCCTAATAAACAATGACCGTCACTCTCACGTTAAAGGACTTCCCCGGTCCTCTCACTAAACCGGGGGTTTATACACACCCTTACGGAAAAGAAGTATACTTCAAGTTCATTTTATTAAGTATACTTAAGTAATGTTGGAGTATAGTTTTAAGTATACTTTATGTAGTAAGTGTACTAACATTTATGTTCTAGTAGTATACTTGTAAGTGTACTGCTTGAATACCGCTTGGGACTAAATTGGCCCACTTTTAGTATATAAAAGTATACTTCTAAGTGTACTATAAGTGTAAGAGTAGTGGTAGATTTCTTTCTAAGTATATTTGTAATGTACTATTGCAAAGATAAATATACTTGAAATACAAGTATATTTATTTTTCACCAGGGCTATTCATATGGCTTTTTGCAGCTTTCTTGATGTAGCTTTCGTTGTTGCATTTTTACTTTATACTTTTAAGTATACAGTATGTCAGTAAACAAGTATAGGCCAAATATACGTAGACGTTTCGGTCAGGATATGTCAAGTATACTTTAGTACAATTTAAGTATATTTCTGAGAAGTACCTAAAGTACATTTTAGAGAAGTACATAAAAAGTAAACTGAAAGTATACTTTCTTATTTTAAGTTTAAAAGAAGTATAAACTTCTTTTTCGTAAGGGCACATGCACACATACTTCTTGATTTAGTAACTGTGCTACCCTGCACATAAATTACCAACTGCACATTGAATTACACCTCTCTAATCAACATGCAGTCTGATATGGGACAAAACGCGTTCTGTATAGATTTAATATGGAAGACTGCTTTGATGTATTCAGGATACAGGATGATTCCGTATTAAGTGCATCTGGCATAGGTCCTATGTCGTAAATACACTATAGGCTATGTGTAGGCTGTGCGTACAATGTAAAAAAATGCACATTTTTTGTCAAATCAACATAAAAAGTTAAACAATTTCAACTTGTCTTTTTAAGTTTATTACACGTCAAAACTTAAGTAGGTTGAATTGACTTGTAAAACCAAGTTGTTTTAACTTGCCTTTTTACGGCATAGCCTGAGGTACACCTTACCCAAATTTTACAATACGTCTGTTCTACGTGGACCACAAGTGCTATGATTGGTTCTTCTTGTGACGTTAGGAACAAAGATGGGCCAAGTTTACAAATAATTTTATTCAAATTGCAATAAAACTCTGTTTATTTACCTCCATCATTGCTTGTCTTCTTAAATAATGCACAAGCTGCTTTCTCGTTTAGGGGTTTACTGGCCAAGCAGCTTTTTTAGCTGTTGCACTGCTATTGTGGGAACACGTAGATACTCCCTACTAGCGGTTTGCATGTGTAATGGCACGTTGATGCGGATGACGATGCATAAGTATATATGACAATCGACACGTAGCCTTCGCCATCGAGGCTACACCGACCTACACGCAGATGTTTATGGAACGGTTGGCAACCATGCTACAGTACACACAGTGATCACACCTCTCACATACATGCACACACACACACACACACACTGATCACACCTTTCACATACACGCACATACACATCAACCACAAACAGCCACTAATAGTCAAACACATGTCTCATGTCCACCAGCAGAACAAAACCACATTTCTTTCCACATCAGGTTTAACCCAGAAATAAAGCTGTTAAAAGTGTCAGATGCATTTACAGACAAAAATAAAAAATAGACATGCTTTTGTGGTTTAAATCCACTATGACTCGGACTTGGTTGTTCACTGTAAAAATTAATACCTATTGATCTAACTTATAAAAAGTAAGGCAAGTGGCTGAATTAGATGTATTAAATTGAGTAAACTTGCAGCCTTTTTTAAGTATAATAACTGTAACTTACTTAATTCAAACACAACAAAATCAAGTTCAGGGCCCGTATGTATAAAACATCTCAGAAACGCTCTTAAGAATAGTCTTAAGCTATGACTTAAGTGTCAAAAAATTCTTAGTAAGGAGTAGGACCAGTTTGAGAATAGAAGACTTTTATAAAGAAGCTGAAAGCAACTTTAAGTAAAGTGTAAGACTCATTCTTAAGTGCTGACTTAAGTGCCGGAAACTGAGGACTACAATGATTTCAACCTAAAATGGCCGCCCTTAACCTCTGAATCAGCCAATAGAAAGCCGGCAATGTTATACAGTCACAGCAGCATGTGACACCATACATTTATGAATCATGAAGACATTCAAATTATATTAGTATTTACATATTTTAATTTAAATTTGCTTCAAAAAATGTTTAACAATATTACAAATAACCATTTTGCACCATTTTGATTAAGTTTTTAACATGTTAATGAAATAGACAAACATAATTTTATTTAAAAAATTAAGATGATTAATCACATTATTTTAACTTCACTCACAAGCTGTTTATAAAGAAAAGACTAAAGTTTGCAAACACTTAGATAAAACATACTTTGATGATCAAGTCTGAACAAGAAGATCAAGTTAAGTTGGATTTCTCCACTTAAACACAATTGTAATTTTTGCCATCTTTGTCACTTTCACCTTTGGATTGCTCACTGCTAACATTGTTAACATCATGTTTTGAGTAAGGGTTTTATACTCTAATATCACTTAACATGTAATAGTGTCACTGCAATCTTGTAGATACTTCACATTTTTTATTGTAGATTTTATTTACATTTTATGGTATTTTATTTACCTATCATAAACTGTAAAATGTAAAAGCGGCTCTACTTAAAAACGTATTTTAAAGTTTAAAAAAAAATACATTTTTAGGGATTATCAATAATTTGATCCAACTTTAACTTTTTACAGAGTATTTTATTCAAATGTATATACCATTTAAGTATGCGGTCTTGTTAATCCTATAATAATGCTTGGTACTGTGCAAGCACTTGAATAAGTTTCACTAATATACATCTTATACTGTATATTATATTGTGTAATATAATATACATTGTATAAAAACCCCTATACTCTTTATATATATTTCATGTTATATTAATTCCTGTCTACATTCTATATACTACTAGCATGTATTTACTGTACATTTTCTGCTCTGCAACAATGCAACAATATTTTTTGTCAAAAGTGCTATGGAAATACATTTGAATTAAAGTAATTCTACACATTCTTTGTTGTAAAGTGCATGATCTCCACCTCTCTGCTGCCCTCTTGTTACTCTTAACTAGGTTAAGAGACCTCTCCAGCTCTCTTAAATAATTTAGGAGTTGAGACCTAGTCTTAACACTTAGGGGGCTTTATAAATCAAACTTATTCTTAAGTCTAGGAATAAGAGTAAAATGACGTCATTCTTAGAATTTTAACACAGTTAAGACTAAAATTTTACTCTGAGCGGCTTTATACATACGGGCCCAGTTAACTAATAGTACTAGTATTACTCAGATTAACCTACTTTTCTTGGTACAGGTAACTTATTTATGGTTTGCTACAAGTTACCTGTACTCATTTTAATTAGGTTTTATGAACTTTATGTTCTAAGTCAAATTTACCTAATCATATGTGAGTCCTGGCTCATTTAACAGTGCAGTCTATACACATGCACCAGTTTTCTGAACAATAGTAAAGTCAAAACTTCTAAATCTCAAAGATAAATGAACATTAGAGACTAACAAGTCTTTATTTTTAGTTAAAAACACATAAAATTGCTTTTAAATTCAAATTTTACTCTCCACATGCAAAGCATGCTGGGAACTACATGTTCACTGCCTAGTTCGTTATGTTTACTAAAATCATTCATGTAGTTTCAACACAAAATTATTAGTTAATTTTCTTCTCACAAATTTAAGTGAATTGTACATGATAAAATGAAGTTAAATTTACTCAATAATGTGTTCATTTAGAATTACTTAAATTATTCACGTTTATGTTATTTTAACTCATATTTTGATAAAAAAAAAATTTAAAATTCAATTCAAAATTGTTAATACGGATTAATCATTTTATTTTTGTTTAATCTGCTAAAGCACAGAAACACTTTTTACCACATTCTCTCTGTCTTTCTGATAATGTTTTACAGTTTTATCTTTCTTTTAGATAAAAGAAATATATATATATATATATATATATATCTGTATATATATATCTGTATATCAATGTTACTTAGAACATGGTGAATTCTCATTGACATGCACTTGCATTTTAGCTGAGATTTATGCTTGTAACAGATGATAGATTTATAAGCAAAAGAGCTTCATATTATTTTTTGCACAACCTCTGATCAGGAAAACTGTAGACTTACAAATAGTCCGAATCTGAAGTTATAACAAAAACTGAGGATGAATGTTGATCTGAGATTCACAGAGAGTTTGTTTATCGTCTCATGACCCCTGCATACACCACATCATCCTCTACTGCAGATCCCTGTACACAAAAACACACAACATACAAACACAAACAATCAATCAGGTCATGGATAATATTAACAGTTAGGTCATATAATCTGATCATTATCATTTTATTTTTATGCTGCACTGTAAAAAAATTTCGTAGAAATTGCAGCTGGGTTGCCGGTAATTTACCGTAGATTTAAATTTATGTTTTTTACTGGCAACATTTTGTTCAAAGTTAAATGAACATTAAACATTTAAAAGTCTTTGTCTTTACAGAGTAAAACTAAAAAAAACAGCATCGAGCAAAACATTCTGGGAAACAAAATTTGAAGCAAAAAACAGAAAAAGGTTGATGATGATTTCTGGTTCCCAGAATGCTTTGCATGAGGCTGTTATTGTATAGTTTTATTCTGTAAAGATAAAGACTTGTTAATATTTAACATTTATTTAACTTTGAACAAACTCTTGCCAGTAAATAACATAAATGTTAATCTACGGTAAATTACCGGCAACCCAGCTGCAATACCATTGTAATTTCTACGGAATTTTTTTACAGTGTGTTTAGAGTTTTTATAAAGTTAAAGAACAGTATGTAAGAAATGTATATAAATTAATCATAAAGTGGCCCTGATATGTCACTAGACATTAAGAAATCATTTTCATTTCAAATACTTATATCACTGACAACAGTGGTCTGGCCAGAATATTGTCATTTAAAAAGTGGAGTTGCAGCCCTCAACTGATGTTTATGTTGTCATTTTGTGTATTGGCCACCAGTTGTGTTATTGCAGTACCAGTTTTAGCCACAAGTTTTATGATTGCAATACCAGTTTTGGCCACAATCTTACATACTGTTCCTTTAAATATACTAGTAAAAAAAGGTGGTTGCTAGCATTTCTAATCTGTGTGACCGTCTAAGTTCATGTCAGGTTTTGTTTGTTGGGTCTGTTTCTCACATTTATTTTCACACAAACACACTAACACATTTAAAGCAAATATCTATCAACTTTGTCTCACTTTGGGTTCCTGGAGCCCTCATTTTACCTGTTGGTTTAACAGTGACTTTTCCAATGTACAAAAACTTTTTGTATCTCAGAAAAAACTGCACCCTGCAGTTTTCTGAAATGTTAAAACACAAAACCTCAATTCCTAAACAAAATTCCCAATCCCTTTAACCCATCTGTCAGATAATTTATCTTTGATAAAACCTTAAACAAGTTAAAGTGCCAATATTATGGAGTATTTAAAATTACCTTTTATGCAGTGTGTAATGTAGATAGTTGTACAGTAAGTGAATGTAAACTGCAAAAACTGAAAGTCCACCTGTAACTAAAGTTAGTGTTTTTCAAAACAAAAACTGTCGCTAAAACAAGCCGCCCAGATTTCCAATCCCATTTCCACAAAGTTGCTAAGTCACAGTACACAAAGCCCACCTACATTCTGTGTAGTCTCTTTCACGAATACATGAACCGGTATAAATAAGTCATGTCGAGGAGACGTTGTGCTTTCTGCGCTGTAAAATAATACTGTCCAGTTCGTGAACGAATCATTCTTTTGAAGCTGTTTTTTTTTCAGTGAACAAGTTGAATCAGTACACCAAATCAGACTGAATCGTTAAAAGGAGTTTGCGTCTCAAGACAGCAATGATCTAGCCTGGTCCAACCAGACTCTCGTACATTCATTTCATTTGTACAGAGAGTCTGGCCATGCTCCATTGCAAAGCTTTACTTCTGTTAAGCAGGGTCCTCTGTTGAAGTTTAAAACTATTGGATCTGCCCAGAATCACTCAGGATCTCCCATAGGCAGTCGCTAACGTGTG
Organism: Misgurnus mizolepis; assembly: GCA_025389145.1. Classification (NCBI taxonomy): domain Eukaryota; kingdom Metazoa; phylum Chordata; class Actinopteri; order Cypriniformes; family Cobitidae; genus Misgurnus; species Misgurnus mizolepis. The sequence continues at coordinate 5,161,144 of JAIFKI010000021.1, forward strand.
GTCGTGACGTATATCATGCACTGAAACCGGCTGGAAAAAACAAGTACGAATGATCAGACCAACAAAATTTAGCAAACATTGTTCATGCTCGGCTTTAACTTCTGTATATTCGGCAGTTTTGCAACAACGGACCGAATAGCTTTTCTCACGTCTTTCTACGCTGCCATTACTGAACTACAACTCAAACTGACGCACGACCTCAACATCATCATTCTTAGCCACCCCCATCTGTTCACTGATTGGACCTGCAGATTTTTGCAGGAGAAAATGAAACTCTACACAGCAGTCCCAGACGTAGTACTGAAGCGAAATGAAAATTAAGCGGAAGCACATAGGAGGGCGGAGCCAGGCTAGCAATGATCCACAAGTTACTCACTTTAAGATGTGCTCAACAGTCATTCCAATTCAAAATGAGAGAGTATAATCTGTATCTGTTCTCCTTACTGGGATCCCCAAAAGACCATAAGACAGCTGCAGCTCATATAGAACGCTGCTGCAAGAATTCTGATGAGAACCAAAAAATCTGAGCACATTACTCCAGTCCAGTTCTTACACTGGCTTCCAGTTACATATAGAATAGATTTTAAAGTTACTTGTTTATAAATCACTTCATGGCTAAAGGACCCAAATACATGAGATACAAACATATTACTCAGATCATTAGGGTCAGGTCAGTTAGAGATACCAAGAATTCACTCAAAACAAGGTGCGTCCTTTTATTATGTTATTATGACATCTGTAGCTGGAATCAGCTTCCAGAAGAGATCAGATGTGCTTCTAGTGTGCTTCAGATGTGCTGTTTTAGTGATCCTAAGCCTCTTCTTTCTGTTTCTTTCAGAACTTTTCAAATTAAAAGCTCTCAATATATCTCAAAATGAAGGAAATCATTAAAGACGAAGTCCACAAACTCTAAATTGTTGCCTTTTGCGGCAGCATTACAATACAGGAAGGCATCAAGGCATGTCCAAATTCAATGTTAGGTTTACTTAATGATTCCTGAGATCTTGGCTGCGTCTGAAAACTTAGAAAACTGACTTGTTGCCTCGCTGCCTCATAGGCAATGACTTCGGAGGCATGAAGACTAGAGAAACTCTTTCGGACAGACTTCAAAGGCAGCGTGTTTGAAATATGAACAGAGCGCGCCTTTGTGTTAACTAATCACATATTTGAAAACAACAATACTTATTTCTTGCTAGAAATGCAATTAAAAAGTTTAAAAAGTGAAAAGAAACATTTATTTACACTAAATTTGTGCTCCAGCCACTTTCTTGGCCGCCATTTTATTTTTTCGAACTCACCCAGACTCGACCAATAAAATTCCCTATGCGCGAACACGCATAGAATTGTGGGACAAGATCTCAAGAGTCAGGAAGTAAACCTAACATAAGATTCGGACATGCCTTGATGCCTTCCTGCCTTGGAAAGCTTCCGCAGAAGGCAGCAATTTAAAGTTTTCGGACGCAGCCCTTGTCCCACAAATCTATGCTTGTCCGCGACTTTACATGGCGCCGCAAAAACCAGCAGGCGGAGAACTTTATCTAATTTCCAATCACTCTCGTGGTACTCTAATGTCATCCGCCAGTTGGTTCTTGTAAGATACTGTTGCTGTCATGAAAGATCTATTTCAGAACCAGCCGCTATAAAAGTAATCTGGCTGCAGGCACAGGCCAGATGTTATTGCTGGCATTTTTATTATTTGGAGTCACAATGACTACATTTACATCTACACCAATAATGCGATTATTTCCAATAATCAGAGTAAAGACTTAATTGCAGTAAGATGTTTACAAGACTGGAGCTATAACCTCTTCAATCTTGTTTACATGCAGTTTTATTTTCTGATTAGTCATACATAGCCCAATACAGAGCACAAATGATAAACTCAGATATTCTAGGTATGATGACAAAATTTTCAAAAACCCCAAAGCTCAAAATTTATCACATGACTAGACAGAGCATTCCCATTTACAAAGATACCTGGATTTTAAATATCCATTGATGATTGAGAAAGTTATGATATTTTTAATATTAGAAATCAGAGGAAAAAGTTATATATGGAAGTCAATGGAAGGTGTGTGACCGAAAATGCTGCTTATTCGCATGTTTTTGCTTGTAACTTTCTCATTTTATTAAATTTTTCCATGAAAATCGAACAGAAGGTAGATTTTTGTAAGTTCTTTCAAATTAAAGCATGAATATTTACTGTTTTAGTCGGAATGGGCATCAGACCCATGGTAACCATGCTTTTTAGAAATGATGCCTGCAGTGGCGTTCTGACAGGAAGAATCGTTGGGTAATAAGAAAAAATTAAATGCATATTATAAAGAAAGGAAAGTGTTTTTTTACCGTAAATGCATGTAAACCTGTTTGTAAACCTATGATTATAACAACAAAGGATGGAAACAATCTTGATAGACAGAGGAGAAAGATGATGAGTATGTATAAGATGTGGTGGATGAGGATGTATCAAATGTATGTATGAGGAAGAGGTGGTGGATGAGGAGGAAAAGTTTGAGGAAGAATAGGACTCCAGAGGAAATGTCACTAGTCTTTGGTGTAACAGGTGTGATGTTTCGTCAAGAGGGTTTATTCTCTGCTTACTGGTATGAGACAAACTTGCCTTGCCTGTAATGTGAATAAAGGCTTTTGGCCACTGTAACATGATTTTAACAGGATACAAGTGCTGCATATACACATATTCTAAACTTACTATTACTTTCAGTACTATTCTAGACTTACAATATTTACTGATACTTATTTTGTAAATTGTGTTATACTGTATACAATAAACATGCATTTTTATGGTACCAAATGGCCTAGACACTTCCCATGTTTTGATGTAGTGTCTAATGAATGCTTTGTAGTGTTTTATATATTGACTGGTGTGCAATCTTTAAAGGCGCTCTAAGCGAATAATGTGCGACGTCACTTCCTGTTGATGTTTGAACTGTTTTCAAACAGACAGAGCGTAGCTAACTCCTCCCCCTCCCCCTCCCTTCCGTGCTTTCATGAACGCGCCCAACCCCCACCCCCAAATCCTTCTTGTCGTTTATTGGCTGGAATACTTTGTTTCGTTTTGTGCTGCTAGGTTTGGCCATTTGTTGATATTGCCGTTTGTGAAGCCTGGGTTGTCTACAGAGATCGCGTTTTTTTACAGTTTGATCAGCGGACAGGCAGCAAGCAGATAGTGAGGAGATGTTTCCGGTATGTAACAAAAAATGTTTTATGGTCTAAAACGCTTCAATTCGCTTAGAGCACCTTTAAGGTTTTGAGAACAAAATAAGAAAAGAAAGAGTCATAGGTTTTGTGAATGCAGTTGTTACGGTTAAAGGCAGGAAGGACAAGGTATGATGATAGCCATAAATGCAATTAAACTAATAATTGGGATAATCATTTCTTTCGGTGTTTCGGTTTCGGTTTTTTTGCCTTGGTTTTCTATTTTTCGGTTTCGGCCAAGAATTTTTTTTTCGGTGCATCCCTACTCTTTAGTATCCATTTAATTCATTTAACAGATTTAATATTGGGGGCATCCAAGTTATTTGAAATATTTTAACTTTTTTTAAGTTATGCAATAGTTACTTTCCCTGGTAACTAGTTACTTTTATAATGATATAACACAGTTACTAACTCAGTTAAAATTTGTGAGAAGTAACGAGTTACTATAACTAATTACTTTTTTAAAATAACGTTCGCAACACTGATAGCAGGTGACCACCCTACTGCTGGATCCATTTTGTGGTCAGTCGTTCTGTTCCGGTTAAAGGCAGGAAAGACAAGGAGCGGATCCAAATTCAGCTTGGGTTTAATGAGGGGCAATCCATAAACATAGTTTAATAAACAGGCAGAAGGTCATACACATGTAATCCATTCATAAAACAAGACAGAGAACACAGGCTAAACTTAGGAGTACCATACAACAAATGGCTGACAACCAGGAAATGAACAAACAGTGTATATAGGAGTTATTCGATCTACGTCATCAATGTTCGTGGCGGCCATGTTGTTGACATAGAACTGTCAGTTTGTCAATTGACAAGCGAGGCAGCGTGGGTATTATGCATGGTATTATAGATGTAATTTTTTTAAAACCGCGCGATGGTGTGTGGTGTAATACACGGCTGTTCTAACAACAGCAAAAAGAACCCCGGAATTAGTTTTTATGCGATACTGATTGTCAGAAAACATGAAAGGAAGGAGACAGAGGAGTTGAACCAGCGAAGGAGAGACTCCCAGCAAAGTCTGTCCCCATCATTTTACCACAGGTAACGTTAGGGATATAAGCCTCACAACAAAGTCTGTTCCCACACTCTAAAAACCGTTGGGTTATTTGTTTTACCCAACAGGTGGGTTAAACATATTGGGTTGTTGTGTTGGGTTATTCCTAGCTTTTATTGGGTTATTTCTATAACAACCCAGACAGATGGGTTAAAATCGGGCTCATGTCACGCATTTTGAATTTCAATGGTCGACAGGTGCCACTGCTGAGTGCGGACAGACACGAGAGGTACGTTTTAAAATATATATCTCTGTGTAATGTTTTATTTTGCTACAAAGTGTCTTTAAGTTCTATCACACAGTAAACTATCAGCCACGTTTTCTACAAATACTTGTACAAAAACGCCGTTGTCTAGTTTTTGTCCGTTACACCTGTTTAATTAACTGTTACCGATGGCAACACGCATTTTTAAGCCATCATAAACGTAGACAAACAAACATTGCGATTTATTTTAATACTAAATCCCTTACGAAAATGAATCATGATCTTTTTTTAGTAGTATAACGTTAGTTTCATGGCGTATTGATTGCCATATTGCTTTAACCATGGTTTCTGTAACAGACAATGTTTTTTTGGTTTAAAGTGTAGTAAAAACCGTTTTTTAACTTTTATAAGGGATGCAACCGGCTGTTTTTTGCGCCAAATATTTTTTTAGCCGGTCTGTTGTAGAAACAGAGCTGTAATATAAATGTGCTTCTGAATGGAAATGTCTCAAGAAATGACTCGATGGCATTTTATTGTCGTTTTACCTCAGTATAATCCCCTGATAAAGCGCTGTTTAATCCTGTACGTCTATTACTGTTTACTGTAACCCCGGTAACGGTTGAATTTGCTCTTCAGCGACATCTACTGTCAAAGTAGAGTATTTATTCAGCGTGCCAGATGTGTTTGCTTTGAGATTTAATACATTATTCTTTTCTTTAAATGTAGACTTTAAATGTAGACATTCTTGGAGATGTTGCATTAAAAACCCTACAAAATGGTCAGCAAGATGGTTCAGCCTTCCTACAGTACCAAGAGCCAAAGCAAACATTTATTAATTTTCAACCTGTAAGTATCATTTATGACACTTGTTTTTGTTTAATTCTGTTTATGTGTGCATATTTACATTGTGAAAATTCTGTCTTAAGGTCAGAAAACAAACATAATTCAGTATTTGGAGGAGGAGGTATGACGAAGACCCCATGTCCTGCTATTTATTTTGATGACCACAAAGGAAGATATTTCAAAGAATGTTTGAAATCAAACTGATCATGAGCCCCATTCATAGTAGGAAAAAAGAATACTATGAAAGTGAATGGGGCTCATGATCAGTTTGATTTCAAACATTCTTTGAAATATCTTCCTTTGTGGTCATCAAAATAAAGACTTTTATACAGGTGAGAGGATGAAAATGATGACAAATGTGTGAACTATCCTTTTAAGCAGTTTTTACTTGGATAAGATGGAGTATTTGTTCTGTTCTTTTATGTTTTTGTATATTTATGTATGTATATGTGTATGTATGTATGTATGTGTGTATTTATGTATTTATGCTTCTATACATGTATGTATTTATACACTTAAGTGCAGGTGCAAATGACTAAATGGAAATAAAGCATTATAAATGTATTTGTAAGTTTTGTATTATTTATTTATAAAGCAAATAAAAGCAAATAATAGTAATAAATATTAAATAATAATAATAATACTAATAATAATAATAATGGGGTTAACACAGCATTGCAAAAAATAACCCAACAAATTGGTTATTTCATAACCCAACTAATTGGGTAAAACTTTCTACCCAATGCATTGGGTTAAAATAACCCAACAATGGGTCGGTGCTATAGTAACCCACCATTGGGTTATTTATTGGGTTATTTGTAACCCAACTGTTTTTAGTGAGCATCATTTTATCACATATGGTTAGCTGTAAGCAGTGGCTGAAACTGCTCTTTCAAATAAGCTGCCATAAATTGAGACAGTTATTAAGTAGGGAATTAAGGGCCGTTCACATTATAACGATAACTATAAAAAATATAGTTTTAAAAATCGTTTTATATTAAACAGAATAGCGGAGCTCACACCCAAACTATAACGATACAGATACAATGAACGACATCATTGGGATCACTTTCTGAGCGATTTTTCCCACCTGATGAATGATAAACCATTGATAGCATTAAAACTATTTAAACTTCAAGTGCACGAGCACTTAAAATGACAGTGAAGCTCATTGCTGAGGTCTATAGCACAAGATTACCTGCAGTTGCTGTGAAAATTGACTACATAATGCTTTTTAATCTATTACATTAACTAACTGTTATGCCAAAAGGTAAGAGATTACACTATTAGATTCACTGTTTAGAGTTACGCGAAACGCAGTGTGTTAAGGACATCTGGAAAAGTTTTTATTACAAGCAATATTAAAGGCAAGTGATTTGCGCGAGTGCCGTGAGCGAATTAGCATAAACGTATTGTTTGGTGATGTGGACGATGATATAGTTATCGTTATAGTTATAATTATAATGTGAACGGCCCTTCAGTGCTTGTATGATGAATGCGGATACTGTATGAACGATATAGTTATAAATATCCGGATAAGTTACGGCTGGCAATAAGGACGGATCTTTACTTAAGGCTATTGGGTCTATTTGATATGGTTCCACAATAATCAAGCTCATCTTCTCTTAATACTGACGAGATGAAGCCATTAGGCTACTGCTCCCTCAACTCAAATCTACATGTGGCTAGGGGCAGGACAGATTTCATGTCAACAATATGGCCGCGGTTAGCGACTTCCGGTGTTTGCGAATAAGCCCTATATGCAAAACAAGAACCAATCACAGAACAGAAACAATGAGTAACTATAACCCCCCTGTAAAAGTAGTTGAATATTTGGTTTTGTGTTTAAGGTTTTGAGCCACTTTCTCAAAACCTTAAACACAAAATAGGTTTTTAGAAATTGTGGAAAAACTTATATAAAGTTATAATTTTTATAATTCAGTCATACTTCATATGCCAGAAGGGTCAAAATGATTTTTGTTTGATATCCCATTTGCTGTTTGATGCTGTTGTCTGATGCACTTTTTAATAAATCATATGTGTGTGTGTGAATACTTTTTAGTAGTATCATTTTGTGTTTGTGGCTGACAGTTTCTGTCACTTTTAATCTTCATTGTATCACCCTAAAGTCTTTCCAGCTAGTTTCCTTTGTGACTCTGTATGCCTGGTTTCACAGACAGGGCTTAAGCTTGCACACACACACACACACAGTCAGGCATACATGGTTTCCGTAGACACAATGCATTTAATTCTGTAAAAACTGTATATTCTATCCTTGACCTACCCCTGTCCTGAACCCCAACCATCATAAAAACTATTAGCAGTCTCTAATCTATTAAAAAGTTAAATTTTAAGACGTTCAGTTTGTAGCATAATAAACATGTCATTATACACTATTTATGTCCCCTTAAACAACATATACCAACTAACCCCCCCCCCCCACACACACACACACTTACACACACACATATATATCTAACTGGATAACTTCCACTTTAACTTTTATGTGTCTTTTGTTTCCTCTAGGTTTGTCTATTTGATTCAGTATTGTGTCTTAGTTATTAATATATCTTGTTTTAAGACAGAGTACAGTACTACACACCAATTATATAACAACTAAAACATTTGGGGGTGTTTTCTCGGACAGGGATTAGACTAGTCCTAGGCTAAAATAAATTTAAGTGCTGTCCAAACTGAAAACACCTTGAACTGACATTTCTTCAAATACATCAGTGCCCTTTGTTTTGCCTCAAAATGCACACAAGTAATGATTTCAGTAAGGCATTTTTGTTAAAACTAGTTATATTTAATAATTAAACTAAGGTCTAGTCTTGGCTTAAGCTAAACCCTGTCAGGGAAACCACCCCATAATGTGTGCATGTGTTTGATAAAGATAAAAATGAATGATCTTACCGGTTTTTGTGCTGCTTTTTTACAGAATGTTGGATCTGCGTAAGTGATCTCCTCTCCACTGTTTTGAACTGTTACAGAAACAATAATAAACACATTCAAAAAATATAGCATCAAGCAGCGATTATGGGGTCAAGCCCACCAAGACACAAGAAGTAGTGAAGGTGAGTTTGAGGGAAAAATTAAGTATTCCAAAGTAGGCAAAAATTAACATTTTTCATATTTCTGCACAAGTAGGTGGGATGTAACCTCAGGTCATGATTGTGATGACATGCACCAAGTTTCATGTCAACACAAGCAAAGAAACAGCCTCCTTCATTTTGGCACGCTTGTCATTAAATTCATTTATGTGGTATGTCATAAACTTACACTACACACAATGAAGACAGATATGGGAATACAAAAACACTCAGGGATATTTATTTGCAGCAATGACGAGGATGAAACACAGCACATATGAAACGAAGACTGACAAACACAGGAAGACACGAGGGCAATATATACAGATGAAGAGAGGTAAGGGAAATCACACTAGCTAAACACAGGTGATGATGGCATAAAAGGCGAAAAATGTAGGAGGACTTCAATATGTTCAAAAAGTTCAATATGGCGAACAGGAAGTACAGTTGACACTGAAAAATTTGGCACCACTGCACTTGGCATGAGCTACTAAATATTATGATATCAGTCTTATGACAGAATGGCATGATATATTATAAGCATTTTATCTTCTAACCACTAGGGGCGCATCATTTTCTGGGCTTGACCTCTCATAAACTCTCAGCTTGATCTCTTTCTTCACAAAAAATTTAAATAAACGTGTAATATTATAATACTTGTAATATGTTATAATACTTATTACTGTATAGCTTTATTAGTACTAGTTAACATTTACCCTGTTGCTGTGTGTTTCTGTGTTTCCTGAAGATCCAGAAGATCAAAACTGCAACTAAAATCATCAGACATCCAACAGCAACACAACAGATCAGAATGAAGGTGAGAGCTGTAATGAATAATAACAGACATTAATATAACTAAATCTGATCTAAGATCAGTCAATATCATTACTGTTACTAAACCTGTCGGTCTGACCTCAGAAAATCTCATTGAATAAATGCAAATAATCACAGCTGTTGTACCTGAACACGGCTGACAGAGATGAGTGATGTTGAGATGTTGAGTTTGGTTTGTGATGGTATTGTTGAGTACACAACTGTATGTGTTTGTATCCTGATATTCAACCTCCAGAGGTAGAGAGAGTCTGATGTTGAGATCAGACACACTGATGATGGACAATAAAAGGTTTCCTTTGTACCAGGACAGACTCACATCTTTCACATTCAACACTGAACACAATAATGAACAATTTGACATTGATGATATAAAGTTTTGTGTACAGTCTCTGCTGATATCAGGAATGGGCAGAGGAGCTGAAAATTATTAGACAACAGAAACAAAAATCAAAAGCATATCAATGTAATGCAAGAGACACTATTAAGAGTAATTATGACAGTTAATATGACAAATGTTTGATAAGACAAACAAACAGTAAATCTTTACTCACCGTAGACAGTAACATTGAATCTGTGTGAGGACGTCTGCTCGCTGGTGATAATAGTTATGTAATAAAGTCCAGTGTGTTGAGTTGTGATGTTTGTGATGATGAGATCTCCAGTCTGATTATTCATCTGCAGTCTGTCTCTGAATCTCTCATCAGGATATATTTTCATCTTATCAGCCGCTTTATTGATTTCAGCTATGAGAGATCCTTGAGTAACAAAACTCCACATGATCAGATCATCTGTCTGTAGTTCAGTAAGATGAGTGTTTAGAGTAACAGATTCACCCTCCATCACTAACAATGACTTCACTTCATCACCAAACACACCTGAAGAACACAAACACATTCTCTGTCACATCAAAGTTGTTGAGTATGAGTTTATTTGAGTTTATTTCCATCTTCAACAGAAGCACAAAGACAATTGTTTTTTTTTTAAATATAGAACATTACAAAAAAACTTTAAAGAACAGCATGAAATAAGAAAAGACCTCTGAATTTGCACAGATTTAAAGATATTAATTTTCAGGCTTTGGTTTACACACCATTTTTGTCAAATCAAAAAAGTTAAACAATTTGAACTTAATTTTATAAAAGTTAAATTAACTTTTTAAAAGCAAAAAGGTTGAATTTACTTGCAAAACCAATTTGTTTTAACTTCATGCTGCATTTTTTTACAGTGCACATTAGAATTAAATATAGACAAAATTAAAGTTCAAATTGACTTTTATAACAACAACCTTTAGTGGTACCTTCAAATACAAACACATGAAGCTTCTTATTTATACTATAAATACCTAAACATTTAACAGATTATTAAAATAAATAATATCTGATGAATATTTAGATTTATGTGAGATCACAGACATACAATAGATCTATACTAGATTTATGATAATATCTCAGTTTTAATATGAGAATTAAATCAAGTGCATCTTCAAACTAAAATTAAAATTAAGCATGTTAACTCTGTACTAACAAAACTAATAATAAATCATTAAAACACATTTATAACTTACCGTTCATAGAAGTGAAGCAGAAAGAGATAAAAACAAACACGAGAAACATTTTCTTCAACAATTGAGAAGTCTGAAATAACAAAATTAGACTGATCTGACAGTGTCGTGATCTCCAGTAAAGTTGTATAGAGATTAACACAACATCAGTTTGTGTGCTGTGTCTGAGCATGTGTGTTGACTTCCAGGTTTAAAGCAGGGCTGAGTTTCAATATAAGGACCTGTTTCAATAGGTTTGGTATCATTTGAAATGAGTCCGTCTGATTGATAAAGTGGTCCCATCCTTACATACTTAAAAATGAAGATGCTTCACAGCAATGTCATAAAATAATCAGTTTTGGTTCCCCGGAGAACCATCAGTCAAAGGTTCTTTAATATTCTTTAATGAGCATTTCTTTCATGTTTTTAAAAAAACTTAAAAAACATTTTGTGACAGTTATATAACACAAAACATTTCTTTGTGTTACATTTCAAATGTTCCTCAGATGTTAAAAGTGCTTTGAAAAAACATTTAGACAGAAAAGTTCAGGTTTTCTTCTTGATAATAGACCAAGATTTTAAAGACTTTTTTTTCTTAAGTTCATTTTTATCATTATTGTCCATTTGTGAAGCGCTTTGAATATATATGATATATGATAAACTATATAAATAAACTTTTTGAGCAGAGATCGTAACTTTTTTAAGGGTGGAGTTTAAGGAGCTTGTGGTTAAATTCATCTGATGGGATTCAGCGAGACAACATCATAAACAATATTAACAGTGTTTCTTTACATCACGACACTGTCAGATCAGTCTAGTTTTGTTATTTCAGACATCTCAATTGTTGAAGAAAATGTTTCTCATGTTTGTTTTTATCTCTTTCTGCTTCACTTCTGTAAATGGTAAGTTATAAACGTGTTTTTGATGATTTTAATTAGTTTTGTTATTACAGAGTTATAATGCTTTATTTTAGTCTGAAGATGCACTTGATTAATTTTCATATTAAAACTGAGATATTATCATAAATCTAGTATAGATCGATGTCTGTGATCTCACATAATCTAAATAATTATCAGATATTATTTATTTTAATAATCTGTTAAATGTTTATGGATTTATAGTTTAAATAAGAAGCTTTATGTGTTTGTATTTAAAGGTACCACTAAGATTTGTTGTTATTTGTATAAAAGTCCATTTGAACTTTTGAACAATTGAATGATGTCTATATTTAATTATAATGTACACTGTAAAAAAATGCAGCATGAAGTTAAAACAATTTGGTTTTGCAAGTCAGTTCAACGTACTATTTAAAGATTTGGGTTTTGAAAAGTTAATATAACTTTTAAAAAATTAAGTTCAAATTGTTTAACTTTTTTTGATTTGACAAAAATGGTGTGTAGACCAACGCCTAAAAATTAAAATCTTTAAATCTGTGCGAATTCAGAGGTCTTTTCTTATTTCTTTAAAGTTTTTTTTTAAGAAAAAAAATGTAAAAATTGTCTTTGTGCTTCTGTTGAAGATGGAAATAAACTCAAATAAACTCATACTTAAAAACTTTGATGTGACAGAGAATGTGTTTGTGTGTGCAGGTGTGTTTGGTGATGAAGTGAAGTCATTGTTAGTGATGGAGGGTGAATCTGTTACTCTAAACACTCATATTACTGAACTACAGACAGATGATCTGATCATGTGGAGTTTTGTTACTCAAGGATCTCTCATAGCTGAAATCAATAAAGCGGCTGATAAAATGGAAATATATCCTGATGAGAGATTCAGAGACAGACTGCAGATGAATAATCAGACTGGAGATCTCATCATCACAAACATCACAACTCATCTCTCTGGACTTTATTACATAACTATCACCAGCAAGCAGAAATCCTCACACAGATTCAATGTTATTGTCTATGGTGAGTAAAGATTTACTGTTTGTTTTTTATATTATATATTTTAGTATATGAAACTGATAGTTTAGGTGTTTGATTATGATTGGTGGTTGTTGTAAATGACTTAAGTGATCTCATGACATCAATATTACTGCATTGTTATTTGTTTGTCAATCATTCTGCTTCTGATGAACTACACTTCTTGATTAAATAATATATTTATCAATATCTTTACATTGTTCTTGCGTTGTGCTTTTATGAATCATTGTCTGGTATATGGAAAACTGTCATGACTTTCAAAGACAGAAGCCAAATGCAGGCAGCTAAGCACAAGTGAGTTTTAATGAATAACAGAAAGCCCTCAAGGGAAAAAAACAAGGCAAAAATATAGCTGCAAGCAGCAATTACCGGGGTCAAGCCAAAAAGGGCACAGAAGAAAGAAAAGTTGAGTTCGGATGAGCAGTTTAAAGAACCTAGGAAAATCTCTTGATTTCAGACAAAATAATATAACAGTTATCAGTAAAAAAGCTGTGTTCTCATTTAGTGAAATCTCTCCCTTTCTTCTCGACTAGCATTGATAACTAGAACACTGAAGGAAAAGTGAGTGGTGCTGGTAGTAGCAATAATCAGCTCACAAAATGTTACATTGGTGTTAATGAGTCAAAAGAGCCCCCCCATGTCTCTACAATGTTCTGATGCAGAGATATAGCTCTTGCAAAAACGGTTGATAATGTACTGTATTCTCCTTAGTTGCTAGGGAGTGAATTGGCAAACACCAATGATTATACTCCGGGCCATGAAAGGAATAATCCATGATGACTCATGGTTTTAGATGTGTTGTTGCATTAGTTTTAGGCAAAAAAAAACATTTTTCTATCTCAAAACCACTAGGTGGCGCAATGACAAAATTGTGCATGCAAACTTTGTTTTTTGCAATTTTCCTCCATTTCTGATGAAAATTTTAATATAACAGCAATAGAACTTTTTGTTCAGAAGGTAACGCAATGTTCTTCCTATGGTGTTTTCGAGTCGATCGGAATAACGCTCGCGGAGATATTCGCGCGTGTTTTTTAAGTGCTATTTTGATGCACAGGGCTAACCGTAAGGCGAATCCTGGAATGTTTGGTATCGTTGGACTCGGCAACTATTCAAAACTCCATGGAAACAAGTCCCGTAAAAATACGTCGATCAGAGCCAAAGTTATAGGCATGTAAAGCATTTGTCTGGCCACTAGGTGGCGCTGCAACGAAACTGTGCATGCACCCTCAGTTCCTGACTGGCATATCAAGTACCAAGTGTCGTGTCAATAGGCCTAAGTTTGGCGAAGATACAGCCTAAAATCTGTTTTTTTGCCCTCTATGTAAAATTCGTTGACGCGCTATACGAAAACGGATTGGTTTATCAAAATTCTTTTAATAACTTTTTGCCGAGAGTGTCTCTAGATGCTGCATACCAATTTTCATGGCAATCGGGCAAAAACCCTAGGACGAGTTCGCAAAAGTAGGTTTTACGAATAATTCAAAATGGCGAAAAAATTTTCATGACGGAAAATGACTTCATATGGTCCAATCGAATCGTCTTGAGCCAAGGAATCAGAGGAAATACGTCTCTAGGACTTACGGATCAGAAGTTATAAGCAAAAATGTAAGTGCAATTTTGGACTGTTGGTGGCGCTAGCGGGTTTGAGATAGAGACTCCAAAATTGCTATGGATATTATTTGGATTGTCCTCTGTCAGTGTGCCAAATTTCATAACTTTCCTACGTACGGTTCTATGGGCTGCCATAGACCGCAATGGAACAGGAAGAAGAAGAATATTGAAAAAGAAAAAGAAAACTAACGGATACAATAGGGGTCTTCGCCCATTCTGGGCTTGACCCCTAAAAACATGGTACCAAACACAGTGAAGACATTGAAGACAGTGAATGAGCACAAGACTGGAAACATCACAACATTAAATTGATAATTAAGGTTAACGGGTACAAGGAGTAACTTATAAATCATTAACTAGTGAACAAGGGGGCGGGACTCAAAACTGGGGAACACTTAGCACACAAAACAGAGGTCAGTAGCGCCCCCACATGACAACATAAGAGAAGTTGTATCTGTTGTAAGATATCAGCTGTAGGTCTAAAAAAATACCTGTACATGTTTTTTGCTCTTTAAAACCACATTTACACAACTAAAAAGTCCTATTGTTTAACGCTGCAATAATTTTGAATGGTAGACTTTGTAAACACAAAACCTACAAACCCACCTTAAAGAACATAACCATTTTTACTGGACTAAATAAATCAACAATCGTGTAAGTAAAATGCCTAAAATATTTTTTCTGTGATTATTATGTGTCTAGATCATGCATATTTTAAGATACAGCTGAATGTTTTGATTATATTAGATTTTGAGCTTATGTCATGTCAATGTTGCAATTTTACAACGTTGAGTCTGAAGGGTACCAAAATTTACCTGTGCACCTTGCACATTACATGAATTAGCTGTACTTCTAAACTGTTAAAAATTTTCTTTTTTAATCATTTTTTGTAGCAACAAAATATATTATTGATTTTTAAATATCTTTGATACTATTTTGAGTTTTAATCAAAGTTTTAAGATTATTAAATACGTTTTTAGGAAATTAATTATTTTAGATTTTGAAAGTATATATTTAGTAATATTTGAAACTATCTGTACCTTATTATTTATAAAATATACTTAGCTGGTGATGTTTTCTTGTCCCTGTTTGCTCAAATCAATCAGTTTTCTGCATGAGGGTCAGTTGACATAATTTTCTGGAATGTGGGATGGGGGTACAGGTGCTATTAGCATTATAAATGAATGACAATAAGCTTGCCAGACAGTATTTTGTGAATTCTGTGGAATGGGTGAATCCTTTGAAATGTAGAAATGTGATTGGAATTGATTAGCATCAAGATAAATAAGCATGAAAATAAACTGTGTGTTTTTATTTCAGAATGCTACTAGCCAGGACTGTCTTATCTATAATGTGTATGATGTCTTTTATATCATCCAAATTTGAAAAAGTGACTTTGAGATAGGACTTTGATATAACTGATGAGGAGGAATGTGGTGATGCCTTTGAACTTAAAAAGAGAGATTAAAATCTCTGTCTGCCCATATGATGATTATGTGGACATCACGGCAACAAAACCAAGACATTTAAGAACACATACCTTGGCCCATGACGGGTATTACTGTCAAAAACAAAATGATTTTATCAGTCTCAAAACTGATATTTCTGCTATTGAAATCGCTAATAATGCCATCTCTTTCCATATACCACTGGAGTACCTCAGAAAGTTTGCGTCAGAAGACACGATCACGGCTCTGACATATAAAACCAATGAGTATGGTTTCCAAAAGAGAAGAGTTTTCATAAACAACAAAATGGGATTAACTATCATTGAACATGTCTGTAAACACAGCTAAACCTACCAGTTTTCTTACAGTTTATCTGGTTTTGTAAATACAATCTGAGCATATTTTTAAAATAATTGATTTTTCATAAAAATAGGGTTTGTCTGGGTATTATGTATTGTGATGGATATATAGGCTACTGTTATTGGGCTACATAAGCAGTACACCCTGCAGATGAACTCTTAGATGTTATTACATTGATTCAGACAGTGCTTGAAATCACAGCAATTCTGCTACACCAAATTTGGGCCTAATGTTGTAATATTACAACATTTCCATAAAAACTTACTAAAATGTCAAAAATGTAAAACCCCATTTATCTCTGCATTAGAGGACTCCAACAACATTTAAAAGGTGGAACTTTTTTTCAAAGTATTTTTCTATATTTGGGTCTTACAGGGTTAAAGGGGTCATAAAGGGGTCACTTTTTATGTTTAAGTGCTATAACTGGGTCCCCAGTGCTTCTATCAATCTAGAAAATGTGATAAAAACAACCCAGTAACTTTATTTTGGTAAATTATTTTCTGCAAGCATGTGAGTAATTAGGTCATTCAGATTTTGTCTGTTTTTAATACCACCCCTTAATCTGCACTATCCAACCTCATCACCGCCATTTAGTGAAGAGAATTAGTGAATTGACAGCAAATTGAGTTTCAATTATAACAAACCATGATCATTGTGATCAGTGTTTGCATTTCATCAGCTCATTTGCATTTTAAAGGACACACCCAAAAACTGCACAATTTTGCTTGCACCTACAAAGTGAACATTTTAACATAATAAATTATCTGTTTGGTATTTTGAGCTAAAACTTCACATATGAACTCTAGGGACATCCAAATACTTATTTTACATCTTAATAACATTAATAATATGACCCATTTAAGTGTTTAATATTAACTGTAAACCTCAAAATCCTTCTTATGGCTTTTTGCTTAAGTTGATATGATATATTATCCATCATACAGTAATTCATCTCAATAGTGTCTCTTGTTGTTTTATATTGATAATAAACTCTTTTGATCTTTGTTTCTGTTCTCAAATGTTTTACAGCTCGTCTGCCCGTTCCTGTCATCACCACAGAAAACTCTTCATCATTCGAAACATCCTCATGTGTCTTTGTGTGTTCAGTGTTGAATGTGAGAGATGTGAGTCTGTCCTGGTATAAAGGAAACAGTTCATTGTCCAGCATCAGTGTGTCTGATATCAACATCATCAGCATCTCTCTTCATCTGAAGTGTCTGGATGATTCTTACAGCTGTGTGGTCAACAATCCCATCAGTAATCAAACTCAACATCTCAATACTGATCTCTGTCAGACGTGTTCAGGTACAGTTTTTATTTATTGAATTCATTTGTTCCAACTTACAAAATCTATTATTATGTGCTCAGAAGAATAATGTAAGGAATGTCATATTTTTTAATGTTATTGCGTTAAATAAATGAAAAAAAAATGCATAAAGTTTAATCAAAATAATGTGCATGTCACAGTAATAATAAAAGACAAACTTTGATTGTCTAAAGCAGGGCTAGTCAACTGGCAGCCCGCAGGCCAATTCTGGCAGACAGACAGCTGCAGTGAGGAGTGAAAAAATAGCTTATAAGTTGGACACTTCCAATCTCGCAGCCCAGTCGACCACAAACGTCAGCAGAGGCAGAGATTGTGTCGCGTATTTTATCGGTGATTAAATAGGTGCAACTGAAATACCAATAAATGCATTTACATAAAGATGTTTATAAGGAGAATCTACAAAGGTGAACTGTTCATTACTGGAAAAGGCTACATGGGCCATTCCACTGAATCAGTGCCATTTCTGTCCCCAATACATTAAATGTATAAAAATGCAGTAAAACTAACTCTAAAATACATACATTTTATTATTTAAGCAAAGTGTCCTGCATGTTAATCTTACACCAAATCTATAAATTAAAACTATAAAATTAAAAACATGAATAAAAAATTTACAGAAAACTGAAAAACAGCATTTTTATCCATCCCTGGCCTGCTATCTCTATACTTTACCTTCAAATATAAAGCATAACATTTTTCATATATCTTTATTTTGTGCATTTTTGTGTGGTTCCATATCCCATCTTTTGCTTCTTTTACCATTGAAAAAATGCACATTTCCCCAAGATTTGACTCAGTCCTGTTACCCATCAGGTTCACCCTCTGAAAATTTAGGCAAGGCAAGTTTATTTGTATAGCACATTTCATACAGATGTCATTCAAAGTGCTTTACATAGAAATCAGAAAATTGGGGATTCTTCACCCAAACTCCTTAGTGCTTCAAATCTATTTTCAAGCCATACTGGGGGTGGTAGAATACCAATATTGGCTACTCGGGTTGTACCCATATCTGGGGTGCTAATGCAGCAATTTGTGACACTCGTGACAGTCTAATGTATTGAACACTTTTGGGTCTCGCACCCTGTTATGCCATCGGTTTGTGTTTAGGAATATTCCACAAGTCACATTTTCAAAAGGAAGTGACATCATCTGGATCTTCTAAAGGCCATGTTATTGTTCAGTCCTGTTGCCTATATTTTTTATGTTATCTGTATATAAAAAAAAAATAGGGAAATCACTAGAGTTTTCTCAGTGTCTTTATGCTGTTAGCACATATTTACTGCAGCTATAATTCATGTATTTAATAAAAATCTATGCTAAAAACTCAGTCCTGTTACTTTCAGTCCTCTTACCAAAATGCCTCCATCCTCCATTAAGAAACCACATAAAAATAAACTAGTTACCTGAGATTCACCAATACTCATTTGGAAAATGGCAATACTTTGCAATGTGATGTTGAGATTGAACCGGCTAGTGACAAACAGGAAGTGGAATGTGAAGTGTGACATGATATGATATCAAAATAAAAGACCAGAGACATGACTTCAAAATAAAAGACTAAACCAAACAGAACACAGGACAAAACCCTTGCAGAACCCCCCCTCTTAAGGGCAACTCCTGGAGCCCACAAAACAGAACACAAGACAAAACCCTTATAGACCAAACCAAACAGAACACAAGACAAAACCCTTACAGAATCCCTACTGTTAAGGGCGACCGTGGAGCACCTGGGTAGTGGTCCTGTGTAGTGAGGTCCTGATGGACCAGGATCATGTGGCAAGGACGGACCAGGGTCGTGAGGCAGACGTGGACCTGGGTCGTGTGGCAGACGTGGACCTGGGTCGTGAGGCAGACGTGGACCTGGGTCGTGAGGCAGACGTGGACCTGGATCGTGAGGCAGACGTGGACCTGGGTCGTGAGGCAGACGTGGACCTGGGTCGTGAGGCAGACGTGGAACTGGATCGTGAGGCAGACGTGGACCTGGGTCGTGAGGCAGACGTGGACGTGGACCTGGGTCGTGAGGCAGACGTGGACCTGGGTCGTGAAGCAGACGTGGACCTGGGTCGTGAGGCAGACGTGGACCTGGGTCGTGAGGCAGACGTGGACTTGGGTCGTGAGGCAGACGTGGACCTGGGTCGTGAGGCAGACGTGGACCTGGCTCGTGAGGGAGACGTGGAAGATTGGACACCTCGGCCATGTCCTCGGTGTCCTCTGCCTCCTTTATGCGTCTGGGTACTATCCCCCAAAAAAACTAAAGGGAGCTTCAGCCATTGTGGGAACAGGCACAGGAGACAGTGGAAACCAGGGTAGCGCTGGTGGTGCTCTGGACCTGAAGACAGGTATTTAAACGCAGTTAATCCAATGAGTTCATTAATGTCCATCTTGGGCCAGGCAGAGAGTTCATGGTTGGCCATATTGGGCAGGACAGTGAGTTCAGAGTCGGCCATGTTAGATAGGGCAAAGAATCTATGGAGCTTGGGAGTGACTATATTTGCTGACCTACAGGACACAGTAAATTCAGGAATAACCATCTCGGATTCTACAGGAAACTCAGGGCACTTAGAAACAGGCCTAATTGTCATGACAGGAAATGCAGGAAATATAGGCTCAGCAGACTTGGTCGAAACAAATAGCTCATGGGACTGAATTTCACATTTTCAGCCTTAAAAGAAAGTGAAGTGGACTCGGATGAACCAGGTGAAACAGGCGACTCAGGTGAACTAGGTGAAACAGGCGACTCAGGTGAACCAGGTGATTCAGGTAAGCCAGGCAATACAGCTGGTTCAGGTAATCCAGACGATTCAAGTAAGCCAGGCAATTCACTTTTGACAGAATGTGCAGGAAGCTCAGGTTCAGACCTTCTAGTCATGGTAGCAAGTGCAGGAGACACATGTTCGAACCTTCTAGCCGTGATAGGAGGTGTATCAGATGATTTAGATTCATGGGCTTGAGAATCTTCACATGAACAGAAAGCAGATCACACACACCACAGGGCAATGACAAAGACAGGTTTGGGGCGGCAGCCATCTTGACAACAGGTGGAGGCATAGCGACGGCCCTCTGGAGAACAGGTGTGGTCGTGACGACGGCCCTCTTGATAATAGGTGCTGGTATGTTGCTAGCCACCTTAAAACCAGGTGCAGACATGGCAATAGCCATCTTGGGGACAGATACAGACATGGTGGCAGTCATCTTGTGAACAGAGACAGGTATGGTGGCAGCCATCTTGGAAACAGAAACAGTCATGGTGGTGGTCATCTTTGGAACAGTGACAGGCATGGTTTGAACTGGCTTTGGCCAAATAGGCATAACATAAGCTGGCTGTGACAAAACAGGCGTAATGTGAACAGTTTGGGCAGACTTGGAATGAACAATCTCTGATTTGACACGCCGACCATCGAAGGGTATAGCATCTTTTAAAACTACACCCACGAAATCTGTCAACAAGCAATCACAGTCTAGGGGGTTACCTGTTTAAGTACCATAGCCTTTAGTCCTAGCCAGTACCATGTCCTCACGCACTTTTCCGGGCCATTTGCCTGGGACGCCAAACTTTAAAACTTGATAGTGTCATCCATCACTGATTTCTCACCTTGGGGTAATAAATGTAGAGCTGTGAATTCCATGTTGCCGGCTGGGATAAATAATCCTCCGCTGGATTCTGGTAAGGCGAAGTATTCTGTAATAAAGGGCTGCTTACACAAAGCGAGAGAGAGCGAGAGAATCCAAATGCAGAGAAGTTTGTTATAAAAATCCCAAAAGGGCAGGCAAACAAATCCAAACAGGGTAATCCAAAGGCTTAACCAAAAAAAACAGGCAAGGGTCAAAACCATGAAACAAGACAATGACAAGGAAACAGGACAGCAACTATTAGGGATGCAACAATACAGTTTGTCCACAGTTCAATACAATTTTCGGTTCTTGTCCACGGTTGTCGGTACGGTTTGGTTCTGATGACTTGGCCTATTAAAGTGTTTTAAAATTATTCTATGCTTAGGTAACAGGAATAGTGAGATCTTCCTCTGTCTTTTTTATTGTTTAAGACTGTTGTCTGAGGTCTACTCATGACGTTTGCATGGTTTTTACATCCAAAAACATCAAAAGCAATAATAGGCCATTTTGTACCCTGGGTTGGTTAGTGAAATGATCCGTTTTAATGGGCGGGCCGCATTGACGACTTGGAAGTAAACGCCCACTGCTATGATTGGATAACAGTTTTTCGTTCAAACTAACTTTCAATTTAATCTCATGTGTAATCAGTTTAATGTTAAGTGAGTGTCTTAAGACACAGTGTCTTTCTTACACACGCATATTTGATCATAAACCCTTTTGACACATACATGCGTGTCTTTTACGCCGCATTCACACGGGGCATCAGCGTTAACGCTTAACGGAAGGCTTGTCTGAAGCGTGGCCAACAGCCAATCACAGTGGCCGCTACACATGCTCCGTTCTTCCATAAATGTAATTGGCTGACTCTGCCTAGGTTATTTGCATAAGGCGATCTGATTGGCTGACGCACGCGTTGCCGCTTGAAAAGTCGAGAAATGTTCAACTTCTGCCGCGAGCAACGGCACTGACGCGGCGCAGACGGATCCACAATTCAGTTCGGCGACGCATGACATCACCCATTAAAAGTGAATGGGAAGCGTTAACGCTGACGACTCGTGTGAATGCGCTGTTATCGTAAACCCACGCACAAAAACACATACACAAACACACACACACACACACACACGCACAAACACACACACGTCTTTTACATAAACCCTTTCGACATGCGTGTAACGAACGCACAAACACACACGTGTCTTTTATCACATTCGATGCGTGTGCATCATGAATTCGCATGAATCGCTCCCTCTGAAGAGAAGTCCCGGCCGCAACTGATAGTGACACATAGTACTTAAGTGTTTTACTCACACACACGCGTGTCTTTTATCATAAACCCTTTCAACGTGTGTGCAGCATATATTTGCGTCCCTCGGAAGAGAAGTCACGGGCCGCCAGTGTGACACATAGTACTAAAGTGTTTAACTCACATAATCTGCGCCATTCTGTCCGGATCCAATATTGATGGAGGAGCATTGCTTTTTAATCGTCTCTCTTCAAATCCAGCGTTCTTCTGAACATCCAAACATGTAGCAACTGTTATGATTCCCTCGTTTAATAGAAATGATGTCTCTCAACAAAAACAATGGCCCGAATATGGTACTGTTGACGTTTAGCCATCCTTGCTGTAACTTGTTATGAAAACTAACTCAACTTCACGTATTATGTGGGCGCGGTCTCAAGTTGAAGAGCTTATGAATAGTAATGACCTCGATCAGTTCCACGTCACACTGATAAGCTTTTCTAACTGACCTGATTTCTCCGCTTATTTCTTTTCAGTGGCTAGAGCTGACAGAGGAGGTGGAAGTTAATTTTCACGACACAACTCAAACACACATGGACCTAACACATATCAAAAAATACAAGGAAAAACGGTTTTATGTGGAAGGGCCTCTTTAACTCTTTCCCCGCCATTTACGAGTTATCTCATCAATCTGCAATACCGCTATTATCCAGGTGGCGCTCTTCCGCAACTTATAAAACCCGGAAGTATTGCCCTAGTGCAAACAGCTGTATGTCCATGTATGTTTTAAAGATCGCTCTGCATCTGATCTCTATCAAAAGTCCTTCACAAAAATGGAATTATCTCAGCTTTTTGCTTAAAATTTGGTGTTTTCAATGAAACCTACACACATTTGAGAGGTGATAAAAATAGAAAACATGAAGATAGGATGAAACAGATTTTTTTTTTAAAGCAGAGGATCTGTTCTTTTATTTCATATATTGTATGTTTATATATTTAAAAAGGAGCATTTTCTAGAAGGCATTTAACTTTTGTGAAAATCATGAAAAATGCTGGCAGAGAAAGTTAAGAAGCAGAAAAAATTAAATACAATTTTACCTTACTGCACTACTCTTAAGTCCAACGTATAGACTGTATAGAAACCAAAAATGCGTTCCTCAATCAAGATTACTGGTGGGATTTACTTCAGCATGCAAATTCTCTTCTTGATTTAAACTTTTTTAACTTGGCGGAAGACGTGTCTGAGGCAAATAACGTGCGTTTGCGGCAATGACAAAGCCCAATTGCCCCACCCACACATCTTTACATTGATGTCGTATGTAATCTACTCGGGCAAATAATTTATCCACACCACAGATTTAAAAGACAGTGTCTTTTTGTTGTCGGACTTCTCTGCTCGTGATCACCATGGATGGATAAACCGCAATTCACATGCGCATATTGGACTGTGGGGGTCGAACCTAACGATTCAATATTATATTGAGATTGTGGCATCCCTAATAACTATGAAATGCTTGGTAAGGCAGGTGTTACACTGGCAATACTTCGCAATGTGATGTTGAGATTGAACCAGTTTTATAGTGACAAACAGGAAGTGGAATGTGAAGTATGACATGATATCAAAATAAAAGACCAGAGACATGACTTTAAAATAAAAGACCAAACCAAACAGAACACAAGACAAAACCCTTATAGAACCCTCCCTCTTAAAGGTGCAGTGTGTAAATTTTAGCGGCATCTAGTGGTGAGGTGGTGAATTGCAACGAACGGCTCAGTCCACTGCTCACCTCTTGCTTTTGAGAAACACAGAGAAGCTATGGTAGCCGCCACCAGACAAACATGTCATCGTTGGAGACAACTTAGTAAAAAAGTTTGTCTGTTAAGGGCTTCTGTAGAAACATGGCTGCACAAAATGGCGGCTTCCATGTAAGGGGACCCTCTGTGTATGTAGATAAAACGTCTCATTCTAAGGCAATAAACACATAACGGTTCATTATAAAAAGGCCTTTATACACCCCTGATAATATAGTTTTGTATATTATTTTGCATTTCTGTCAAGACATCCTTCTAAAAATTACACACTGCACCTTTAAGGGCAACTCCTGGAGCCCACAAAACAGAACACAAGACAAAACCTTTACACGATTCAGTGGAATGTCCCACTTAGTTAATTTTGGGATCTATAAATCTAAGTCTAGTGGTAATAAAAATTATTTTCTCTTGTGTGAAATATAAACAGCGTACAGTACAAATAATTCAACACCAATACAAAAGTTATTAAAATATAAATGTCAAAAGTCAATAACAAGTTGAAAAAATATAAAAACTGCTATCCACCTTATTTTCGAAGTGATGTGACGTATTTCCCTTCTTTGTGCGAGACGTCCCTTTCAATGGCCAGCCGGTAGAAAACGTGATTTAAACAGTTATGGTAAATATTTACTACACCTGCTATGTATGAACCATTTTGAGAATGAAATTAAGAAGTGGCTTGATATATTAAGATATATTGAATCATTTTATGTTGTTGTCTTCAATGTGCAACTATTAAAGCACAGAGACATACCAGGATCTTTACAAAGGGAAAGTCAGTCAAGTGTTTGTACATGGAATCGACCAAGAATTTGTATTTTTAACCTTTTCAGGTGATTGTTTAAAATGTCACAACTGTCCCTCTGGTGTGAGGTTTTTAAACTGCAATTTTTAATTTACTTGTTTGAGTTTTTATGGCGACACATCACATTTTGTTTTATGATATTAAGATATAATATAAGACTAAGATATTATTACATCGCTTCTTACGCACTAGATTGAGAAATGAGCTTATGAAATGATTTGCTTATTTTAAAATTATTTGCTTTTTCATTTAAAACATAAAAAATACACAAAAAACACCTTAAGAACTATTATAACTATTAACTAATAAGCAATGTCGTATATATATTTTGTACTGTAATCGCATTTTTGTATATAGTAGCAGAATAAATAAACCAGATAAATCAGCATATTTTTATCAGCATAATTTAAGTTGTTTTTAAACAATTATTGTATTTATTGTTCACTAGCTGTTTGTATGAAAGGTTTTACTAGATTGATGTGTTTACAGATCATGGGTGCACGTGCACCAAATACATATTCAGCTCTTTTGCGTGGATTATGGTCAAAACAAATCTTCTGTAGAGATTTACTGTGTTTGTACCAGCTATTATGGCAACCCCTAACTGCAGAAATTAACTTCTGCTATTAAACAGTGTGGCTCGCTGACAGGAAGTGATGTATTTCAGTGTGTTCCAATCAAAACACTGTGTACAAGGTGAACATTATTAATCCTTTTTTGTTTAACTTTATTAGTAACACTAGCATCTTTTACTACAATTTATTACTGATAAGTAAATTAATAAGTATAAATATTTACATAAATTAAAGGCTCTTGCCTTGTCTTGGATTTACGATTAAACTGAAATTTTAAATTTCATTACGACTGCCACTACCCCTAACCTCGGCCTTCTTGTCTAGATGTAGTGTACAATTGAGGGCGGTTTACCCTATGTATCTTTAAAATATTGTAAAAAAAAAAAGAAAACATTAAGTGTAATTTTAGTCATTAGAAGAAGACTGGCTATGTTGTGAATACTCAAAATGTAACAATTTATGAAAATTAAACAGTTATAAACAAAGTTTAAAAGCTCTGAATGTGTTGATTACACTTGCACTTTTTTGTGCAATATTCACAGTTGAACTATTAAAATTTGGTGCTATATTAAAAAAGAAAATATGAGCTTTCAGTAATTCAAAGGCAAAATACTGGATACGAGAAGTGTGCATCTTTTTTGAAAATGCATGTTTTTTATGTATGACCTATAAAATGTAACAAAAACAACATAAGTTATAACATAAATTAAAGTAAAAAATATATATATATAAAAGGTAAAAATAGTGGTAAAAGTTTGGCCCACATCATATTTACAATTTTAAAATCTGTTTTTTTGGGGGGTTAATGCTATTAAATGTGGATTCTTATGCTAAACATAGGCAAGGTGTCAAAAAGCAGTTGGACAAATGACAAAGTATTTATGTGCCAAATGCACTTCCCCAGGGTTCGTACAAGCTGATCTGTTTTTAAAAAAATCTGATAAAACTGAAGACTCAAGATTTGAAGGATGCAGTGCTACTCTATAGTTACTCAAGATTACAGTTTTTTTCAGTTGCTTAAACACATTTCTTGAAACTATGCCTCATATTCTCAAAAAAGTAAACACAATTTCATAACATCTCACCCAATACTCCAAACATCCTAGTTTCAGGTCAAAATGAAGCTCTACACTCAAAACCATTTACTCTTACTGAAAACCAACATTTTCCCTCAGACATCACACACAAGCTTTCAAAAACACACACACACACAACATTAGACACTGGTGCAATAAATTCAAAACAATATATCCAAAACTGGTAAGCTGCTTGTGGTTCTCCCCCTCAAAAACCTTTTCACATGAACAAAAAAGACACAATCAATGTATGCATTAGCACATTTTTATTCATGTGCTACACAGCACAACTGTAAATAAAAAAATTCTGCCTCAACATCCCGTCTTTGTTCTGGGTCAGGCCAGAGAATCTCGTCCACATCACAGGCTATATTGGTCCAAGCCAAAATCCTCTTGCATGATCCACCCCTGACATTCATCTACTGATATGTCTATCTCTATGAAAGTCAATTTCTTTTTTACACTAGTCGAACAGTGTGCACACTAAAGTTACTGTATAGAGCAGTCTTACTGTAAGTACATCTATCTGTTTTCCTCCCTGAAGGCTCTGAAGATGGAGGCAACAGTGAAGCGACTTAAATTAGGCTTTACTCATTGCTCAGCCTCCCTCATAAGTCCCTTTCACACATACAGTCTTTACTGGTAATTTACTGGTAAATTGCAGTTAACATGTCATGTGTGAACAGAACCTTTCCGGTAAATCAGTGCTCCCAATTTACCAGTAAGACAGGTTGTAAGATTAACGGTAATTTGCCGGTAAGCGCTGTGTGTGAACGAAAAATATAGCATTACCGGCATTTAGATGACGTCAGACCGCGCGGACAGATCGGGCGGGCCAATCAGAAAGTTTTTTATACAGGTGACGCGGTTTCCCCCAGACTGTTTACAGACGTTTCCACACACATGTTGCTTAAAAGTCGAGCACACCTGAAGTTAACATCCACATTTCTTCACCAAAGTTGTTTAAAACAGCTTACCATCTAATTGCCAAATTGCCGACGTCCTTAGCACACCATCTGTGAAGCCTAATGTGCAAACGCGCAGGTTCCGTTTGACGCCGCCTAACGCAATGTTGTTTGGTCACGAGCAACTTCGCGACCGTTTGCCACAGATGTGAAAACAACAAAATACGGACTGTGGATATTAAGTCATAACCCGCCATTTACAAATACGACACGGACGGAGCTCGCCGGCCGCGCGCCACAGGTAACTTCCGCGTTCTCTCTGAATTTACCGGTATTTTGATACTGATGTGTGAATGATGTCTTACTGGTAAAAAGACGGAATGTCACTGCATGTGTGAACAGCACATTTTTGTATTTACTGGTAAATTCATTCTGGTAAATTCATGGTAATTTACCAGAATTACTGTGTGAAAGAGGCTATAGTCGTACCATGGACAAGGACATGGTCAACTAGTGGCTTGAATTTCATCTGAGACTGCTTGTCACCTTGCCCTTTGTCTCCCTCCTCCTCTTTCACCACGTCCTCCTCCTTCATCATGTCCTCTCCCTCCTCTTTCACCACGTCCTCCTCCTCTCCCTCCTTCTTCACCACATCATCCTCCTCTTCCTACTCCTTCATCATGTCCTCTTGTTCTTCCTCCTCCTTTTACTTCTCCTCAACCTATTCCTTCATTTCTCTCTGGATTCCTTGTTTCAAAGCTCAGTGAACTGATTCAGGCTCTCTTATCTCTCTATTGAAGGATCTGATTGATGTGTGTTTAATTTTGACTCTTAGTGTTTTCACCTTGGTAATTGTTTGCTAATTGAGCCTAAGCTGTGCTTACATGAGTGAACAGTATTGAATGCTAGTGCTTTCCATATGACCAGATGGTGTAAGCACTGAGAAATGAAGGGATTTGTGTGTAGAGTTTTGAAGTAACAGTTCACCAAATCTGACATGTGTTAAAGCAGGGGAGTAGTGTTTATTGTTCAGCAAAATGATTGTGCTTCTTGAAAGATGTTGTTGTTGTAACGCACTGATCTGTTTCATGTTTTTTTTTTCTTTTAGACTGTTTTTGCTGTTGTTATGGTTTTGAAGCTGTGATCCGATTGGCCGTCTCTGCTCTGGTGGGTGTGGTTGCTGTTGCTGTTTTGGTTTATGACATTTATGACAATTCCAGCAGCGATGAACGGAAGAAGAAATCACATACACCATCAGACCATCATTGAGAAATGTTACTTTCTAATTCCTCTAATCTTATTGAATCCTCTGTACAATATTCTACAGAAGAAATACCCTATTTAATGATGAGGTTTAATTATTTGTTACAAATTACTGTTCCCAAAGGAGAGAGAGAGAGAGAGAGAGAGAGAGAGAGAGAGAGAGAGAGAGAG
The DNA here is from genome assembly GCA_025389145.1 of Misgurnus mizolepis. Classification (NCBI taxonomy): domain Eukaryota; kingdom Metazoa; phylum Chordata; class Actinopteri; order Cypriniformes; family Cobitidae; genus Misgurnus; species Misgurnus mizolepis. Next base: position 5,190,063 of record JAIFKI010000021.1, read on the forward strand.
AGAGAGAGAGAGAGAGAGAGAGCGAGCGAGCGTGCGTGCATGCGTGTGAGATAGGAATACCAGTGTTTTTGTGACCTTGTGGGGACATTTTCATGACAAAACAAGCTTATAAATCAAACAAAATGATGTTTCTTGAAAATGTGAAGTAGGAGAAGGGTTTCTGTGATGGTTGGGGTTAGGGAATGGGGCAGGTAAGGGGAATAAAATATACAGTTTGTATGGTATAAAATGCATTACGTCTATGGAATGTCCCCATAAAACATGGAAACCAGAATGTGTGTGTGTGTGTGTGTGTGTGTGTGTGTGTGTGTGTGTGTGTGTGTGTGTGTGTGTGTGTACCTGGTAATTATTACGTTGTGGGGACCTATTGTCTCCACAAAGATAGGAATACCAGTAATTTTGTGACCTTGTGGAGACATTTTGAGGTCCCTATGCGGAAACAAGCTTATAAATCAAACAAAATGGTAGTTTTTTTTTAAAAATGTGAAGTAGCAGAAAGTTTTATGTGATGGTTGGGGTTTGGGTTAGGGGAAGGGAATAGAATATACACTCTGTACAGTATAAAAGCATTACGTCTATGGAATGTCCCCACAAAACATGGTTATTTAACAAATAAAAAAAAATTGCTCTGGATTTCAGTCATTTCCTATTTATTTCCTATGGGTGGCCAAAAATAGGCACTACCAGGTCCAACCTTTTTAGGTACCATATGTTTAGGGGAGAAACTTGTGAATTTTTAACTGATCAGATTAGAGAAAAAAGTAATTTAAAAAAAAAAAAATTTCTACTTTTGTCCCCAACATCACTTAAAGGTTAACAACCTTCTTGATAGGCTATTAAAGATGATGTGGTCATGTGTTTATTTTATTTCAAACACAAACGAGAAAAGAAAAATTCAGGTAAAATCAATATTCCTTCAGTTAAATCAACTTAACACCTATTTGAAACCAAAAGATTCTAATTTTAATCTACCATTACACACAAGGATCCAGACGTAAATTAGAAAGAAATGACACAAGTGGGACAGTGGAAATAATTCGACATTTAGCCTAAACAAAATTCAATGATCTTAGAAAGAAGAACCTTTGAAATATGAGAAAGGATGTTTTATTTTCCAGAATGCGCATTGGCCATTGTTTGTTAAATCAACGTATGTTTAGGATAGGTACTCACTAGACTGTAATTGTGACAGTGTGGTTTGGAAAATGTGGAAACGGTCGAACATGTATTATTAAAATCCTAGGCCAAGCCAACATTGATATGTGGGCCCCACGTGGGTCCCATCTGGGCAACATGGGTTACATGTGGGCATGGGCTTCACATGGGCAATATATGTGGGTCCCATGTGGGTTTCCCTATGTGGGCCCCATATGGGTTTGCCCATGTGGGATAATAATGTGGGCCCCTCATGGCACCTATGTGGGCAAAACATTTTTATGCTTGAAATACATCTTTATACATTTACAATCTTAAAATAATAACTTTTGGTTGATTATCACTTTTAAACAAATAGTAAATAATATAACAGATATGATTTGATCAGTATAAAACATTTTAAATAAAAATGCATTATTTTTACATTTAATTAACATTGATATGTGGGCCCCACGTGGGTCCCATATGGGCAACATGGGTTTCATGTGGGCATGGGCTTAACATGGGCAATATATATGGGTCCCATGTGGGTTGACTATGTGGGTCCCATGTGGGTTTCCCTATGTGGGCCCCATATAGGTTTGCCCATGTGGGATATAATGTGGGGCCCTCATGGCACCTATGTGGGCAAAACATTTTTAGGCTTGAAATACATCTTTATACTTACACTCTTAAAATAATAACTTTTGGTTGATTGTCACTTTTAAACAAATAGAAAATAATATAACAGGTATGATTTGATCAGTATAAAACATTTTAAATAAAAATGCATTATTTTTTACATTTAATTAACATTGATATGTGGGCCCCACGTGGGTCCCATATGGGCACCATGATTTCATGTGGCCATGGGCTTAACATGGGCAATATATATGGGTCCCATGTGGGTTGGCTATGTGGGTCCCATATAGGTATGCCCATGTTGGATGATAATATAGGACCCATATGGGACCTATGTGGGCAAAATAATTTCATGCTTAAAATACATTTTATATACATTTAAACTCTTAAAATTATCACTTTTGGTTGATGGTCACTTTTATACAAAGAGCAAATAATATCACAGATAGGATATGATTTAAATAAAAATGCATTATTGTTTACATTTAATTGTGATATTTGTAATGTTAACCTGCCAATCATTAATTTTAATTTGCACAGCTGAGAATGAGTGAAAATAAGAAATGTCAGAAAGTTCATCAGTTTGTTAGTGTGTTAATTAAAGAAATGTTTCAAACATTCTGGAAGGAGTCTGATTAGTGGAGTCAGGTGTGGAGACCTCATTAGGATCTGCTCACTGCTACGACACATTACGCTTGACAAAGTAGTCCTGGGGCCTCATTTATAAAGCCTGCGTACGCACAGATTTGATCGTAAAGTGTGCGTAGGCGAAAATCCACGGCAAAGTCCATATTTTTAAAAACCGTCTTTGACGTGGAAAAGTCCTTAGCGCCACGTCAGGGTCTGAGCAGACGTACGCACTTTTGCTTGTCTGATTGCTGCAGGTTTTTGGAAATATAAGCTATTCTTGCTGTTTGAAATTCGGTTTAAACATTGACAAGCGCTTTTTATATGTCTGACATTAATTACGCATCGTTTAAAGGCGGAGATCTGAAACTGCTCGGCTGCGCGCACAAGTTCAAGTTCATTTCTGATTTATAGATTTGAAAGGGGTACGCGCGTTTTCTGCGCGTACGTTCGGTTTATGAATCACACGTACGCATTTTTGTGAAATGATCGTAAGATCAAATTTAGGATGGTTTTTACGCAGCATTTTATAAATGAGGCCCCTGCTTCAAATGTTTTTAATTTGTGATTTTTTTCACATAATATAATATAATATTTTAAATAATCTTTGCTAAAATAGGGTGACTTTTAAAATTACAACTATAAAGATGATAAACATTTAAACTACAAGAATTTCCGCTCAGGCGCAAGGATACAGTTTCTACCAGAGCAGCAGGAGTCTCTCACAACTGTTACACTTGTAATTTATCCTGAGTTATGTTTTTAGAAATGTAATACTACGGTACAAGTTCACGGACTTGCACAGGGATGAATCAAAGCAAACGTGCAAGGACATTTAATGAGTTTGGCTGTGGATGCTTTGGAAGTTCTTCATAAAACGTTTGAGCAAAGATGAATTGATGATCAGAATTAAGACCATCTCCAGAACAGTGAGCAATGTTTGTGTTGTTTTTGAGTCTCAAGTATTTTAAGAGTTTGACTTCTTTCAATGCTTATTTTAAGTGTTATTTTAAATTGTTAGTCATTACAAGCATTAGCAGTTTGAAATGTTGATGATTATTTTAGCATTGAAAGTGTTACAAATTGACAAAGTATTTTGATTTATTGAACCTTTACAGTTTTTTATTTTTCATATTGCACCTCCTTCATGTTTTGTGATGTTACAGATTAATGAAATGTTGAATATTTATGCTGAAAACTGATATCTACCGAACTGAAATTATTTTGCTTTTATCGGTTTTCAATTTAAAACAAATATATTATTAAAGTAAATTACAATTAAGCATTAAAAGTGTAATTATTACATAATAAGGGACCAGTCCAGTACCCATTAAAAACCCATACTGGGCCCTGGTAAATAATGTGGGCTTCATTAGGTGGGGCCAATATGGGCTCCATGTGTGTTGCCCAGCTGGGCCCCACATAAGCCCCAATCAGTTTCTATATCAAATTCATGTGGGCAACCCAGGTGGGGCCATAGTGGAACCCGTGGACAAACCCATATAGGGCCCACATAGGAAGCCCATATGGGGCCCACATGGGCCCCACCTTGCAATGTTGGCTGGGGGCTTATGCAAGAGAAAGATTTAAATTTATTTCAAGCCTTAAGAGGTCTGGAAATTAAAGTTTTTTTTCTATCAAGGCATTACCTATGCAATGACCCAAAGCAATATGAAATCTATGAAGTAGTATTTAATTTCGTAAAAGATACTCATTAAATTAACAGAATTTAGGTCACTACACACTCCGAACTAGTAGGTGGCGGGAATGCACCTTTAAGTTAATGCCAAACGCCATTAAAGTCGAATAGAAGAAGACATTTCAGATCGCAAAAAGAATGGAATGAAGTATATAAAGGCATATTATTCTGTTCAGTCGACACTAGTATGGAATTCTATGATTACAACATTAGAAAGATACTGTAATTGTCACGGTAGGATAAGTCCATCGTGACTTTCTGTGTGGTGTTTGTTTGGATGACTGAAGTGTGCATGTGCGTGTCTGATCACTAACGATCTGATTGAGTGCAGGTGTGCATGATTGCTTTACTCCAGCTGGCGGTGGTTACCCAGACGGCATAAATACTCACTCATTCTCTTCTCTCACTGCCAGATGATTACGCTACGTGTCTTGCCTGTGTTATCGTGTTCGTGTGTTCCTGTGGTCTCGTCTTCGCGTGAAGGTCTGCCTGTTTGTGTATCCGGTTTCATCCGTTCACCTGACTTCACCCACGAGCACCAGGATTTGTCACCGCAGCCTTTGTCTGTCTACCATATCATCCATATCATCTGTGTCATCTGTCATAATAAACTGTGTTTCATTCAGTACTGCATTTGCTTCCTGATTTCCACATCCAGTCATCACAGAATCATCTGCCCAGCATGGAAGCAGCAGGTAAAGGTTCCCCGGCTCGGTTTGAAGAGTTTATCGCCGCCGCCATACATCGCTTCACCACCCAGGATAGCCGGATTGACGAACTGAGCCGGGGAATGAAGGATATGACAGACAAGGTGTCCGAGCTCACCCAGGCGATCCAACAGCTGACGCTCCCCACTGCGCCACCCACACCGTCTGTTCCTCCTACACCACCCGCGAGCGCGTCCCGTCAGGAACCCAAATTATCCACGCCAGATAAATACGCAGGTGATCCAGAATGTTGTAGACCATTTCTATCTCAATGCTCTCTTCATTTTTTCCTTCAGCCCCAGACCTACACTACGGAGGAGAGTAAAGTGGGATTTGTGTTATCCCTGCTGACGGGAAAGGCGGCGCGTTGGGGAACAGCGGTGTGGGAGAATCACGACCCGTGTACCCAGAATTTTGAGGCTCTTTCTTCCATGATGAGAAAGGTGTTCGATCGATCTGCAGTTGGAAGAGAGCCGCTAGGAAGTTGGCTGATCTGCGTCAGGGTACACGGTCGGTGTCGGATTACGCCATTGACTTTCGCACGCTAGCGGCGGACACGCATTGGAATGAGGAGGCGCAGTGGGATATTTTCCTGCATGGGTTAACCGGCCGCATACAACGCGAGTTGCAACATGGGGAGGTCCCAGCCTCCCTAAATGGACTTATTGATGCTGCCATCCGAGCGGACATTCGATTGAGAACGATTCCTGCCTACGACGATGAAGTGTTTTCCCACGCCTTTCTGGAAAGAACGCCCTCGTCGAGGGAGACTGCGGCCGGTTCCTCCCTGTCCGATCCGGAGCCCATGCAGGTGGGTCGAGCTCGGCTTTCCCGGGAGGAGAGGATTCGCCGTCGATCACTTGGGCTTTGCCTGTACTGTGGGGAGGCCGGACACCTACTCCATCGGTGTCCGGTAAAAGGCAGCGCCCGGGAGTAAATCTGGGGTTACTTTCGGGCGGAATCTCTTCGGCAAAGACCCCTCTAACATCTACCCTCCTCCCGGCGAAGCTGCGGTGGTGTAATACACATCTCACCTGTGACGCACTACTGGACTCAGGAGCCGAGGGGAATTTAATCGATCTTCACTTTGCACGTAAGCTTCAAGTTCCGTTGTCTTCTCTTTCCAAACCCATATCACCCTTCGCACTCAATGGAAGTGAGTTATCTGTCATCACCCACGTCACAGACCCCGTCACCATTTGTATTTCTGGCAACCACTCAGAGACTTTGCAGTTTTTTGTTACGGTTTCCCCTCTGGCTCCCATTGTACTTGGACATCCCTGGCTGCTCAAACACAACCCGTCTGTCAATTGGAGGCTGGGTACTATCACCGGTTGGAGTGAAGCTTGTCATAAGTCTTGTCTTGTCTCTGCTTGTGTACCTGTCTCTGCGTCTGTGTTTCAGGAGGAGACGATGGACTTAACTAACGTGCCCGCTGAGTACCATGACCTGAAGGGAGTGTTCAGTAAATCCCGGGCCGCTTCTTTACCTCCACATCGTCCCTATGACTGTGCCATAGATTTACTGCCAGGTACGTCTCCGCCTAAAGGCAAACTTTACTCTCTTTCTGTTCCTGAGATGGAGGCCATGGAGAAATACATTTCTGATTCTCTGGCAACCGGGTTCATTCGCCCTTCTTCATCTCCAGCGGGGGCGGGGTTCTTTTTTGTTGGTAAGAAGGATGGGTCCTTGCGTCCTTGTATTGATTACCGAGGGTTGAATAACATTACGGTAAAGAATACTTATCCTTTTCCGTTAATGTCTTCGGCCTTCGAGAGGTTGCAAGGAGCCTCCGTCTTCACAAAACTGGATTTACGTAATGCTTACAATTTGGTCCGCATAAGGGAGGGGGATGAATGGAAAACTGCTTTTAACACCCCTCGTGGCCATTTTGAGTACTGCGTGATGCCTTTCGGATTATCCAACTCGCCAGCAGTTTTCCAAGCACTCGTTAATAACGTGTTGCGAGACATGGTCGATCAGTTTCTGTATGTCTACCTGGACGACATACTGATTTTTTCTACATCTCTCCAGGAACATGTGCAACACGTACGACGAGTGCTTCTTAGGTTGCTAGAGAATGGGCTTTTTGTCAAGGCGGAGAAATGCGAATTTCATGCACAGTCTGTTTCCTTTCTAGGGCACATCATTTCGACTGAGGGTGTCCGTATGGATCTGGAGAAAGTTAAGGCTGTGGTGGATTGGCCATCCCCAGAGTCTCGCAAGGCCCTGCAGAGATTTCTGGGGTTCGCCAATTTTTACCGGCATTTTATTCGCAATTTCAGCCAACTATCCGCACCTCTGACCGCCTTGACCTCCCCTAGTACGGTGTTCAGGTGGTCGGATGCAGCCCAGACTGCATTTGCCAAACTGAAAGGCTGCTTCGTTTCAGCCCCGATTCTCGTGGCCCCTGATCGTAAACGCCAGTTCATAGTGGAGGTCGATGCGTCAGATGTGGGGGTAGGAACCGTGTTATCTCAACGCACATCCTCAGACGGAAAGGTGCATCCCTGCGCGTTTTACTCCCATCGCTTATCGCCTGCTGAACGTAATTATGACATTGGTAATCGGGAGTTGTTGGCTGTTAAACTAGCACTGGAAGAATGGCGTCATTGGCTTGAGGGGTCGGGTGTGCCCTTCATAGTCTACACTGATCACAAGAACCTAGAATACATTAAATCTGCTAAACGTTTGAACTCTAGGCAGGCTCGGTGGGCTTATTTTTTACGGTGATTTTAACCGTAGTGGACCGATTCTCGAAGGCGGCTCATTTTATTCCCTTGCCCAAATTGCCTTCTGCCAAGGAGACAGCGGTCGTTATCGTAGACCACGTATTCCGGTTACATGGCCTCCTGACAGACGTGGTCTCCGATAGAGGTCCCCAATTTATATCTAAATTTTGGTGAGAGTTCTGCAGGTTGCTAGGGGCCACAGTTAGTAGAGCACGTGAGGCTATACTCCAAGCCAGACTGCGCACCAAGGCTAAGGCTGATCGCCACCGGTCGAAGCCTCCCGTTTACGTCGTGGGTCAAAAAGTGTGGCTTTCTACTCAGAATATTCTGATGCGTTCCGTCTCGAATAAGTTGACTCCCAAATTTATCGGCCCGTTCTCTGTTGCTAAGATCATTAACCCAGTAACAGTCCGCCTTAACCTCCCTCCTGTGTACAGACGAATTCATCCGGTTTTCCACATTTCCAAAATTAAACCCGTGTTTAGATCTCGTCTTAATCCGCCTGTCCCGGTTCCCCCCCCGCCTCGTATCGTAGATGGGGAACCAACTTATTCGATTAATCGTATTCTGGACCCTAGACGGAGGGGACGCGGATTTCAGTACTTGGTGGATTGGGAAGGTTACGGTCCGGAGGAGAGAAGTTGGGTTCCTGCCCGGGACATATTGGATCACTCCCTTATTGATGATTTCCATCACAGGTCTAGGAGCCCGAGAACGTCAGGTGACGTCCTTGGGGGAGGGGGTACTGTCACGGTAGGATAAGTCCATCGTGACTTTCTGTGTGGTGTTTGTTTGGATGACTGAAGTGTGCATGTGCGTGTCTGATCACTAACGATCTGAGTGAGTGCAGGTGTGCGTGATTGCTTTACTCCAGCTGGCGGTGGTTACCCAGACGGCATAAATACTCACTCATTCTCTTCTCTCACTGCCAGATGATTACGCTACGTGTCTTGCCTGTGTTATCGTGTTCGTGTGTTCCTGTGGTCTCGTTTTCGCATGAAGGTCTGCCTGTTTGTGTATCCGGTTTCATCCGTTCACCTGACATCACCCACGAGCACCAGGATTTGTCACCGCAGCCTTTGTCTGTCTACCATATCATCCATATCATCTGTGTCATCTGTCATAATAAACTGTGTTTCATTCAGTACTGCATTTGCTTCCTGATTTCCACATCCAGTCATCACAGTAATTTTAACTATTAAGGTTGGGCCATTATGCGTTAAACTTGGGGTTAGCAAGGGTTGGAAAACATCCAGATGGTAGTGATGGGAGAAACAAAGCGTTCGAAACACCACACACACACAGGCACACAGGTGACGCCTGCTGTTCAAAATAGTGTATAAGCAACAAGATTTTTATATATAATATAATAATAATAAATAATATAAAGTCTTTTCTACAAACATGTTTTTAGATAAAAACAAATTAATTAAGCCATAATTAAAAGTGTATTCTGTTTTACTTAGAGCAAACATATCAATAAAAAACTAACCTTTTAGTTATGCACATCCTAGCCAACATTGATATGTGGGCCCCACGTGGGTCCCATCTGGGCAGCATGGGTTACATGTGGGCATGGGCTTCACATGGGCAATATATGTGGGTCCCATGTGTGTTTCCCTATAGGTTTGCCCATGTGGGATGATAATGTGGGGCCCTCATGGCACCTATGTGGGCAAAATAATTTTATGCTTGAAATACATATACATTTAAAATCTTAAAATAATAACTTTTGGTTGATTGTCACTTTTAAACAAAGAGCAAATAATATCACAGATAGGATATGATCAGTATAAAACATTTTAAATAAAATTCTGTATGAAAGTGAATAGGTGCCGTTTAAATTATATGGCAACCGCTGCAGAATGTTCAGACAGAACAATAAATCACTCAGTCCATGTCCTTATTAAACAATTTTACTGTTTCCAATCCCAATAGGTACAGATGCGTATATATGTGTGTGGTTCTGCAAAAGCATAATAAAGAAACTTGTAAGCACAATAAGAATAAGAAACAGTAATAATTAAACATTATACAATGACTTAGAAAGTAGAAAATAACAATGCAATAGTATTAGAATATCTTCACATCATTCCAATGTGTGTAAATTACCTTAGATTGGTAAATATTCACTTTAACTCAATCATTCAATTAGCAAAATAAACATCATTAAGTAATAATCAGAATAATTGCTATCAAAGTCTTATCTAAAATGTTTACATTGATATTCACTTACAATCAAGATTATGTGTGTACCGAGAAATACTTAAATAGTATAAATAAACATTAAGTAGCACTAATAACACAATGAAATCAAATCTAACAGATTAAAGAAATATTAAGCTACTTACTTTTTAAATATACGCACACAATATTAACAAACTGTTAGGAATGGACCAGATAGCAGCCAGCCACGATGGACAACAACTTGTGCGAACTTTCTAGCTTTTAGACATGTCCGAACATGAAGTTTAGTTAACGTCTACCAATGAAATGACGAGTTTAAGTCATGTGGTTAACACATATTAGAACACATGATAAGTAGCGTAAAATGTCCGGCAGAGGGCGCCATTGTCATTAAAGTGTGGCCTTTTGTACAGCCGCCCCCTTATTTGTTTAACAAATTTGTGAGTATTGAAAAGGCCAATTAGTCTTTGTTACCATTAGTTGGAAGAGCCGGCAGTTTAATAAGGCGAGCCACAGGCCTTGTGTAACTTTTATCTTTGACCTTTACTATTGCTGAACGAACTCGTCCATCCTGTCCAGGAAGGACTTTGGTCACAGTACCAACTTGCCATAGAGCTCTCGGTGATTGTTGATCCACAATCATCACAACTTCATCAGTTTGAAGGTTTTCCGATTCTTTCTGCCATTTCTGTCGTTGTTGTAGGTCTGGGAGGTAATATTGTATAAAGCATTTCCAAAAGTTCTCGATCAGAATCTGGCTGGGACGCCATCTCTTACGACTGAGAATTTCTGACTCCGGATAGACAACTTGGGGTAAGGCAGAACTTAGACGTCCCATGAGTAGAGAATTAGGTGTTACAGGGTCTATATCAGCAACATCTGAAGAGACATACCCCAGAGGTCGGGAATTCAGTATTCCTTCTATTTCCACAAGTACGGTAGTTAGTACTTCCTCTGGCACTGATTGTGAACCAAGAGATGTACGCAGTGCCGTCTTGATAGACTTAACGTCCCTTTCCCACGATCCACCGAAATGTGGTGCATTTGGTGGATTTAGACGGAATGGTATCTGTTGAGAAGCCAGATGCTCTTTCAAAGATGGCTGAAGTGCATTAAAGGCATTCTGAAGTTCTGTGTTACCTCCCTTGAAATTTGTACCATGATCAGAAAGAATTTCGTGCGGTTTTCCTCTACGGGCTATGAATCGTCTTACAGACATGAGGAAAGAGTCAGAATCAAGGGATGATAGAAGTTCAATATGAACAGCTTTGGTAGTAAGACATTTGTACAGTATTCCTCAGCGTTTCTCACATCTGCATCCAAACTTAACTTGGAAGGGGCCGAAACAGTCAATGCCTGTTGAGTAAAAAGCTGGACGAAACAGTCTAAGGTTAGACGGGGGAAGATCTGCCATCCTGGGTATTTCTGGCTTGCCTCGCCATTTTTTACATTCAAAGCATTTGCTCTGATGCCTTTTAACTGCCTCTCTGCCTCTTAGAATCCAATATTTTCGCCTTATTTCTGCAAATACCCGTTCGGGTCCTGGATGCAGGAGAAGGTTGTCATAATGTTGGATCAAAAGTTTGGAGAGTGGGTGTGCAGGATTCATGACAATAGGATGGATAGTATTTGAGTCCAGGTCATCACATCAACGAAGGCGTCCCCCAACTCTTATTAATTTGGCTTTGTGATCGTATTCTGGGGCTAAAGTCAGAAGACGACTAGAGTGAGATAATGATTTGCCTGACTGAAGCTGCGCTGTTTCTTCGGGAAAGCTTTCAATCTGAGCTTGTCTCAGTAGTTCCAATTCAGCTTGTGAATAGTCATCCGCAGATAGCTCATTTGATCCGTCTGCCGCCCCGTGCAATGAGATAGCGGTAGCCTTAATCAGATCTTGAAGTGAGTGGTACTGAGATATATCTGGGATGTTAGTCTGATTGGAGGATAAAATTCCACAAAAAGTAGAATTACGACATTCTTGGGTGTCATCACAGGCAGCTGTGGCATCGAGTGGCTGTTTGGGCCATTTACTGGCTGGCTGAGTTAAGAACTGTGGGCCCTGATTCCGTCTGTTTTGCTCTAGGAGTTTAGAGAGAGCGAGTCCTCGTGTAATATCATCTGCCGGGTTTAACTCTGAATTGACATAGCGCCAGGCCTTTGGGTCTGTAAGGTCTTGTATTTCAGCCACACGTGTTCCAACGAATACCTTGTAACTGCATGAATCAGAGTGAAGCCAAGTTAGTACAGTTGTGGAATCAGTCCAGTATACCTCTTGATCAATTTTGATTGTCAGTTCTTTTTGTAAAGTAGCTGCCAGCTGAGCACCCGTTAGAGCAACACAGAGTTCGAGTCTTGGTATAGACTGTTGTCGTTTTGGTGCCACTCTTGATCTCGCAGCAACAAATGAAACTTGGGTCTCACCATTACCATCACTTGTGCCGAGGTATGTCACAGAGCCATATGCGCGTTTTGAAGCGTCACAGAATATGTGAATGGTTCGTTTGCTACCAGATAGGTCAATATCTGGTTTGGTGTAACATCTTGGGAATGTAATATGTGATAGCTGTGACAACTCACTCTGCCAAGTTGACCAAGCTTGAAGTAAATCCTTGGGAATATCTGGATCATCCCATTCGCGTTTCTTGTCCCAAACCCGTTGAACAATGATTTTTGCTCTTGTTGTGAATGGAATTAGGAAACCTAATGGGTCATATTGACTGGCGAGGGTCTTGTATATGTTCCTCAGTGTTATCACAGAATTTTCCTCTTGTTTGGATCTGTAACCAAGAACATCTGAAGAGCACTGCCATTTTAGGCCCAGAGTCATTTCTTGTGGGTATTCTCCACTTTGAGTGAACCACAGGTGACTGTTTGCAGATTTTAACTCATCAGGTAAATGAGCAATGACAGATGGAGTGTTAGTAGCCCACTGCCTCAATTCAAAGCCACCTTCTGATAGGAGTACCTGCATCTTAGTTGCGAGCGTCTGTGCTTCAGCTGTTGATGGGAAACTTTGCAACCAGTTGTCTACGTAGAAGTTCTGTTCTACAGATACACGCACATCTTCTGCAGGTTTGCTGTAGTTGTAGACATGGTTCTGCAAGGCAAAGGTTGCACAGCAGGGGCTGCAGACTGTGCCAAAAGGCAAAACTTGCCATTCATAAATGTCAGGATGTCTTTCCAGTTCCAGGTCTCTCCATAGAAAACAAAGAAAGGGCTTGTCTTCTTCCAGTAGACGCACCTGGTGGAACATTCCTTTCACATCACTGCTTATAGCAACTGCATTTTCTCTGAAGCGCAGAAGTACTCCTAAAAGGCTTGGTCCGAGCTTTGGGCCAGGGAGAAGATGGTCATTCAGACTTGTTCCTTTGTGTTTAAATGAACAGTTAAAGACAATTCTGGGCTTTTCATTGTGGTGAACAATGTGATGTGGTATGTACCATGCACAATGGCTTTTCTCCATATCCTCTGGTGTCAGCTTAGAGGTGTAGCCTGCATTCTCAAGCTTCTGCACTTCATTATTGTATACAGTTGCAAGATCTGTGTTCTGTAAAAGGCGTTTCTCTGTGCTTCTTAGATGTGCTGTTACTGCGTCTTTGGAGGCTTGCAATGGTGGGAGATTTTTCTTCCAGAGAAGTGGTGTAGCATACCTTTGACAGCCTCCAACAGTCACCCTGACTGTTTTTTCCTCGAGCATTTTTACGGCCTCCGCATCTTGTCTTGATCTTGTAATCAGCTTTTCACTCTTATATGGAAGGGTGTCCATTTGCCACAGCTTCTGTACATTATTGAAAAGTTCTGCTTCTGGAGACATAACAGAGGTGAATAGACATTGCTGCGGAGAGAGCTGGCTGACAAGGAATTTTGAAGGGCCCTGTAAAGTCCACCCAAGTCTTGTTTTCACTGCGGCAGGACCGCCAGGTGGTCCGAGGCGCACTGGTTCTATGGCCGTGATCAGATGTGGATAATCTGAACCAATGAGTAAGAGTGGTTGAGCCTGTTGCAGTGGGGGAATAGGCAGACCTTGCAGGTGTCTGTATTTCCTTTGCAATAGTTTAACAGGGTAAGTATGTTTTGCAAGGTTCAGTTCTTTGGCCGTGAATGCTCTTTCAATAGTATAGACTTTGTCTGGCTGAGCAACGGCAGTTATGGAGAATGAAACAGCCGCCCCATGAACAATCCGTATGTCTTGTCTTACTGTTCGGAGAGCTATATCTTCTGGCACTTTCTGAAGACCAAGTTGCAGTGCTGCTGGATGCAATAACATTGTCCTTTCTGACACGTCGTCGAGTATGGCATACGTATCGAGTTCTTTTTCCCCGTTTTTTAGGATTACTCGTGTGACTTTCAAGGGCACTTTACTGCTTGCGACTGGTCTGTCAAGGTACAGTGTCTCCACTTCAGAGCTTACAAGATAGCTGTTCTCCGTTGAAGTTGGGGTGTCCGGTTTCACTTTGTTGTGGAAGTCATGCAGTATGTCTAAATGTATCATGTCAAATTTTTTGCACTTGGCTTTAAGATTACATTCTGAGATCTGATGGTCACGTCCGCACTTAAAGCACATCTGATTTGACTTCAGCCAACACTCCACTTGTCCTTGGTTCAGCAGTTTGAAGTTAGCACACTGATTGAAATAGTGCTGAACAGTGTTGCAAAAGGGACAGTACTTTTTTGGTTTCTCCTTCTTGCTTGTTACATCTTTTAAGGGTTTACTGTGTTCACTACCATGTAAAACTGTAGCAAATCATTGAGCTGGTTTCGGGTTTCTCTGCTGGTCTCTCTGTGGCTGAGAGTAGGTTCTGTTCGGAGTACTAGTGTACTGTGATTCATCCTCTTGAATCCTGAGCTCATATTCAAGCCAGTCACTGAGATCCAGTAAAGTTGGAATAGGTATTTGAATGGAGTTAGTAAACCGTCTGAAGTTTGCTCTTAAGTCATGAGGCAGTTTTGCAAGAAGTCGTGAAACGTGTGACCCACATTTAAGTTCTGTCCAGCCTTTAGCTCCAAGTTGGTCCAGCATTCCTACCAATGCACGTACTTTGAGGGCAAATAGTCTGAAAGATCTAATGTCACCGCTCTTGATTGTAGGGCCATCCATCAATTCTGCGATTCTTTGCAGAGCAAGTTGATTTGTTTGTCCATAAAGTGCAGTTAAAGATCTCATAGTGCTGGTGTATGGGTACCTGCTGTTTACATACGAGTCAGCGATAAGCAAAGCATTCTCATGTTTCAGGTGATCAACCAATATTTGGAATTTGAAGCGTTTAGTAGCCTCAGCAGGTAACACATTCTCCAGTGCAATTTTAAGACGTGCAAATTCTCTGGGATCTTCACGGCAGAAATTAGGGATGGTGGGAACTGGGCCTCGGTAGGAGGGCTCACCATGCTGGTATGGGGATAAATGAGGATGCTCTAGGTGATATGGCTGGTATGACTCGGTTCATGTAAATTCTGCAGACGGCTGTAATTTTGGAAATACTGGTATATCTGCATGAATTGGAGTTGATTGGTCATAGCCTGGGTGTCTCTCATAGCGTGCAGGGTGAAATGGGATGTCTCTTGGAATTGATCTTTCTTCCTGCGGAATTGGGTATGTAGCTGAATGGACATAAGGCTGCTGATAACCTTGTGTTTCAGTAGGCGGAAAGCAGCTGGCTGGTCGGCGATGCATACTATCTTCTGTGTAGCCGCTATAATGAGCTGGTAGTGCTGAGTCAAAGTCTCGAGGCATGAATCGAACAGCTGCCGGTGTTTGACTGTAATTTCTTTCATCAGCTCTTGGGTAGTCAGATTGTCTGTCATCCATGTTGTAGTAAGCACATGGTCTGTCCATACCCATGTTGTTAATCCGTAGCTGAGAATGGGATGGTTCATTCGGGAAGAAAGGCTGTGGAGTTAACTGGGTTGCAGAGCTTAGTGGTCTCAGTCCTCTTAAATTGTCAGTGAGATGATCAATCTCTTTATGGCTGACTGAATGAGAATGCTGAGTGTCTCTCCTTGAATCCACATGCAGTGCCCCAATGGGCTGAGAAAGATCGTTGTGATCTCGGGGCAGTACTGGCCTGCTCTCTCTGGCTGCTGTATGTGGGCTTGTGGAGTTAATTCTCTGTTCCTCATTAGGTTTTGGAGAAATCTGAGACTGTGATGGCGGTGAACCTTGAAATGCATCCACAAATGAACTCCTTCCACTTGATCCAGTGATCATCTCCTGTGTTGGTACTGGTCTACTTTCAGTATTCTGTGCTGGCATACGCTCTTTATCAGATGCACGTCCAGTGGCACATGGCATTGGCTGTTCATTATGAGAATGAAGTGGTTGACGTTGCATTGTATAAACAACATAGAAGTCGTCTAGGTATCTTGGTTTGATGACCTGTCGACGTGGTCGAACCACTGGTTGATCTGGCATAGCTTGTCTTTCCGATTGGGACATGGTGATGCTGCAGTAGTTGCCTGTATCCGGCTCGAAGGACCAAATTGTATGAAAGTGAATAGGTGCCGTTTAAATTATATGGCAACCGCTGCAGAATGTTCAGACAGAACAATAAATCACTCGGTCCATGTCCTTATTAAACAATTTTACTGTTTCCAATCCCAATAGGTACAGATGCGTATATATGTGTGTGGTTCTGCAAAAGCATAATAAAGAAACTTGTAAGCACAATAAGAATAAGAAACAGTAATAATTAAACATTATACAATGACTTAGAAAGTAGAAAATAACAATATATTAGAATATCTTCACATCATTCCAATGTGTGTAAATTACCTTAGATTGGTAAATATTCACTTTAACTCAATCATTCAATTAGCAAAATAAACATCTCTAAGTAATAATCAGAATAATTGCTATCAAAGTCTTATCTAACATGTTTACATTGATATTCACTTACAATCAAGATTATGTGTGTACCGAGTAATACTTAAATAGTATAAATAAACATTAAGTAGCACTAATAACACAATGAAATCAAATCTAACAGATTAAATAAATATTAAGCTACTTACTTTTTAAATATACGCACACAATATTAACAAACTGTTAGGAATGGACCAGATAGCAGCCAGCCACGATGGACAACAACTTGTGCGAACTTTCTAGCTTTTAGACATGTCCGAACATGAACGATATAGTTTAGTTAACGTCTACCAATGAAATGACGAGTTTAAGTCATGTGATTAACACATATTAGAACACATGATAAGTAGCGTAAAATGTCCGGCAGAGGGCGCCATTGTCATTAAAGTGTGGCCTTTTGTACAAATGCATTATTTTTGACATTTAATTATTATATGTGTAATGTTTACCTGCCAATTATTAATTTTAATTTGCACAGCTGAGAATGAGTGAAAATAAGAAATGTCAGAAAGTTCATCAGTTTGTTAGTGTGTTAATTAAAGAAACGTTTCAAACATTCTGGAAGGAGTCTGAATAGTGGAGTCAGGTTTTTCATATAAGGAGACCTCATTACGATCTGCTCACTGCTACGACACATTTTTTTCACATAATATAATATCATATTTTATATAATCTTTGCTAAAATAGGCAGACTTTTAAAATTACAACTATAAAGATGATAAAAATTTAAACTACAAGAATTCCCTCCCAGGCGCAAGGACACAGTTTCTACCGGAGCAGCAGGTGTCTTACAACTGTTACACTTGTAATTTATTTTCTGAGTTGTGTTTTTAGAAAATTTAGTACTACGGTACAAGTTCACAGACTGCTTTGGAAGTTCTTTATAAAACTGTTTTAACAAAGATTAAAGACCATCTCCAGATCAGTGAGCAATATTTGTGTTGTTTTTAAATCTCAAGTATTTTAAGAGTTTGACTTCTTTCAATGCTTATTTTAAGTGTTATTTTAAATTGTTAGTCATTTCCTGCATTAGCAGTTTTGAAATGTTTATTTTTGCATTGAAAGTGTTATAAATTGACACTAAAGTATTTTGATATTTTGAACCTTTACAGTTTTTTATTTCATTTTTCATATTGCACCTCCTTCATGTTTTGTGATGTTATATAGATGAATGAACTGTTGAATATTTATGCTGAAAACTGATATTTACCGAACTGAAATTATTTTGCTTTTATTGGTTATCAATTTTAAACATATATTATCTAAGTAAATTACCATTAAGCAGTAAAAGTATAATTATTACATAATAAGGGACCAGTCCAGTATCCATTAAAAACCCATACTGGGCCCCGGTAAATAATGTGGGCTTCATTAGGTGGGGCCAATATGGGCCCTATGTGTGTTGCCCAGCTGGACCCCACGTAAGCCGCACTCAGTTTCTATATCATATATTCATGTGGGCAACCCAGGTGGGGCCATAGTGAAACCCATGGACAAACCCATACAGGGCCCACATAGGAAGCTCCCACCTTGCAATGTTGGCTGGGATATTTGTCATTAAATCTGATATAAACAAAAAGTAAAACAAAGTAAAAAAAAAAGTCAGAAGCATGAATGTTTTATGAACTCCCTCTTGTGGTGAATCATCAGATTTTCGAAACAGTTATTGTCACGGCTGAAACCAGGTAAGTAACACGATGAAGCAGGATGCGGATCCAAATGCAGTTTATTCCATATAAAAAGTGTAAACAAGGCAAAAAACATACACCAGGGAACACTAGGGACAAGCGACATCTAACAACAAACGACAAACAAGGACTGAACAGGCAGGGTATAAATACATGACCAAGACCAATGACAGAGCAGAAACAATGAGTAACCAGGACAACACACAAGGGGAGAAGCATGATCACAATGAATATCCATGGTAACAAACAAGGGGGCGGAGACACTAATTAACACAGGGAGATGCAACTGGAAACAAGGGTACACAAGTAAATCACAGAATACACAGAGACCTAAGTACAACTCAAAACACAAGTATAACAGAACACAGGGGACACTACGTTACATAGCCCCCCCAAAGGGTGGCTTCCAGATGCCCACCAGAAAAAAAACCCCAAAGTACAACAGTTCAGGTGGGCGGTGGCATGGAGGTGGACCCGGGGGAGGGATGGAGGGCCAGAGCCATGCAAGTCCAGGGTCAAGGACCAGGGCGGAGCCCTGGGCGGAGCCCTGGGCGGAGCCCTGGGCGGAGACAGGGACCAGGGCGGAGCCGTGGGCGGAGACAGGGACCAGGGCGGAGCCAGCAGAACAGGAACCCAGGGCGGAGCCGGCAGAGCAGGAAGCCTGGGCAGTGCAGAAACCCAGGGCGGAGCCGGCAGAGCAGGAAGCCAGGGCGGAGCCGGCAGAGCAGGATGCCGGGGCGGGACCGGCAGAGCAGGAAGCCAGGGCTGAGCCGACAGAGCAGGAAACCAGGGCGGAGCCGGCAGAACAGGAACCCAGGGCGGAGCCGGCAGAGCAGGAAGCCTGGGCAGGGCAGAAACCCAGGGCGGAGCCGGCAGAGCAGGAAGCCAGGGCGGAACCGGCAGAGCAGGAAGCCAGGGCGGAGCCGGAAGCTAGAGAGGGACCGGATCCCAAGGTGGAGAGATGCCCTCTGGGTCAGGTTAAACAGGACAATAAGTTCCAATTTAGTCATTTCGGACCAGACAGTGAGGGCAAGGAGCTTGGGGACAGCCATCTTGGGACAGGCAGAGAGTTCAGTACTGTCCATAGTCTTGGTGACAATAGAAAGTCTCTGGAGCTTCGGGGTGACTATACTAGCTGACCAATGGGGCACAAGGGGCTCACTCGGCACAGATGACTCACTCGGCACAGATGACTCACTCGGCACAGATGACTCAGAAGGTACAAGGGACTCAGAAGATTCAGGGGACTCGGGGGACTCAGAAGATTCAGGGGACTCGGGGGACTCAGAGGACTCAGAAGATTCACTCGGCTCAGGGGACTCAGGGGAATCACTCGGCTCAGGGGACTCAGGGGAATCACTCGGCTCAGGGGACTCAGGGGAATCACTCGGCTCAGGGGACTCAGGGGAATCACTCGGCTCAGGGGACTCAGGGGAATCACTCGGCTCAGGGGACTCAGGGGAATCACTCGGCTCAGGGGACTCAGGGGAATCACTCGGCTCAGGGGACTCAGGGGAATCACTCGGCTCAGGGGACTCAGGGGAATCACTCGGCTCAGGGGACTCAGGGGAATCACTCGGCTCAGGGGACTCAGGGGAATCACTCGGCTCAGGGGACTCAGGGGAATCACTCGGCTCAGGGGACTCAGGGGAATCACTCGGCTCAGGGGACTCAGGGGAATCACTCGGCTCAGGGAACTCAGGGAAATCACTCGGATCAGGGGACTCTCTCGTCACAGAGGGCACAGAAGACTCACTCAGCACAGAGGACTCAGTAGACTCAGTTGATTCAGATGACGCACTCGGGGACTCACTCGGGGACTCACCTCGGGGACTCACTCGGCGAAGATTCACTCGAGTAAACGAGCGGTCCAGAGATTCTGGTCGCTCGGACAGTGATCAGCGGGTAATCCAACACACTAGAGATCAAGCGGCCAACCCGGGCTTTCACGGGATGAAATGGATCACCCAATGACTTGTGCACAGGCTTACACACGGCGGAAGTCATCTCGTGAGCGGGGTCGGACTAGACACAGGGAAACCTTGGGAGACACGAGGGAAAACACACAGGGGAACGAGGAATTGCTGCTGGATCCTGTTTGGTCGTTCGTTCTGTCAGGGCTGAAACCAGGTAAGTAACACGATGAAGCAGGATGCAGATCCAAATGCAGTTTATTCCATATAAAAAGTGTAAACAAGGCAAAAACATACACCAGGGAACACTAGGGACAAGCGACATCTAACAACGAACGACAAACAAGGACTGAACAGGCAGGGTATAAATACATGACCAAGACCAATGACAGAGCAGAAACAATGAGTAACCAGGACAACACACAAGGGGAGAAGCATGATCACAATGAATATCCATGGTAACAACAAGGGGGCGGAGACACTAATTAACACAGGGAGATGCAACTGGAAACAAGGGTACACAAGTAAATCACAGAATACACAGAGACCTAAGTACAACTCAAAACACAAGTATAACAGAACACAGGGGACACTACGTTACAGTTATGATGTAACGCAGTGGTTCTCAACTCCAGTCCAACTTTGATGACGTATACAGCCCGCCTATGCGACCTCCGGAGGATGCAGCCTTCCGTTTGAGAAACGGCCTATACCGAGGGCGAGCGTCCGCGAAATTCTGTCTGAATTGATTCTTCAACAATGGCAAAGCAAACATTTACTGTCGTAATGATTAAACACATTTTAACGTTTAAATTAAAACTCCTACCTTTCCAGGGGTTTCTGTTCCTGCAGTCTTCCAGCGACACTTCAGTCGTACTGTGTGTGTACTTGCTTTCCGCGTATGACGATACGGACACGAACAATATACCGCCACCTACTGTACTGTAGTAAAATTACATGTATGATTGAATACTGTGGCAAACGCAGTAAAAATAGACATGTAAGTCATTGTAAAAATTGGCTAAATCACCAAAATAAGTTTATAGATGTGGTTAATTTTTCATAACTATGCAGCATAATGAATCAGCCTGAATTTATTTGGCATATAAAAATATCTTTTTTTAACTTTATTTTTAAACCTTTATATGGTATATGGTTAAACCCTTATATGGTAGCATACAGTTCATTTGAATGAAAATCTTAAATTGAATTAAATCTCTTGTAGTAATAAAAAAGCTCTTAATTATCTGCGAGGGTTGTAGGTACATCTGGGTAACATTTTAACATTTAAGCAGCTTCCTTTTTATATTATTTTACATAATTTGATGTGTATATATATTAACTTATCTTTATTTTGTTTTCTCAGCCTTTAAACGTCTGATAAATGTGTACTACAAAAAGGTAAGTTCAGCACCAGAGCCGCTTATGTTATTCTGTAATGACCTCTGTGTATGAAATGTGCTATACAAATAAACTTGCCTTGCCTTGTATGATTGATACTGGTTTGATTTAAACAACCTAATGTTTCCAGTGCAACATGAAAAGACATTGGAAAATAATTTTCAGCCAAAGGTTAGATAATGTAGCCAATGGTCCTCTATTAATTTTGGTACAATGGTACATTTCCTTTGTGTTCTGCAAGCTGAACTTACCGATTTATATGGACTTTACTTACAGGTTTTCTGTGCTATGTTGCTCCATTTCACAGAGCAAAATAAATCCTTGGTTTGAGTGGAACAATGAGGTAAGATTTTGTTCATGTTTTATAAAATACAAATGCTAAACGAAAACAAGGTCAGCTACATATATATATAAAAAAAAATAAAACACTTGTTTCTGTCTGAAGGGTATTGAGACCAAAATAAACAATGTGCCACTCTAGACAGCTGTGGACAAAATATGCAGTCAGAGTAGCCTATTTTCTCAAACAGGTAAAGTATGCAAAGTAATACCAAACTTCTTTTTAACATCAAGTTAAAAAAATAATAGCAAGCAAAATATACAATGTTTATGTGGCAAGGTTATATACAAATGAAACTAATTTCCGACTACGCCACCCGGAATACACCGGGAAATTAAACCATAAGGCACGAAGGTTCGTTGTCAAAGATGGGGCGAGAAGGACAACACAAATATAGAAAAATATATAAATTCTTTATTTTATAGAGTAAAAAAATAATCGTCCCTCAAGAGTCACAATTTAAGCTTCACAACACATACGGAAAAAAAGACAATAAAATTAAAGTGAGAGTTGCTGGCAGGGATTGTGTAGTTTACACCCCACACTCAATACCGCAAAGTTAGTGAAGCACTGCAAGACAGCAAACCGCAATTTTTGAATTTCAATCCCCAGCCAACGCATCCCACTTCAAACAAAATACAATCAAAACAATTAAACTTATACAAAAAGACAGACATTAATAACTAAAACATAAAACAAAACAAAAAGCATAATCAAGGCAATTTAATAAACCGACAAACAACCATAAGCGGCAGCTGAAGGTAGTTGGGTCACGTGTACTCCCAGCGACCAGAGAGAAAGGCTGCACTTTAAAAGCAGTGGATAAAACAGTCAATTCAGACCTTCATGATCACAGTCCCGTAGTCAAATGACGTGGTCAAGGCCGTCAGCACCCGGTCAATGCCGTCAGCACCCCACCTCAGTCCTATAGCAGCCTAAAGGAGGGCAATATCATTGTCGCGGATTCGTGAGCGTCCAACTACCAAATTGAGCAAATGAGACCCAGGCAAGGCAGCAGTGCAGTCATCTCAGATTAACACTCGTCCCATTTAATGTGGTTACGGACACCGTGAAGGCGTAGGCTACATGTCACCAATTCATTCCCAAAGGTTACGAACATCACATACTCGGTGATGAGACACCCGATGGAACGAGCATTATTCATTCATTCATTCATTCATTCATTCATTCATTCATTCATTCATAAAACCCGCGTCCGCCAAGAGGGCGGTACCACTGGATGACGCATCTCGCTCCCCAACCTCTCAGGGCTTTTATACCCTCTGAATCAACATCCAGGGGCGTCGGACTGGGGGTAAAACCAGTACTGATTACCAGGGCCCCAAGGGGAGAGAGGGCCCTTGAAAGTCTGGAATATATTTTATTTTACCTGGATATTTTCATTTCTTATTTTAATTTTATAATGTCAAATGAAATGTAAAGTTAGTGTATTTGCTGAATAACTGTTTGAATATATTTTGTATAAGTAAAAAACTATCT
The DNA here is from genome assembly GCA_025389145.1 of Misgurnus mizolepis. Lineage (NCBI taxonomy): Eukaryota > Metazoa > Chordata > Actinopteri > Cypriniformes > Cobitidae > Misgurnus > Misgurnus mizolepis. Next base: position 5,213,492 of record JAIFKI010000021.1, read on the forward strand.
AAAGTCTCACGGTCTGGTAGAGCGCAAACTTCTGCGTGCGGTTGAAATGTCTTTGTCAAAGAAAGCTAAATTGGGCCACCAAAACAGAAAGAAAAGACAGCAGAAGAAAAAAACAAACTTCCTACTATACTACTTCGCTACATTTTTTAAATCATATCCGTTACTGAGTAAAGAATATTTTTAAAAATGCAAGGTAATCACGGATGAATGATGATTGATTGATGGGCGGGGAACGCGCTAAACTCACAAAAAGAACCATGGAGACGGACGAGACAGGCACGCGCTAATGCAGACCCTCAATTAATTTCTTATGAAAGAAACCTCTGGCCATATTTAAGCGACCACTTTCCTCTGACGTGAAGCGAGTGTTTCATTCCTACACTGTAAAAAATTTGCTGTAATTTTGCAGCTGGTTGCCAGTAACTTACTGTAGAAGATAAAGTCTGAAAATGTTTCATGTTCATTTAACTTTGAACAAAATGTTGCCAGTAAATAACATAAATGTAAAATCTACAGTAAGTTACTGGCAGCTAGTTGCCAGTAATACCCATTAATACTGTAATTTCTACAGACATTTTTTACAGTGTATGTAAGGTAGGATTTATGCTTATATGAACGGAATTGTGGACCGGGGTTTTATCGCTCATTTCCACGACGCGTTTTTAATACCATGCGCATTATCTTCCGATGTCAATCAGCTTTGCATCAAGTCAACCACAACTTAAGAACGTCCTTGAGAATGCGCAGGTCATTAGACATTGGAGAGAGAGAGAGAGAAATAAGAATAAAGGTCTTACATCAGGTACCCAGGTCTGGGAAGTTAGATAAAAGACAATAAGAATGAAAGTGTATAGCCATGCACTCATCTCATGATATGCTCATTTAAACTATATAACAATGTTCCCAGCAATACATCAATTTCAACCTTACTAGTGATTGTATTTACTAGCTGCTGACCTCATTATTTTTGCTTTAAAAGTGCATACTCACCTGTAAAAATCATTAAACTATTCCATAAATGTTTCTTAGTTATATAAAAGCTTTTACTTTATTAACTTTTTGCTATTGCACTTTAATTGTAAAGATATTCCTACAATTAAAAACAACTAGTTTGAAATGTATATTCCATTGTCGTTTTTGAACTATACTAGAATTCTCCACTTCTTCTCGCTGTAAAAAAGTAACTTTTACTCTGAGTAAAGTTAAAGTGACTTACTTTTTACTTTTACTTGAGTAGATTTTTAGACAAGTAACTTTACTTTTACTACTTAAGTAAAATATTATTAAAGTAACTTTACTTTTACTTAAGTAGAATATCTTATTACTCTTTCCACCTCTGGCTAAACTGTTTGAATTTTCCTGGCTGCGATTGTTAGTGCTAAAATGAACTGAGACAACCCAGAGTCGTATAATAATAGAGTTACGACACTCACATAGATGTCCGTTGTAAGAATGGAATGCGGAAGTAACAGCGTTTCATGTAGTGACCGGTAGTGACACATAGTTCCAAACGCAGCACTGAAGCCCATTCATTTCAATGGCACCTGCTGGTAAATCGATGAAATTACCGTTTCTCTTTACATTTTCGGACATTTCATTAATATAGTCAACAGTGATATTTTATGAACTCTGCTGTAGGTAATGATTATCGTTAATAATAACTAGTAAAATGTTTATATTTTAATGAGTTGTGTATAATGTGTGAATAAGATTTAATGGTTTAATATTTTATTACTGGTTGCCATCTACTTTATACTTATCTTTTTTATATATTACGAGTAACACTAGGGGGCAACAGCGACAAGCTGAATGCCTTATAAGAAAGTCACAATGCTGCTATGTGTTTCTTGTGTTTGGTAAGTAATACGAGTGATGTATCCTCGAAAATCATGTATAATTATATTAACATTTAATGTGTACTATAAATACAATTAAATATGAATTTAGTGTGTTTCTGTTATGCTTCACTGTTACAAATAACCTCTGGCGATCTTTTTTGTGATTTTAATATAGTAAAAGTCAGTGGGGAACCTTCAGGGCCTTCTACGCCTTCAGAGAAGGCCTAAAGAAATTAATAAAAATATTTTTATTATAATAATACAAATAAATAATATTCAATAAAAATATGTTTTTACATTTTTAAATTTCTATTTAATTCAATTTAATACAATACATGTAATATATTTTCTCTCATCTATGTTCTAACGTTAAGTTTACTGTCAGGTTCATGTCATGAAAACATCTAATCCAATCAGAATCGTCTGTCTCTATTAAGGCCCGGTTATCTGGCTCATTCATTGGTTAGGACTTCATGAATCCCAGGGAAGGCCAAGCTATGTGTTTTGGTGTGGAGAGTGACGGGCAAATCGACCAATCACGTTTTGATTTCAAGTGGGCGGGCAAAAAACAATACATTGTAAGCCTTCATGAAGTCCTAATCATGCAACAAACTGGATGCGAGCTGCCGTAAAACACCAAAGACGAAGATCATAGACCGTTAATATTAATACAGTCTAGTGCCCCGAATCTCTGCGGTGAGAGTGGTTGAGGTAAATGGCGGAAAACGTGATTGACGTTGTAGCTATTTTGATAGGGCTGAGGTAAAAACGAAATTACTTAAGCGCGTACACGTGAAGAGCACAGCCGGGAGAAGCGCGTGCAGAGGAGACTGTGCATATGACGCGAACACGAGAAAAATAATGGGTTTAATTATACTTTTACTTCCTGACAGTTTCACTTGTTACGTGAGGATAGTAATGACTGACAGACGACGCCGAATTACATACAATATAATTTCCTAACTAAATCTGAGAGAATGCGAAAACATTCAAATATTTTTTACCTCGCTATACCCGATGGGCAGGGCGGAGACCACTGATCTATATAAATGACTGGATTGCGCATAGAACGCTTGACGTAACTGCGTGATTTGAAGCCAGCGCAGAGTTCGAGCCGCCATCTTGGTATACCCAACCGGCAGAGAGCGCCATTGACTTCCATTCAAAATCATGATCAAAATTTACCCCCTTTACAGCGTATCAGTTACACAAGGTTAATTTTTAGGATATGTGTACGTAAATTATTTGTTAATTCTGGTGTTATTTGCAATGTTTATGTTTTAATCGGGCAGGATAATGGATTTATAAAAAACCGTTAATGTGAGTGTGTCTGTTGCATTTGTTAATGACACGGGTATAAATAAAGTTTTTTTTGACATTCAGCTACACTGTGACGGTCAGCGTTATATCTCTAAATAAGTTTAGGTAACTTGTAAGTTTAGATAACATAATTACAAAACTAGCAAATTATTGCATGCACATACGGTACAAAGCATGATTATTTATTTAGATTTCAGAATGAGCACGTTTATTGTCATTAATACTAAATATGCTGCGGTCTGTCTGCTGATCTGATACTGTAATAAAGATGAATGTATAATAACTGTTTAAAACGCAAAATTTACAACTTTCAGTAAATAACTATTTACATGCTTTGGACGTTTGTGTTGTTATAATGTACAGGGTAACTTCACATATAAAAACGAAGACGAGTAAAGTGATGTTTTATCATTAAAATCCGATAACGTCCATTGATTTAATAGAACGTTTGGGTATACCAACATGGCGGCGCGGTGGCTTCACAAGTGTGACGTCATGCGCAATCCAGTCATTTATATAGATCAGTGGCGGAGACACATTTTGGTAGCCTGACAAGAATTCGTAATAGCCCCGGGACCTCGGGGCTTGGGCTAGAGATTTTGCGAGCCCTGGATATCTTATGACAACAGTTATAAGCCACAAGGAGGTGCACTGAGAACGCAGGGTGCTATATTTCCCCTTATGAAAAAGATTAACAAGGTATCCTACAGCTAAATATATATTTCCAAAAAATAAAAAACAAATTAAAGAACATAATTTAAGATGGTTAAATGCAAATTTACAGAGCCCCTGTCATTACAGAGCAGCAGAATCTGTATTTGTGTTTATCAGTTAGATTAAATTAATTTTAAACTTTAAAACTGCATTTAAAGGCAGACAACCCTGCTGAAAAAAACAGCTAAAACCAGCTTAAGCTGGTCAAGCTGGTTTTAGCTGGTCTCCCAGCCTGGTTCATAGCTGGTGTATCATGCTGGTTTAAGAGGGGTTTTGGCGACAATTTTTAGCTGGTCAGGCTGGTTTTAGCTGGTCAGGCTGGTCTTAGCTGGTCAGGATGGCTGGTCTTAGCTGGTCAGGCTGGTTTTAGCTGGTCAGGCTGGTTTTAGCTGGTTTAAGCTGGCCAGGCTGGTTTAAGATGGTCTTAGCTGGTCAGGTGGCTCGTCTTAGCTGGTCAGGCTGGTTTTAGCTGGTCAGGCTGGTTTAAGATGGCCAGGCTGGTTTAAGCTGGTCAGGCTGGTCTTAGCTGGCCAGGCTGGTTTTAGCTGGTCAGGATGGCTGGTCTTAGCTGGCCAGGCTGGTTTTAGCTGGTTTAAACTGGCCAGGCTGGTCTTAGCTGGCCAGGCTGGTTTTAGCTGGTTTAGGTTGGTCTTAGCTTCTCAGCCGGCATTTCAACGTTGAATCAACGTCAGGGACCAACGTTGCATCAACATTGAATTACCTTTTGGTTTTGCAAAGTGAATCAAAGTTGACTTCACAACGTGGTTTCAATGTTGATTTCACAACATTTCAATGTTGTTTCAACGTCACACTTTCAACATAGGTGAATCAAGGTTGATATCGCAACGCAGTTTTAACGCACTTTTTAACACTAAATATAGATTTTTAAATTTCAATACTCACCAAATGATTTGCTGTATATATCATGTTTTAGTGTAATTATTACAAGAATGCAACTTGCTGCTCATTACCAACAGTACAACCCCATCCATAAAACTAAACACCTAAAGTAGGTAAAGTTTGAATGTGAACAATGGCATGTGCCTACCCTTTCTAAATAAACATGAAAGCAGCTGTTAAAATTGATCTTTTATAGATTAAAACAAATTCTTTCAAACAGTTAGGTTTCCAGTTAGTAGTGTGGAAGTGGAATATTCCAAATACAGAATAAAAACATAAAATATGAAAACAAAATAATATTAAAAAGTCATTTTATTCATCTGAATAGAAAAAAAAAATTCTAGGAAAACTGCAAATATGAATTTTGTTGTATGTTTAGCTCACAGTCTTCTTATGGCCACCAACACCCTTCCATTCTGGCTCATACTGTACTTAAAACCTGATGACAGCATCTAAAGAGGAAACAAAAGTTATTTAATTTTCAAAAAATGATGCATTTTTAGCCAATGTATAAAAAAATCTTGTTATTGCACATCAGGGTGTTTGTGTGTTCTTTAATGGTCTTTCTAGAAACATAGCATAGCCATCTGATGAAGGAAGAAAGCTGTTGTGTTTACAAAGGTGACAATAAGCTTCAATCAAGATCACCTACTGCATTCAGAAAGTATTCAGGGTAGACCCCTTTCACATTTAAATTTTAAGGTGGTTGCACGATACTGTAATTGTTTAGATATTTTCGTCATAAATCTACAGTACATACCCCATGACAAAGTAAAAACTGAATTTTAGAAACTTCTGCAAATGTATGAAAAAAGAAATATTATATTTACATTATACAGATCATTTGCATCAATATCTGCAATTTAGCTCAGCTGCCTCCAATTTCTCTTGATGGTTGCTGATGGGTTCTGATGAACACATGAAGATATTTTGAGAATGGCTGTAACCAAACTGACCGGAAGCACCATTGACTTCCTTAGTAGGATAAAAGAATACTATAGAAGTGAATGGTGCTTCTGATCGCTTTGGTTACAAATAAATCCAGGAGTTGCAAAGATTGCTGTGTCATACCCAAAAAGACCTGAGGCTGTAACTGCTACTTCAAAATGTGCTTCAACTAAGTACTGAGTAAAGGGTCGGAATACTTAGGTCATATCAACTTTAACCCCCCCCCCCAAAGAGATGCTGAACAGAGCAAACATTGACTGGTTGCTTTTTGTGCAGTCCCTTACCAATAAAAGCTAAGATGGACTCCAGACCTTCTGGACTGTCTGTGAGAGACTTCAAACTCGCCCAGACCAACAAGGCATCTTGTTAGCAGATATCTCGACCTGATCAAAAAATTTGATTAGGAGATGTTCTAATCCTATTTTTAATATATGTTTTACAAACTTACCACAGGTGATCTGGCAAAGCAAAGACTTATAAACAGCATCTTCCCAAATCTCCTCTTCAGGCTCATCTTAGCGATCATTGCATTTGATAAAGTTTGGAAAAAGAAAAACATATTTCATTAGTATAGAATCATAAATGTAATGTTTTGGTTAGAAATACAAAAAACTGTGGCCCAAGTACAACTTTGAAAGAAATAAAGAATGTTTACATTTTTGTCATGGTACACTGTCACTTCATTACTTTTTGAATGGTACAGATTGGGCATCTGGAAAGACACATGACTTCACCTCTGTGTATTTTATCACAATTCTGCAAATTGCATGGTAATCTGCCTACAATATAAAACACATAATAAAATAAAAAACAAAAGAAAATATAAATTGTGAAATACAAAACACTGTATCTTAGTTATTATGATTATTTGAATTTGATCTGAACACAAAACAAATACTAAATGCATTGTAATGTTGTAAGGGAGATGCTTCAAAACTAAATTGTAAATTATTGATTTCTATTACAACATGCTAGCTTGGTGGTGCGTTACAATGGTGGGTGGTAGCTCAAGGACATAGCCATCATTTAAAAAATTATGATTAAAACCATAATACATAAAGATAGAAAATAATGCTGTTATGTACACCAAAGACCAATTTTATATGTCAATATGAAGCCTCTCTAAAACTTATGTCAACATCCACTCTGAACTATGAATTAACTTGTGTCTTTGTCTATTGAAAACAAAGGGTTTGAAATATGTAAGCCTACATACTGTAGAAGGAATAGTGACATACAAAAGAAATGAATTGCTGTGCTGAACAATAACCATTGTATCCTAAATTATTTTCTTATATTTTCCTATAGACAATGATAAACCAGATATGCACTTTTTGAGCACTTGTGTTTTGGATGCAAATATAAACACAAAGTAATAATACTTACTCTTCAGCCAATGGAAAACATCAAAACACAACAAGAAAATGACCTGTAAAGAAAAGTGAACATAAATATACAATAGTTTTTAATACAGAACTGATGGCTTCTGTTTAAATTCTTAACCGTTTTAACAGGCTACTGTAAACTGTGTGCCCGTACTGTAAGTTAAACAACCTTACATTTATGCGTCAAACCCTACATTTAAATAAGTTGCGTTATAATTAACTAAACAATGTCAAATAAATTTGAAGAACGAGGATAACACATTTTTATAGAAGGTAAAGACAAATAAAAGATATGCACTACATTAGCTCAGATGCGTCACGAGCTAAGTCAAACCACTGCATCAACAGTCAACATTAAAGTTCAGAATATTTTAGTCATATCGAGATAACTGTTACTAAAAACAAAATAAACATAACTGTGAACTTATTTTAATGACTTAACCAGGAATTAATAAAAACTTACCTTAGAATTTGCCATAGAAATGAAAACTGTCGTCTGAGGTAAACGGTTAAAATCCACATTGAACTCACGAGGACGGAGGCGCGCGCCCGCAAATACGTGTGTTCGAGTTCTTGCTGCGCTGACAGGTTGATAACGTCAATGTACCGCGAGAGTGTAATTTCTTGACTCGCTCTCGCGATACATTGACGTCATCAACGTATGATGTCGGTTCTCGCAGCGCAGCATGAAGTCGAACATGACTAATAATAACCATAGCTAATAACACATAACAAAAGACAAAATGTTAAAAAAAACAATAAAGATGGTAAAAAGATGTCCCACGTCCAGAAGAACTGAAAATTAGAACTTGTTTAACAATAAATATTTCTTCTATTAAAATAAACAGAAATATTGTGCTTTTAAAACATAGCTTTTTAGATCTTCATCCGGGGGTTGGTTCAATTATTTCATAAACATGCATGCACATTTTGTTCTAAATGGACAGAGCTTTATAAAAAAATAAAAGAAATGTTTTTATTATAATAAAAGTGTAGTAACTGGTTTTTGATTTAACAACAACAATAAACATAAAAAAATTATCTGCTAAGATAATAACAACCAATGATAATTATTTTAATAATTTAATAATAATACTTATTTTAATAATTAAAATATTTAAAAAAATTATTAGGCCCTACTATGATTAATGGCAAACTAATGGGGGCTAGCTAAAAAAATATGGGGCATGTGTGGGTTTTCTGTGGGCATGCCCACTAAAAACCCCCATGGGGCTCAAAAGGGCAAAGTCATAAGGAGCCTGCACGCCTTGCCCATATGGGCCCTGTGTGGGGCCTATTTGGGATGTGGTGTGAGTTTGCCCTGCCCACACTCTCCCACAGTAAACCCCACAGTGGGCCCGCATGGGCATGTTTTGCTTACAAAAGGCTGAGGGAGCTGTCTGTGGCACCGTAAAGAAAGCAGAGAAAAGGTTGGATGTTATTACATTATTAATGGTTTTCTTAAAATTTATATTTGAAACGTTATATTTTAGACATTGTGATGAAAATATACTAAAAATAAAACAACCATAATAATGCTTACAAAAATAGCCTAATCCATCTCCTTAATTCATCATATGGAAATCACATGCCCCACCAGTGTAAAAATCAATCAAATAGTATACATAAAATATTTTTATCTTCTTAAACTTTATATAATATGAGCAACCTAGAAAAATATTTACCAAAAAGGCACTTGTTTTGAAAGGGAAAAATAAAGATACAAAAATGATTTATTTGCATGTGTCTAATATATTTTTAACTTGATCAATTACTTTTGTTAAATTTTAAAAATATAAGTATTTTCATAAAATGAGTTTTTAAATTTTTATCTAAAGGATTCACAAATTAAAATGTCATAAAACAACCATTTATCATTCACCGTACTGACATTATTTCAATCAAATTTCAACGTTGATTTTTAAGCATTGTATTAACCTTTTGCAACCGTTTACCATTCACCGTTGTTTCAACATTGTATCAATGTCAAGGTTAAAGGTTGGTCATGCCTGCTTGGTGGTCAGGCTGGCTTGTCTTAGCTGGTTTAAGCTGGCCAGGATAGAAGACCAGCTTGACCAGCCAGGCTGGAAGACCAGCTTGACCAGCCCTAATACCAGCCTGGCCAGGCTTGGAGACCAGCTTGACCAGCCTGGCCAGGCTGGGAGACCAGCTTGACCAGCCTGGCCAGCCTGGGAGACCAGCCTGACCAGCCTGGGAGACCAGCTTGAACAGCCTGGCCAGCCTGGGAGACCAGCTTGACCAGCCTGGGAGAGCAGCTTGACCAGCCTGACCAGCCTGGGAGACCAGCTTGGCCAGCCTGGGAGACCAGCTTGACCAGGCTGGGAGACCAACTTGACCAGCCTGGCCAGGCTGGGAGACCAGCTAAAACCAGCTATTTCCATCTTAAACCAGCTAAAACCAGCTTGACCAGCTTAAGCTGGTTTTAGCTGTTTTTTTCAGCAGGGAATGCCCATTCTGTAATTCAACGTTGCGTGATCAGAATTTTTACACATTCACTGTATGATTTAACGAAATACGAATAGCCTAGTATTATGGATGGAGAGGCATTTGCACTTCATTGCATATTTTGAAGGCCCAGCTGAAGTACCCACGGTTCGCCACTGGTAAAAGTGTAGGAATTATGTTTTTAGCAGATTGATAGCCATTTATATAGCCATATTTTGCTACAAAAATAAAAGATAAACTGTGTAGTTGGTATAGATAACCACAGTTATCTTTGGGTCACAATTAACTGTTTATCTTTATTAACTGATTTACTGTATTTCCATCACTCCCTAGTAAAAAAAAAAACGTTATAAACATAGTAAGTATAATGATCAATTCCCATTACAAGCTAATATTTACCTAAAATAGCTGAAAACCTATGCAAACAGATTGACAGCCCTGCTTGGTTTGGAACTGTAGAACGTTACATGAATCACGTGACCACGCGGCGGCGAGATCAAAGCGTTTCGTTACTCTGTTATTATACGACTCTGAGACAACCCAATGAAAAAAAAGAATATACACTTTCAGATGATAATTTGGTCATAGACTACATGCAAATTGAGTTGAAAGGCTAAATAAATAAACTGTATACTAACAGCTGTTTGCATACAAAACAATAGCCTATTTTTGAAAAAAAAAATTTAATTTTAAATGAATAGGCTATAGTATGCAAGCAATAGCATTTGTTTCATTTTGCCTTTTTTCCATATAAAATGACTAGTGATACATGTTTTGTTCGTCTTTTAATATGAATGGAGCTTTTTGTTAATGTACAAAACTAAAATGGCATATTTAAGATTTAATTTATGCCTTAAAGTAATAAAGCATAATAAAAATAAATGTTCTAAAATTTAATGTCTTGTTACTTCAGCAAAATTAAATATTTCTGAATCAATTCTTGTTTGGTTATCATACAGTTTGTTCGTGTAGTGATTAGAAAACTATATGGAAAAATGGGGGGCCCATCAGGACTGCCTATGCATAGGGCCCGGGACCTTGTGCTACGCCCCTGTCAACATCCAATTGGTCTGGTTTTACCACACGTTAACCAATGACTAGACGTCATCCTGCTACATTTATATGATATATATTGACCAAAGTTGTTCTATTTTGAGGCTGTAAATATACTGAAAGTCATTGTAAGTGTTAAAAGACAACTTAAATTTACTTTTGTTTTTTGTTTGCAGAAAGAGAATTCCAGGCCAAAAGGACTCAACCGAGATAGCATTGTAAGTACACAAAACAAAAAGTTGGAATGATTAAGAAAAATGCATGTTGTCTATACATATTTTCTTTAAATCCGATTTACTGTCAGCAGGACAGTAAATTATCTGAAGGTGAAATTATTATTAAAGGTGATGTCATTGTCATTGCATTCATTGTTACTTATGATTTTAAACAGTGGAAATCATTGTGTATTTTTAATCATTATGTGAATTAATCATTATTGACAGCAATGGCACAAGTGTAAGTAAAAACTTTAAAAAAAGATCCAACTGTTGAATATTTGATTGTAAAATGCTAAACGTTAAACTAAAGTGTACATGGTCCATGTTAATGTTTTTAGTATTTTTTTCAGCTGAGGAGGCAGGTAAAACTAAAAAGTCACAATATGATTTACTATCGTATTATTATTTCATTCTGATTTTTCTCCTGTTTTTTTTCTGAGTTAGATGAGGAGCAATCAGTACATCAAAGCAAAAAGATGCTATGATGTTGTCTGAGGCACCTTATTGTGAGTACATTTATGTTTTAACAGTCATTTAAATAGTCATAGCCTACTTCTGTTGAATTAAAAACATATAAGTTAGGCTCAGTTAGTATTTGTAGTATAATGATGATTACATTATTTATATATTCATTTAGCATATGCCTAAAGCTACTTAAAAATGATAGAGCATTCAACATTTTACAACATTTACTACAATACTTACATCATCAAATTTTTATTTTTTCTAAACTGGGTTGTGTTTACAGTTCCATGTCCTTCACAATCACAACTGCAGCTGCAGCACAATTTCTGCCATTCGGAAGAATCAGGTACACTATTTTGTTATTTTTATCTTAAAATATTAATAGGCAGACTTACTGTTAATTTATTGTACTTGTGTAGTTAGTAATGTTTTACTGTTTCAAAACAAATCCTAGAAAGAAATCCTGGATTGTAAAATCATTCTGAAAGTAGACCAAATTCAGGACAACATCACAGCAGTGGTCGGAAAAAAACATATAGTCAATGAGCAAGCCAAGCTGACTTTCAAAAGATGGTTTGTGTCATAACAACATTACTAGTCACTGCTGACTTTTTATTCTTGTTTAATTATGGATTGTTTTTGTTTGTAGATTTGTTATCTGTCTTCAGAGGGAAGGCAGCTTGGAGGATGCTACAGCTACACAGGGAGAATTTCAGCAGCTCAGTTTCATACTTGCAGCTAATAATGAATAATAGTGAGTCTGTGTGAATCCCAAATGTTTTTGTATATATATTTTAAAGTAAATATGTCATAAATAAGAATCAGTTAATAGTTAATGGTCTATTTTTAAAACAAGATAATTTTTTTATTCTTTGGAATAGAACCATAGATCTATCTGACACTTATTCATAGTATACTTCAAGATGCCCTGAACCCACAACAAAACCTTCAATAATATCAAAAATTTCAAGCTGGTTTAAGCTGGTGGGTCAGCTGGTTTTCTAGCCTGCAGCTATAAAGTGGCCAAAAAAAAAAACACATCCTGCTACACAATCCTGAACAGCTAATACCAGGCTGAGAGACCAGCTTAAAACCAGTCAACCAGCTTGGGATGGTTTTAGCTGGTTTACAGAATTCATATCGAGATTGATTTGCATTTAGACCTAAAATGGGTAGCATATGTCCAAATTTACCCACCTTTACTTTGGGTGAACTGTCACACCAACAATAATACCATAAACATAAAATATTAGGTAAAAGAGAGTTGTGCATGCTTTCTATTTAAGCACAGAATTCTGTCCCCCTTATCTTTAAAATTTTTGCTAGGGATTTTTTGCAAGACATTTTAAACATATTCAAAAATAATAAGTTAACTTCTGAATGTGTTCATTTTACGTTAGAAGACAGCGGAAAGAATTGGCATCGCAGAGACACACACCAAGAGACACACACACGCAGCTAAAGCGAGTTTGACTGACGCGCATGGGAGATCAGGCACGTGCACGGAAGGTCGTGCACGCACACACAAACGTGGAGCACAGCATAATTACAACTGTTGGATTAAAATAAAAGTAATTTGTGGTATACAATGTTTCTCGTGTCTGTTTCATGTTTTCATTGGTTAGCAGGGAAATAAAATGACGTGCTGAGGACTTTAGGCGAACGTCCCCTAAACGTCCTAAAAGTCCGCTGACTGTCCTGCGAATGTCCCAGTGAAAGTCCGGAGGACGTCCTCGCGGACGTCCGCTCGACGTAACGGGTACCCTACACAATGACGTTCGGGGGACGTTCGCAGAGGACGTTTAGGGGACGTCCTGGGGACCTTTTTTTGTTAGCTGGGAGCTTGCTGGCCAATGACATGGTTGGCCCAACGTTTGTTTTGTTTTAGTGGTTTTTAAGTTGGCAGAAGGTTGGTAAGGTATTTTTTAGGTTGGCAGAAGGTCTGCTGGCCGTCCAATAACATGGTTGGCCCAACGGACAAAATTACGTTGGGCCAACACAACAACAAACGTTGGGCCAACGTTGGGCCAACGTCTGTTTGCCACCTGGGAACGCAGGTCGTTTGGAAGGGGGGTGGTTCTGATGTTCATGCCAATGTGTGTAACGAAAGCTACTTATTTTAAAGTCAAAATATTTAAAGTTTATAGTATAACGATTGTTTAACATATTTTATACTTAATGTTATACTTATGTATATAACTCAAAAATAGCCAGATAAAAATGAACCATGCTTTTACTATAGTAAAAGTATAGTAACCATGTTTCCTTCGTTGGACTAATAAAGTTAACATTTGTATAGCCACAGTATTACTACAAATACGCAAGAGGGTCAGTGTGGTTAAAATCCTCTCTCCCGCACGCAATGGGTTGTGGTGGGCAATATTAGACCTTAGAGTGTGCATTGATCCAAAGAGTATAGAAGTACAAGATGGGGAAACTCTCATTCGTTTTTGGCAACAGTCACTAGGTGGCGCTTCAGTAGCGCGGCCGCCATTTTGGAATGAAAATTCTCACAGCCAATTCATTCTCAATTCATTCTCAGCGAATCTCACAGCCAAATCAGAAGCGCAATAGTAAGTTTCTTAAATTAAAATGTTGTTCACTTGCTACACCCACACGAAACGCTGTATTGTCTTGTATGTATGTGTTGTTGTTATCAGTTGTGGAATCCAATCATTAACTAGATACACATTTACTTGCTTTATTATACTTTTATATTATTATATTATGTAATTCTATTTTATGCTACTTTACACATTTACTACTATTATTAGTTACCAACTCCACTAGGTATGAAATATATTTTGTACATATTAATCCCCTGGATCCCGCTACAAACATTGTAATCTTATAGAACATGATGCATTGTTCTGTATGTTATCCTACAGTATAATTGCCACTTTGGGACAGTGGCTGTGTTTTTTTTTTACTTAATCCATTTCGAGCAATTCAGATGTATATGTGTTTATATGTGTATGTATATGGAGCCAAAATATTATGTGTGGATGAGTTTATGTCGCTATGTATGTATGTAAAATTAACCTGTATAAAAGTGGAAGACTTGTCTAAATATCTGAAAACAAGCTGAAACAAGGGATTAATGATCACTTGTCTGATGTTATTCTGTGTAATCATCATTCAGTTTGAATTTGATCTTTTAATGTACAAAGAAGCTGATTTTGCCATTACTTCTAGTTGACTCCATAGACTGTAAAAAAAGATGGACGACGCCTGTTCGCTCTCTGTCATTGGTGAAAAGTGAAGCCGCCAGTGTCCCGACATGGTGCTGACATCTTGGGTCTTGAGTCTGCGCAGAGCGATTTCGGGACCAGTCATGCGCAGTAGTGAGCAGGAAGTGAAGCCGCGAAATCAAAACCCCGCCCTCGCTCTCGTAGAATGCGCATATTATCACACGATATCACACGATAACACGACGAACTCGCCGCTGCGGGAGCAAGGCGGGGCCAAAAATAGACAAGCAGGCTATTTTATGCAAATGCTGAGCGATGCGACAAAGCGACTGCCAATCTGAGTGAAGGAGCAGCGTGACGTAGGTCTGTGGTCGAGTCTGAGAAAATAATTCAAGATGGCGGAAAATGCTTATTTATGTATATATCTGATAGGTTTGGCATTTTATCTCATATATTTTGTTACTTTTATCGAGAAATAAATACTTTTAAATCCAAAAACACTGTTCTTGTAACTTAACAATACCTCTAAAGTGACTTTTGATACCGCTTTTGGAAACTAGCCAAGGAACGCCCATCAAGCGAGTGCGTGTCGCTCGGTGTCGTTCACTTTTGTAGGTAATGTGACTGTAGGGGAACGCCGCATTCAGACAGCCAGCGATGTTATCGCTGCTCATCGCCTGCCGCTGGTGGTTGATGTCGCTTGTGGGCGTTCCCACTTCTGGTTGCGTATAGTGTGACGTTACCCCATGTTGTAAACAACAAATCAGTGCTCCACTTACTTCACTCCCATTGGTAGTCGCTCGTGAAACTCGCTGCTAATTTGCATAAAGTTAAACTTTTCTCAACTTTTGTCGCGCGACTCCGTCGCTAATCGCGCCTACATTCTGTCGCCAACGGTCACGTTCGCTCGTGTCGCAGGAAGTCGCCCAGTTTCCATTGAAATGAATGAGATCGTGTCGCTCTCCTACTGCTTGTCGTTGGCTGTCTGAATGGGGTGTCACCCCTCGTTCAGACAGCCAGCGACGTTATCGCTGTGTGTCGCCCGTCTCTTTCAATGAGGCGTTTCTAAATCTGCTTGTCATAAACAAATGAGTACCATCCACGCCAGTAACTGACGAGAGAAGGATGACGTGAACTCCACTGCTTTGTTCTCATTGGTAGTCGCTCCTGAAAGTCGCTCGACATTTGCATAAAGTTAAACTTTTTTTAACTTTCTCGCGTCGCTGGACACGCCCATACGGTCGCCAACGGTCACTTTCGCTCATGTCGCCGGAAGTCGCCAGGTTTCCATTGAAATGAATGAGATTGCGTCGCTCTGCTACTGCTTGTCGTTGGCTGTCTGAATGGGGCGTTATGCGGCACGCTTGGTTGACTCCCGATTCGCTTTCGTTCCAAAATGGCGGATTCGTGGGGCTGCTGCTGGGCGCTGGTGTTGCAATGGAACGTTCTATTGAGTTTCCTCTCTTGTACTTCTATACTCTTTTGCTAGATCCCAAACCGCCTACTTCCATACTATATAGTACGCAAAGTAGCGCTTTCTACGTACTATATAGTATGGAAGTAGGCGGTTTGGGATCCAGCTTTTGATTGATCTCCACTTTGAATTCTAACCGGAAATAGTAGACCATCTGGGTATCTTTGGGATACTCATTTCAACATACTACGATTTGGGACGTACTAATTCTAGTTTCGAATACTATTTAGGACAGATAGTATGCGAATTGGGACTCAGCATGAGTCATGTAATAATGGAGTCTCCCATTCATCATGCAGCAAGACGTCACATGATTTCAAAGAATTGATTGTGGAGTTAGTGATGGGAGAAATGAAGCTCTTCGAAGCTTCGAATCAATTGAACCAATTGCTTCAAAAATTGATTCAGTTTTTCGAAGCAGTTCGAAACACCACACACGCTGGCGACCCCTGCTGGTCAAGATAGTGTAGAAGCAGATATGTCCAAACATTTTACACTTTTTTAACAAAATAATAGCAAGATTTGTATTAAAATATGTTAAAAAATTATTTAACTTAATTAAGACGTAGTTAAAAGTATATTACGTGTTTTTAGTTTTATTTATGGCAAACAAATCATTCAAACTAACTACCCTTTTAATTATGCACATTTTTGTCATTAAATATGTCTATAAACAAAAAGTAGACAAAATGGCAGTGTTATTAGTCAGAAGGATAAATGTTTTATGAACTTTCATAATAAAACTGACCCGAGTTCACCTAAACATTTTAGACACTAAATGTGATCAACTCCCCCTAGTGGTGAACCATGGGATTTTCGAAACGTTTCGAAACAGTTATGAGGTTTTCGTTTTTTGTTTTTTTTATTCAACAAAACAGCACATTACAGCAGTAATGATACAGTTATTAAACAACATAAAGAAAGAGAGAAAAAAAACAAACAAACTAAAAAAGACAATGCCAGGAATACATAGAGGACAATAATGCAAGTATACAAATTAAAAGGACACAAAGGAAGAATAGAGAGATATAGTTTTCATTGCTTTAGGATTAAGAGAGCTCTGAATAGTTTCCATATACCTGTCCAGATCATATTTAAATAAAGAAAAAACAGAGGTTTGGATCCAATACATCTTTGCTTATGTATGTGAAATTTGGCTAGCAGGAAACATAAATTAATTATATAAAATTTGCCTGCATTTTCTTTCAAGCAATCAAATAATCCAAAAAAGACATCTTTAAGACAAAAGGAGAAATCACTAATGAAAGAACATTGAATAAACAATAAGACTTCTGTCCAGAATTTCTCAGTATATGTACATTGCCAAAATAAATGTATAACATCTTCTTCGGACGAGTGATAAAAACAGCAGGAAACTTCAATGTCTGGCTTATATCTTCTAAGAAAGGATTTAGACGGATAACATTTGTGAACTAATTTAAATGTTACTTCTTTTATTTTATTGGTAAGCAGATACTTGTGAGGCAAAGACCATACTTTCTCCCATGGTATACCTTCCACAACATTATTCCAAAAGGGTATTACATAGGGAATTGTAGTTAATTCTTTCTGAAAGAGAGCTCTTACTTTATAATTCTTTTTTTGCTGTTCTACTGAGAAGCATATACCTCCAATAGTTGTGTCAGTTAAATTAAAACAATAAGTACATGGCCATGGAAATGAAGATCCTTGCATTAACAAAAATACACCAGAGGGAATAGCATTAGAAACAATAGCATATTCATTAGCTGCTATATTAATTTTGTAATTCTGTAAAAAATCTAAGTAGTTATAAAGTCTGCCATGCGAGTTGAAAAGTTGTCCAACTAATACAAGATTGTTTTTGAACCAGTTGTCAAAGACAAGTGATTTGTTCTTGTAGAGAATATTCTTATTGTTCCATAAGTAATATTTGTGTGGAGAAAAGTTATGTTTGTATATTAGAGCCCAGGACAAGAGCATCTGCTTATGAAAATTAGAGAGTTTGATGGGAATTTTTGTGACATCATAATTACAAAGTAGAAGAAAATTCAGGCCACCAAGTTTAGAGAAAATATTGTATTCCAGAGAGAAGGCGGGTTTTTAAGGAAATGTTTAATCCAATTAATCTTAAATGTGTTGTTTAGAGTAGTGAAATCTAAAAAATCCAAACCACCCTGTTTAATTGAATTCATCAGTACTGATTTTCTGATAAAGTGGTTTTTATTTTTCCAAACAAAGTTGTTTATTATGCTATCAACCTTTTTAAATGTTCCTTTATCAACCTTTAAGGAAAGAGCTGCATAAATAAGTCTAGATAGACCTTCAGCTTTAGAGAGCAAAATTCTTCCTCTTATTGACAAATCTCTCTGTAGCCAAGATTTTAGTTTTCTTTGAGTTTTTGTTATCAGGGGATAACAGTTATGAGGTAATGAAGCCTCGTTTGCTAAAATCACGTGACTTGGGCCAGTTTGAAACAAGCTCAGAGTCCGAACCACTGATTCGAAACAAAAGATTCGTAAATGTTTTGAAGCCTCATGAAGCAGTGCTTCGAAAACGACCATCACTGTGTGGAGTCATAAATATTTCTGTAAAATCTAACCTTGAGTCTACGAACATTTTAATAGTTTTTTTTTCTACATGACTGGACTTTACGCAAGGATTTAATGGTTAAGCGGAGTATACAGATGACCTGAGGAGGGATTGGGGAGCCATCCCTAGCTCTGGGAAGGTGCGGACGGATTGCGGTTGAACTTGGTGGCTCGTGTTTCAGAGAGATGGCTGGACGAGACCCGCTGATAGATCCAGGAGGACTGAGGTGTGATCCGGGATTAATAGAAAGGGAAGTGAATTCAGGAAGTGAGATTGATGTAGATGAGGAGGAGGTTGATGATTGGAGTAACGCTAGCGAGGGAAATACAAATATAAACACTGGAAAATGGATACAAGCGAGTCTCAAGAAAAAGAAAAGGAAAGAGCGAGATTCTGATGATGATAAAAGTGAAAGAGAAATTGAAGGAAAAGAAATAAAAGTTATACTTCGATTCCAATCTCCGTGTATATTGAATCCCTTAAAGGTTAGTGATGCTATTCATAGATTAATAGGTGAGGTATGGCTTGTCAAAACTTTAAGGGATGGAAATCTGCTGATTTCCTGTAGAAACAAAGATCAGCAACAAATAATGAAGTGTAAAACATTACTTGGGAAAAATATTAAACCACAGACATGGGAAGAAAGAGGGAAAATTATGGGAGTAATATCAGGAGTTTCAACTGAGATAACGGAAGAACAAATACAAAGAAATATAAAAGGAGGTCTTGTGACTAAAGTATAACGCTTGCCATACACAAGGAATGGAGTTAGGGAACAAAGCATGTCAGTCATGTTGATTTTTGATGAGGACAAAATACCTGAAAGAGTTAGAATTGGATATCTAAGCTACATGGTCAGGCCGTACATTCCTCCACCAACAAGGTGTTTTAAATGCCAGAGATATGGACATGTTGCAGCAGCTTGTAGGGGCAAAATACGTTGTGCAAAGTGTGGAGGGGAGCATGAGTATGGGAAGTGCAAAGAAGGATCAAAAATTATATGTTGTAACTGTGGAGGAGAACACAGTGCTGCATATAAAGGTTGTGAAGCACATAAAAGAGCAGTGCAGGTTCAGAATGTAAGAATGAAAGAAAAGATAACTTATGCTGAAGCAATCAGGAAAGTAGACATAAATACAAGATCTAGACCAGTATCTGAGATTCCAGGCCCAGATCAAAATTTAACACAAAAAAGCTGCAAAACAACCAATGACACATTAATTGTGGAAAAGAAGAAGTTTGTAATGTTTATAGTAGAAGTCATTAACTGCTCAGCACAAACAAAAAGTAGAACAGAAAGAATCAAGATAATCACAAAAGCGGCTGAAAAATACCTAGGGATAGAGGAACTGTCAGTTGAATCAATCAATGCAACGTTAAATGCAGGGATAACTGAAACACAATCAACATGTGGTGGTGGCCTTTGATGGTGTTATCCATTTTACAATGGAACGCCAGAAGCCTAATTGCTAATGGACAAGAATTAAAACAATTTATAGAAGAATCACCTGTTAAACCAGATATTATATGTGTTCAAGAAACCTGGTTAAAACCATCACTTGATTTTATAATATATGGTTACACAGCAGTACGAAAGGATAGAAGTTCTGCAATTGGGGGTGGAGTGATTACTTTTATTCAACAGTATTGTAATTATAGAACTATCAGTGTTGAAAAAAACTTGGAAATGCACTGTAAAAAAATTCCGTAGAAATTGCAGCTGGGTTGCCGGTAATTTACCGTAGATTTACATTTATGTTATTTACTGGCAAGAGTTTGTTCAAAGTTAAATGAACATTAAACATTTACAAGTCTTTGTCTTTACAGAGTAAAACTAAAAAAAACAGCATCAAGCAAAACATTCTGGGAAACAAAATCTAAAGCAAAAAACAGAAAAAGGTTGATGATGATTTCTGGTTCCCAGAATGCTTTGCATGAGGCTGTAATTTTATAGTTTTATTCTGTAAAGATAAAGACTTGTTAATATTTAAAATGTATTTAACTTTGAACAAACTCTTGCCAGTAAATAACATAAATGTAAATCTACGGTAAATTACCGGCAACCCAGCTGCAATAACATTGTAATTTCTACGGAATTTTTTTACAGTGTGGTTATAATTGAAATATGGGCCAACAAACAAAATTTAAAATAGTCAACTTTTATAATCCCTGTCAAAAGATAACAAAAGAGATGCTTGATATTATTCACAAAGAGGGAAATGGTAAAATTATAATATGCGGAGATTTTAATGCTCATAATACATTGTGGGGGAGCACAAAAACAGATGGGAATGGGATGATTATTGAAGAATATATGGATGAAAATAAATTATTGTGTTTAAATGACGGAAGAGGCACTAGGTTTGATGTAGTTCATGGTAAGGAGTCAGCTATTGATCTTACAATAGTTTCAGAGCAATTGGCAGGGGCAAGTCAATGGGATGTTGTTGAAGGAAATACAATTGGAAGTGATCATAGTCCTATATGGATTAACATAAGAAGTCAAGAATTACAGGTAGAGGAGAATTGGCTTCCAAGATGGAGAATAAAAGATGCCAACTGGGATTTGTATAGTTTTAACGCAAGTAATAAACTAATTCAGGTTATGTCACACATGAACGATGATATTGAGGAAATAAATTATATGATTACAAATATAATACAGGAATCAGCAGAAGAAGCTATAGGTTAATCATCTAGGGCAAGGAAAAAGAAAATGGTACCATGGTGGACAGCTGAGTGTAAAAAAGCAGTAAAGGATAGGAATAAAGCTTTTAAAATTGTTAAATCAAATCATTCATTTAATAACTTAATAGAATACAAAAAGGCTCAAGGAAAAGTTAAAAGAGTTATATACGAGAAGCAAAGCGGAAATATTGGAGGGATTTTTGTTGTAATATCGGAACAGGAATCCAGGTCAGTGCAATTTGGGGAATGATAAGAAAGATGGGAGGTATTAGAAGGGAATTTTCTTTGCCTGTAATTAAAAATAATGATATAATGGCAATTACAAATGAAGAAAAAGCAGAGATGCTTGCAAAAGCTTTTGTTAAAGTGCATAGCTCTCAAAATGTATCTAATGAGGAGGTAGCATGGAGAAAGAAGGTAATTGAGGAAAACAAAGATGTATTAGGAATAAAGGAGATAAAAGAGAGTCCACTTGATATGAAGTTAACGCTATTTGAACTTAAAAGAGCACTATTAGGGGTAAAAAATACATCACCAGGAAAAGATGGTATTATTTATAAAATGATTGAACAATTGAATGATGTGGCAAAAACTGTGATTTTAAAGCTTTTTAATAAAGTTTGGGAACAAGGGAAAATACCTACTAATTGGAAGCATTCTGTAATAGTCCCGATAGGAAAGCCTGGTAAGGATAAAACGGATGTTAAAAGTTACAGACCTATAGCGTTGACATCTAACCTTTGTAAAATTATGGAAAAAATGATAACTAACAGGTTGGTATATTATATAGAAAAAAAGAGGTCTTTTATCTCCTTATCAGAGCGGCTTTCGAAAGGGAAGAACAACTATGGATCCTATAATATGTTTGGAGAATGAAATACGGAAAGCACAAGTAAATAAAGAATATGTCTTAGCAACATTTTTTGATATAGAAAAAGCATATGATATGTTATGGAAAGAAGGGCTTTTAATTAAATTAAATAGAATGGGAATAGGTGGTAAGATGTTTAATTGGGTTAGAGATTTTTTAAGAGAAAGGACTATCGAGGTCAGGATTGGCGTGGAATCTTCAAACATTTACACAATAGAAAATGGTACTCCGCAAGGAAGTGTATGCAGCCCAATATTATTTAATATTATGATTGATGATATATTTACTGGAGTTGAACAGAGAATGAGTAAAGCATTATATGCAGATGATGGGGCACTATGGGTAAGGGGTCGTAACCAGAGATGTATAAAGTACTAGGGACCCAGACTTGAGTAAAAGTACAAGTGCTCTATCAAAAAAGTGACTTGGGTAGAAGTTGAAGTGCTCTTTAAGCACAGCACTTAAGTGGAAGTACTAAAGTATTAAACATGTTTTGTACTTAAGTATTGCAAGTAGTTTTTTTAAAAATATACTACTTAAGTACTGAAAGTAAAAGTACAAGTATTGTGTAATGTAGTTATTAAAGAAAACAGTCAAAAGTTTGAATATAATATTGTTTATATTATTTCAAATGTTTACGCTAAAGGACACTCACAATTCCTTTGGCTGTAGCAGGAGTACAATGACATGAATGTTCAGATAATTCAGATTAATTTAACTGATATGGAGATAGAGAATTCAGAATTAATGAAATATAAGGCAATATAATGGTAATAGGTAAAGGAAAAAGGTGTTTCAATGTATTTAGGTTTCCTTCTTTCGCGCACACTGCCCTTTCTCGCGCATTCTCTCTCTCTCTCTCTGTCTCTCTCGCGCACTTTGGTTCCCTCTTCGCTTCACATTTGTCCACAACCGTGGCTCATATTTGTGAGTGAGAGGGAGGGAGCGGTCCGCCCTTCACTTTCTCCGATTGGTTTAGACCACGATCTGTGTGTGTTTCTAATGTCTATAACCACTCCGGCAGTGATAATGTTGGTTTGGAATGATTCGTAACATTTGAGTGTAACGAGTAACTATGCAGCACATAAAAAATGTATTGGAGTAAAAGTATTAAACTCATCGAAAATATGTACTGAAGTAAAAGTGGAAGTAGGAGAAAAAAATAATACTTCAGTAGAGTACAGATACTGTCTTTTAGTACTTAAGTACAGTAGTGAAGTAGTTCTAGAATTAACGATCGACTATCGATTAATCATTAATATTTTTATAATAAAAAATAATAATTTAACTAATTATTCAAAAATTTTGAATACAAAAATACAGCGTGTTTTCCTCCATGAGACCTTTATTACAAGATCAACTTGTCGCAAACAGTTAAACTACATTTAGTTAAACAAACGGAACATATATGCGCTTGAATATGTGGTGCTCTAAAGCAGCGGAACCTGCAGCTGCAAACCATTCTTAAACAGAGACCTCATTTGTTCAAAAAAATCATGACCTCTTCATAATTATTCTTTTGAAATCAAAACGGAAGGTCACAGATAGCGGAGTATGGTGTCAAATATTGCACCCTGGTGGTAAAATGTTGAATTGCTGCCACACAGTGAAATTCATTTTATTGCTTCAAGACACACGCTACGCTAGGCAACGCAACCTGCATTAGATAAAAAAAGTATTCGATTAATCAATAACAAATTAACGTCATCGACTAAATTCTTAACGATCAATTATCGATCGTCGATTAATCATGCCCATCCCTAGTCGTAACATTAATGTACTGGAGTCAAGAATGAACAGGTACACTGTTAACGAATTCCCTGTATTTTTACAGTACGGTACTGGCAGCACGGTTGCCAGTAAGTTACTGTATTTTGGGTTTACAGTACTGTACTGTAATACCATTTTACAGTACACAAACTAGTACTGTATAGTTACAAAGCAGTACTGTACTGTAATTTTACAATATTTTATTACAGTAGTCTATTTTTACAGTAATTTACTGTAATGTCTATATTGACCCATAAATACTATTTATTACTTATTACAGTTAATACAATAATATTATATAAAATAGATAGAGATTTAGGTTTAAATCTATAGTTATTAATATGGTAAAAATGCTATCCTTGACATGACATAATGAATTAAAAGGCAATCCAAGCAATGTTTGTATCAAAATTTTATTTAAAAAAACATTTAATTGAAACAAAACATTTAATACAAGATTTTAAACAATAATAAACATATAATCAAGTAACATAAAATAAAATCAACAAGTATAAACAAGTTTGGAGACCCCTGCTGTAACATATTTAACTCTGGCAAATAGAACACTGTTCCCTAGTTTGAAGTTTTCAGTTTAAAGTCCATCATCGACTAAAAGGTAACATTTCACTGTGGTAAAAAGAACACTGGCCCATAGTTTTAAATATTCTACTTGAATTTCATTTAACACTAAAAATAAATGCATTAAACTGTGGCAGACAGACCACAGTGGCCTTTACTTTGAAGTCGTCCATTCGAACTCAATCAGGGACTGCATGAAGCTGTTCACATGGGGGTTAATGGCCACAGCTTTTCTCTGCACCAAGTTCCTTGTCTTTTTGCTTGCTCCTTGTCTGGATGTGCACTTTTTCCCATCTTTGGAATTAATTCTATCCAGAAACCTGTTAGAAATATCATAAACATTAAGTCAACAAATATAAGATAGAAAAAGATTCTTTAAAAATTTAACTCAGCCTTGAATTTACCCCTATTCTGAAACCTTTTGCTCTTATTCTACTGTTCCACACCTAATTACATTAAAATACAGAAGATTCACTTACCGCTGAACAAACTCTTTCCTCAATGGACAGCATCCACATAGATCATGTCATGATTGAATGTCCTGAACAGAAAGTACAATTGTTACTGATTTGGACACAACTTTTTATTCTGAAAACAAAATCTTTTGTCAATAAAGTCCAGGGACACCTCTGCTAAATAAATACAATTATTAAATTAAATTTCTTATAACCAAAGTCTGAATATTTCTGTTTGTATATTTCTACATGGCAAACTAAGACAATTGTGTACATGTTGTGTATGGTCGTGTTACAGTGTTGTGTGTGGGAATTGTGAATGAGTGTATACATGGGTATTTAAAGAAACTGTAGTGGTAAAGTGCAAACTTACCGAACAATGTGCTTGGTGTGTGTCTGGTGTCACCCATTGTGCCTCCACATCTGCCTTAACTCCTGAAAAGTGCAATGACACTCATGTAAACTACAAATAAAAAGTGATCAGCACATTCCTGTGTACTTTTACATGTGACGTGAAAGTATTTAATATTGCAGTCGAAAAAATACATGACTTGTAACTGTACATCATGTACTTGCCTGGTGCCTTTAAAGATGATCCATCTTACCCAATCCAGCTTACAAGCAATGGTAAGACTGTAAAAAAGACAAATGTTACAAAATCTGTTAGCCATAGAAATAAGTAGACATTGTGAAGGAAATGGTAAAAGAAAATTTAGTAACACTTTACTATAAGAGTTTATTCCTTAACATTTGGTAATGCCTTAGCTAATATGAACTAACAATGAACAATATATTTTACAACATTAATAATATTTGATAATGTTCATTGTGCAGAGACAAAGTGATTGATTTAAAAATGTATTAAGTGTTTAAATCTAATATCATGCTATGCTAACAAATAAAACATTACTGTAAGTGTTAAGTCAGTTGTAAAACAAATATATATATATATATATATATATATATATATATATATATATATATATATATATATATATATATATATATATATATATATATATATATATTAGTTGTTATATTATATATTATATATAAATATCTAAATAAGTCTTTTTTAAATTATTATTCTATAACATCTTGTCTACAGAAAATCTCTGAAAATGTCTCGTTTAGTGCAGAAAATAGCGATTTATAGTGACAAGGTAAAAAGACTGTCCCTTTAATGTTTTACCCGGACGGCTGCGGTGTAACACTATTTCACGCAAAGTTTTTTAACAAGTTAGTAGCTAGCTGCTCACTTTAAAGATAAACATGATCGCCTAAATCTGAGCAATCCTGGTGATGCCAGTTTTCTACACGATGTTATAATGGACTATTTTTACATCAAGAGATGAAGGATCAGATGACAGAGACGAGAAGACAAAGGTACGTAAATGCGGAGCCCATTCTCTTTTCGTGCATTGATTTGATGTGTTTTGGAAACTTATATATACAGCGTGTAATGCATCTGAAGTGGTGGAAACAATATGCCATAAAAATGTATTGGACAACTTACTGGGCGTGTAAAACGCTTAAGAGAAGATATTCTCTGCTTTTGCTGATATAAGTTACCGTAATATAATAACAACAACAATAAGCGCGGCAATCCCTTTCGTTCATCTGATATTAAGATGAGCCCAGGTCTGAATTATATTTGGTCGAAGTTAAAGCTGCGATGAGTTCGATGCATGTATCCAGTTAAATATGAGGTTTCTTGTTTTCACTTCTGTGGAGGAGTTCGGTACTACAGTATGCTGTGTACGGCGTGTCAAGTCCTATCTGTTTACAACCACGAGTCAGCCTTACCAAACAGTCGAACTTCATACTTTTCTCTGACGCTAACTGAACGGATGAAACGCCGTCAACGACCGTTATGCTGGGACCGCAAGACCGCGCTGGCGGGTTGTCTTTGTCCATTTCGTTAAAAATAGTTTCATTGTCACCAGACTTTCAACACAATATAAACTCACCAAACCGTCATAATTTAGTTAAAACAACCCTATATTCATTTAAAAAGGTGTAAAGCGAGTTAAAGCAGCGGTAGACATCTGTGTGTAACGTTTACGTTAGCTTACTTTCTGAGGGAGATTGAAACTTTGTTGGCGACCGTTTTTCTCTCTCATTGCACGTTTAAAACAATATTGTGACAAACTATTGACAACATTCTTAAACTAAAAATTAAGTTTTCATGAAACAGAAATATTTCAAACTTACCGAACTGCCAGAAATCAATCGTCCTCCTTCAGCTGCAGCCAGGAGTTGTGCTCTCCCTCTGTCTGTGTGATTTGACGTTGGCGCACTTTCACTGATTATTGCAAGTACACCTGGCACATTACAGCAATGGCTACAGCAAGGTTACATCAAGACCAAAATATACTGTAAAATTTTCCCGCTCAAACAAATTTACCCAGAATGCATTATGAACTGCAGTACTGTACTGTAATGTACACATACAGTATAGTACTGTGGATTTTTACAGTACAGTGCTGCTAAATCTACAGCGACATCTAACAGTGTAGATATTAAATTGTACGGACAATCTCTTAAACAAGAAAAGGTAATAAGATATTTGGGAGTGTGGGTTGATAATAAACCCACTTTTAAAATTCATATTCAAAAAATGGTGGATAAATGTAAGAGAGGTATAAATGTACTTAAATGTCTGTCAGGATATAATTGGGGTGCATCTGGGGCATCGTTGAAAATGATATATGTTGCTTTAATTCGATCTATTTTTGATTATGGATGCATAGTGTATAATTCTGCAGCTAAAACTTTATTGGCAGATCTGGATAAAATGCAGACTAAAGCCCTCCGCTTGTGTTGTGGAGCCTTCAGGACGTCACCAGTAGCTTCAATGCAAGTAGAGGTAGGAGAGATGCCATTATGTATTAGACGGCTGAAACTTAAAATGTCTTATTGGATAAATCTGCAGGGACAGGAAGAAACACATCCTTCAAAAAAGGTCCTTGAAGACTGCTGGGAGTATGGCAGGGTTAATGTCTGTAGTTTTGGATGGAGTGGGGGTAAAGAGGCAAAAGAAATGGGAATAGACACTATTGAATGTTGCAAAACAATAAGTATTGCTGCCATCCCTCCATGGCTATTTTGTTACCCTTTAGTAAGCATGGAAATGAAAAATATTATACAAAACGAAGGTGGATATCAAAATATCCAACAATATGTAGAAACCATGTATGATGCAGTACAGATATACACGGATGCGTCTAAAGATCCAATTACTGGGAAAGCAGGTGCAGCGGTATTCATTCCAAAATATAATATTATGATCCAAAAAAGAATTACAGATCACCTCTCTGTTTTCTCAGCAGAAATGATGGCCATTGTCTTGGCACTACAATGGGTGGAGGAAGCTAGACCGTATAGGATAGTCATCTGTTCTGATTCCATGTCGTCCTTGTCAAGTATTCAAAGTGGGAAATCTATATGTAGACAAGATCTCCTAGATGAAATAAATCAATTAATTTTTAGATTAAGTCAGCAAAATATTTATATAGAGTTTATCTGGGTTCCAGCACATGTGGGTATTGAGGGAAACGAAAAGGTAGATAAATTAGCAAAAGAAGCTCTAAAGGCAGATCAAGTAGAAATAAAAGTACCATTAAGCAAGTCAGAAGTTAAAGTTATTATTAAAGATAATATAAACAGAAGGTGGCAGGATAAATGGGATCAGGAGAAGAAAGGGAGACATTTATATAGAATTCAAAAAGAGGTAATAGTTAAAAAATACAGTGGGTTGAGTAGGCAGGAGGAAAATATGATCACAAGACTTAGAATAGGGCACACAAGTTTAAATGGCTGTTTAAAAATAATAGGTAAACATGAAACTGGATTATGTACACATTGTGGAGAGGAAGAGAATGTAGAACACATACTTCTAATATGTAGAGAATATTCTGAAAGAAGGAAAGAACTAGAAAAGGCAGCAAAGAATGTATTGTGTTTAAAAAACTTATTAGGTGATCAATCTTTAATTAAAGTTGTAATCATGTTTTTGAAAGAAACTCAACTCGCAAACAGGATATAGAATAGTAAGAAACATCAGTTCCCCATTTAGTTAACTTTAGTTGTATAAATTTATTTATTTATACCCCCCCCTTTTTTTTTCTCTCACCTAGAATAACATAATTGATTTCCCAAGGAGTTCACACCTCAGTCCAGAAGATGGCGGTAATGCGCACTGTTTGCAAACTGCCAGTAAAAACTACTGAAGAAGAAGAAGAAGACCTGAGGAGGGCAGTAATACGCCGGTGATGCTTCTTCTAGCCTGCCGCAAATTTTAAAAGAAGAAGAATTTCGGATTGCACGTCCAGTTTATTACTGATCCGAGAGGATTCTTACAATATCGTAGAAATAATCAGAAACATTAATTAGTTAATCTTTATCATAATTATATATATCTTAACGTAAGTTTAGTTAAGTGTTTTGTCGTTGTTTTGTCGGTCAGTGGGGTTATGGGTGTGACGGCTTGATCCACAAAGATTAGACATCAAGCCCTTGAATAAGTTTAGTGGTCGCATTTTAACTCAAAACACCTACAGCAACATGAAGACGGTTTCTTTACTTTTTATTACCTCTCTATTCATCAACGGTAAGTTCATGTGTCAACATTTATTCAACACTTTCGATTTTGCTTTCACTTCAACGGAAATAGACTACAGTCAGGCCAGACTCCACCAACGGTAAAAGCCCGAAATCACTGATTTCAAAATAAAAACGGTCTAACGTTACTGGCGAACACAGCTTCTCACTCAGTTAGTTCGTAGGATATTTAAGGCTGTTATTAGTGTTACGAGGCTCCATCTTTTCGTTCTATTCGTTCTACTTTAAAAGACGCAGGGCTTCCGCGTTTCAGCCTCCGCGCGCGTCTCAAATAAGGGACTAGGCGTTTGACGCGTTCGCTTTTGTTTATTCTTTGAACCGACATAGGTCGACTCGAGCAATCGAATTCAAAAACAACACAAAGGAGTAAGGGAGGAGGCGGCAGACCAGGATCATTGTAGACATACGGCTTCAGGCAGATACGGCCCAGGTTTTACGCCCCTGTTGTTGCTAGTCCGTCCAGTAGGGTGTACAGTGAGTTCGCACCATCAAATCAGACTTCGCAGAGCAAGTTTCAGACAGACACGATTGTGTAATGAACTGCTTCATTGTGGATGAAGCAGTAATGATAGTGTAATGAACCGCCCAAAGGTTAAAATATACCCCTGTTGATGTATACATAGCCTACAATTAAACTGCAATTTAGTGTTTTCCCAGCAAACATGTTCCCGGGTGGACTAACTGTTGGCAACATGTGGGCACATTGGGCAATAAAAAAGCACCCTGGCTATAAATACATGGAAGTAAAATAAAGAAAATGAAGTGCAAAACATGTTAATTGAATACTGAATTTCTTTCATTTAACAAAACCACTTATTACTAAACATAAGAAACAAAACAATATTAATCTCCTTAGGGACACCAGTTGATATTATCTTCTGAACCTTCCCCCATCCTGTCACTGCAGATGGTGGTGTCCTGGTTACTTTTTTATCACAGCATCTAAGTGAAAATATAAAAAAAATCATCATTAAAAGACATTTTATAAACAAAAAGTCAATCATGATTTATCCAAGTAGGTAACTCATTTTAAAAGGGGTTTTCTGCACTTTAACATTGTTTTTAGCCCCAGTTATTTAAATACTTCAAATACTTGATTTGAGACATAGTTTTTATTTGTTTAAAGTCTAAGCCATATATAAAATATATTTTAGTGCAAGATAACATTGGTGTAGCCTATAAAATGTAAGTATCCAACTTCAAAAGGTTCTTTCAACAAAGATAATTAAGTAACTTAAGTAAAAGAGTAAAATATTTTTTTTGTTGAAGGGGGTCAATTCATTATTTTGTATTCACTGAATGAAAAAAGCATAATCATTCAGCTAACAAATATTATTTTGTTGACTGGACTGGTATATATATATATTAGTGTTGGGCGATA
Source organism: Misgurnus mizolepis (assembly GCA_025389145.1). Taxonomy (NCBI): domain Eukaryota; kingdom Metazoa; phylum Chordata; class Actinopteri; order Cypriniformes; family Cobitidae; genus Misgurnus; species Misgurnus mizolepis. Next base: position 5,244,402 of record JAIFKI010000021.1, read on the forward strand.
TGCCCCATTTTGAGATCGTCCTATCGTCAGCCTGTGAGATCGGCGATACACGATAGTATCGGGGGGCGGGGCAGTAGTTTACTCATTTATTTATTTGTTCATTTATGACAAGACTTGATTGTTGGAAAAAAGAACAAGAGCAACACCGTCAAGAATGCATCTTTCTTAAAACAAATGCCATTAATCTGAGTGCGTCATTAAAGCCCAGACGCTCTTTGCGTGCCAGAGAGCGAGAACAGGACACGCGCTGGTTTTAACCCTCTGCGCGCTAACAACCTCTCTAGTGCAAGGAAATGTCAGAGATAGGGCTGCTCAATTATGGGAAAAATCATAATCCTGATTTTTAACACGATTACTTAATGACTGTAAAAACATGCACCTGCGCAGACACACGCAGCGCACATAAAAATAATTAAATGCATTTGTTTAGTGCTGTTGCAGAAGGTTACACGTGTCAAGCAGTGGTGCTCTCAGAGGTGCCTTTTTAAACACACTGGTCCAGCGGAACACAATCATATTTTAAACACGAGGGATGTATTGCTAAAACTCCTTGAAAAGCATATCATAAACAGGATTACTATCTGACTTCAAGTTCAGACAGAGCGCAGCTCTCTGCACGTACGCGAGAGTGGCGCCAATATGCAGCGGGTTATATTTTAAACAAAAGGAATTGTTTGCCTCAGCTCGCATGAAACGCATTAAACCGCACAAATACATAAGGATTACTACTTCAGTTTATGTTTAGACTTCGGACAGATGCGAGAGCGCGTGCATGTGAGACAGAGGGAAGCGTAGCTGCTCATCCACGCGCTGGATTTAGGTGCTAGAACGAGTCCGAGACGCGCGCATTAAGTGCATCTGCGTGCAAGAAGAATATATATATTAGAGATGCTCCGATCAGCATTTTTGGGGCCGATTACCGATCACCAAGATCATGATCTGCCGATTGCCGATCACAGAATGGCAGTGGAATGGGAATCTTTTATCTCTAATCTAGCAGAGTTTGAACCATTTGTAGAAATTAAACTAACTATAAATTAGGTATATTATTGGTTTAATAGAGAATCAAATAAATAAGCACAACAAATATTTCTTCTTGCAAAGAGAAATGTAATATGCCTTTAAAAAGGTTTATATCTGTTAAAAGTAATTAAAATAAAACAATTCACAACCTTTACTGTATGAATTAAATATACACGCATTCATATGAAGTACAACAGTTTTTCACTGATGAGCAGAGAGTTGGGCTGGGCGATATGACCCAAAAAATTATCGAGAAAATGTTTTCCATATCAGTCAATATCGATAATTATCATGATAAATAACAAATCTTTACTCCTGTCAAATTTAAAGGCAGATTTTTGCTCCTGAATGAAAATTGAAAAAAACCACACAGTTAATAATGGTTTTAAACTACTTTTTATTCAGAACATGACAAATACAAAAACTAAAATCTTGTTTTAATGCATCTGTATTAAATGTAAATCTATTTGTTATGAAATCAACACATATTTGACAAAAAAGCAGCAGACTGCTGTCACTTTAAGACCCTAGACAGACTGCTTTAAGTTTCAATAAACTGAGTAACAGTTGTTTATGTTCACTTAAACAAGAAAGAACACTTAGTTCAGTGATCACGCGTGTGTTATACATATACGAGCTATACACGCTGATAAATGGATGTCAAGAGTGTCACGTTGCTGTGGGAGCGCACATACGCAAACACTAGAGCCCGACCGATATGCATTTTTTTTGGTCCGATGCCGATACAGATATTAGGGAGTAAAAAAACACTGATAACGATATATCGGCCGATATTCTTTAGGTGTATATTATAGTACAGTACACATATACTACAGTATATTATACTACAGCAGGCTACTGTACATATAATACACTATATACATTAACAGAATATACTATATATAAATACTTTTTTTGCAATGATCACTCACAAATGTGGTGATCAAACACTTAAAATGACGTGACAAAGATATGTAATATAGGCAGGTGTGCTTTACAAGTTAACAATAAACTTATCCAAAATGATTCTGATATAAGTGATTTATGAATGCACAAATTCTTTCTGAAATCAATGATGATCTCCTAGGTTTTGTTGACATTCAGAAAAAGGTTGTTATAGTGACACCATGCAGTCAGGTCTCTCACCTCCTGCCTATAGGAGTCCTCGTTGTTGTTACTGATGAGGCCTATCACGGTTGTATCATCCGCAAACTTGATGATGCTATTATTCTCATATCTTGCCATACAGTCATTCCGTCCGCGTTATCCGCATCGCGAAAATCATAGGTCTCTACTAATAAATGAATAACTTGCCTCATCTTCCACTCCTTCAAGTCTAACTGACACTGTGATTGTAAACCAAGAGCGCGTGCCACATCCGGAAGTGCTCGCGCAACATTACGCACAGTGCGTAAACATTATCGATCACTTATCGAACTGTCCTTATAGATTTATCGAAAAAGTTTATATCGGCAAAATTATCGTTATCGAATTTATTAAATAGAATTGATCAAACACACCTGAGCAAGCTAATCAAGGTCTTCATGATCACTAGACAATCACAGGTGGGTAAGTTTGATTAGGGTTGGAGCTAAACTATGCAGTGCTCCGGTCCTCCAGGGTAGGATTTGAATAGCCCTGGTGTAGAGGATGTCACAGTGGGTTAGCGCGCATCACTTTTGCCTGTATTGTAGAAAGCTTTAAAATATGCTGGTTTAATTATGCACTTTTTGAGAACTTATGTTTTGGGTGCAAATATAAACACAAAGTAATACTTACTCTTAGCAATTGAAAACATCAAAACACAACATGAAAATGACCTGAAAGAAAAGTGAACATAAATATATAGGGATGTAACAATTCAACCATGTGTCCCATTAAAAATGCCTGTCTGAAATCGATTCTGAATCGCAAGGCTGCAATTCTTTGTTTCATGGACAGCTTGTGCGTGTATAACGGCATTTGGTCAGTAGGAAGTCCTAATAAATCTAGAATCATAACGAGTCGGAGTCGATTAAAACGTGCATTTAAAAAAGCAACACTCGTTACACAAAATCATTTAAAATATTCTTTATTATCATGAAAATACCTGAAACAATTTGAAGAACAGTGATATAAATATTCCTGTAGACATTTCCTGGAATAGCATTTGTAATGCTGCTTCTTCTGTGGCACAAAAGGAGTTTCTGCACGGGAGCGCCCCCTGGCGTTCGGATATGCCTGGATTTCACCGTAATTCATTCAAATTCATTCATTGAGAAAACACGCATTTGCACGGTTAATCGTTACACCCCTATAAATATACAATAGTTATTAATTCAGAATTGATGGCTTCTGTTTAAATTCTTCTACTATAAACTGTGTGCCCGTACTGTAAGTTAACTTTAGATTTACGCGTCAAACTAGGACTAGTGTTGTTTTTGGCAGCCTGTTTTAATTTTAGTTTTAGTCTAGTCTTTGTGTCAAGCTGGCATTTTAGTTTTTATTAGTTTTAGTTACGTTCATACTCTTTTAGTCTAGTCAAGTTTTAGTCGACTAAAAGTCTGGGCATTTTAGTCTTATTTTAGTCAGACTTATCCATGACTATATTTGTCTAGTTTTAGTCGACGAAAACTGATGACATTTTAGTCTAGTTTTAGTCAGTAAAATTGTATTTTAGTCTCTTTTTAGTAGGGTTGGGAACCGATAACCGGTTCTTATTCAGAACCGGTTCCGTTTTTAAAAAGGAACCGGAACTGCACGTAATTCTTAAGTTTCGGTTCTAAAAGCGGTTCTGATGCGAGGCACGTGCAAAGCGCTTATGTCTCTTACCTCATGAATATTAATTACGTTGAGCCACTGTTTATAGTCACTCGCGCAACCAAATTAACGCAGCTTACCACAGAAAACACTCGGGCTGCTGAGGTAAGCTTTGTATACTTCGTGTTAAACATGTCTAAAAGTCAAAAGTGTGGATTCTAGGGCTGTTGACGGTACAGTGTGACCCCCGATGCCGTGCACTTCACAAACTATGAAAAATATAAAGTACAGTCTCACCCAGCGAGATGTCTTCAAGTTCGCGTGAAAGCAAACGGACATAAGACTCAAGAGGTAATGCGCTATAAACCGATATCAGTGATGACCTGCTGGCTTGGGGGCGGAACAATGAGGTAAGATATTCTTGGTCAAGGTCACGAAAAAGTATCAATCTTCACTACCAGTATAGCAACATCCGTTTTCAGCACTGTGCAGACATTATAACCCCAAAAAGGTTCCTCACTTGAACCGTGTGTTGTTTCACAGATGAAAGTGATAAAATAAACACGCACATAGCCGCGCCGATCCCGTGGTCGCTCCGGGGCTCGAGCATCACATGCACATTATGCTCAATTGCTTCACATTTCGCATCTAAAACCACGCGGAAAACGTGTTCGCGCCACTTTTCTCCAAAGCACGTGGATGCTCCAAAGCGTCTGTCGTTGCTAAGTAACCTAAGCATTGCTTGATGTTGTGACGAGCAGCCTCCGGCGAAAAGAAGTCAGCGCATATGAACACGCATGTTTGTTAAGAAACGTATATCTGATCCTCATTTACATTTTTTATATTTCAAAATATATGTAGGCTATGCATTATATATAAGCCTATACGCATGCACATACAAAAATTATTACTTGTACAGCAGCCTTTTCAGGATATATGACAAAACACTTGCTCCAGCATATAAATCTCAAATCATATGTTTGAGAACTACTGCTGCTATCATGTTCTTTTCAACAGGTAGGATCTTACGAGGACTACAACAGGAATAAATGATATAGGCCTAGTGACTGAAAAAGCGAAAATATTAATCATTTTACATTTAAAACATTTTATCAGTAATTAATAAACACAAATTGAATTGTTTAAGTATTGTGCATTATTTTTTATTATATGGAACCGGAATCAGAACCGGAATCGTTAGGCAGAACTGGAACCGGAATCCGAACCGGAAAATTTCTAACGATTCCCAACCCTACTTTTTAGTAATGCAATTCTATTTAACCCATATAATATAATGACCTAGTAGTAGTATAGACAAAACAATATTTTCTTTTAGCCAAACCCATTTCAAACAAAAGTTAGATTATTGTTACCTTATAGACTCAAGAATACATCCATTCCAGATATGGAAGATACTCTGATTTGAATAGATATTTATTTTACTATCCTCTGAGTGAGTGACTTTACTGTTCCTAAGTCTACATAAAAGTCTACATAATCAAAACAGAAGTAGTCTAAGCAAACGCACAAACTGCAATCATACAATTATTCAATTATATATTATAGTTTATAATTCTGCATCTGTACCAGTGTAGCTAATGGACTTTGGCTTAATCTAATCTTAAATGTCAGTATAAATCCAAGCAATTTTTGAGAATTACTAAATGTTTTCTTCTAAGTAAATTAAAAGTAAGTTAAAGTAAGTTAAAAGATTGATTTAATACTCAAGTATTCAGCTAAGTATGTTTTGTTCATTTAAATAATAATAAGTGTAGTTATTAAGCATATACAAAACAACGACTGTCTTTAGCATAGAAATCTTTACAATGTTTCAAAATGCAACGCAGCACAATGTCATTTAAACAACTGTTACATGATATAAATTCATACATTGTTATACTGGTGGTGTCAGCAATCAAAGCTATACATTTGAACAGGCTTGTTGAACTGACCTGAAAGTGGTGCACGGGATTTATTTTGGACTTTTCTTTTACATTTGCAGACTTTTCTCATGTAGTGAAAGCGTTTTGTGCAGCATTTAGTGGAAATGTGTTTATCTTCAACAGCGACTGCCATGAAGAGTCGTGTCCGTAAAAGGGAGAGGATCTTAGGTGCACGAGCAAGGCGTCTGGACCAACTCCGCTTCACCTCTATAACCGCCCCCGTTTCTCCGCTTTCCGCACGTCTCGTACTGAAAAGGAACACTCGCGGTTGCCGCGTACACTGTTTGAAAAGCCCATTAATGTGCAAATGGAGGCATATGATATCAAAGCATCGCGAGAGCAGACTGCTCCGCATGCTTTCTACTCACTCTCGCGGTACTTTCATGTTTTGATTGATCTGCGCAGCGCCACCAACACACGTGATCAACTGCAGTCAGGTGGCGGGGGCGCGGAGATGCTGGGATGGGTAAAAGACGAAATAACGTTATAACATTTCGTCTCGTCTCGTTTTGGTCAACGAAAATGAAGAGACATTTTAGCTTAGTTTTTATTTTGTAAACCACTTTTAGTCTCGTTTTATTCGTCAACAATATTGCATTATACATTTTATTATAGTCATCGTCACATGACCAGCATTTTCGTTGCGTCTCGTCTCGTTTTCGTCACGTGAAAGGTTCGTTGACGACTATCATCATACTTTTCGTTGACGAAAGCAACACTAACTAGGACTGTCACGATTATGAAATTTGGCTAACGGTTAATTGTCTAATAAATTGTGATGGTTATGACGATTAATTGCCTGTTTAGTACTTTGACGACTAAGACGATTAATTGTCTGTTTCGTTTTGACATTTAATTCTCATAATTTTTTTTGTTCGTGAAATAATTTTCACACATTAATGTGATTATTTAAATTAAATCTTCTGGCAGTAAATATTAATACACATAACACACATTTAAAAGTAATTATTTAATAAATATATCTTTCAATACCTGAAAATTTGCGTTACACTGTCAGTTGAGGAGCACCATCTGATACAGTATTATTTATACACGTGCGGCCGCTCCCCCTAGTGTTTTTTAAAAAGATGTGCAATCATTGCGGTGATCTGAAATTATTGCGATCAGGTCAAACAATCGCGATGGGATAATTATTTAATCAGTGTGACAAACCCTACATTGAAATAACTTGCGTTATAATTAACTAAACAATGTCAAATAAATTTGAAGAACGAGGATAACACATTTTTATAGAAGGTAAAGACAAATAAAAGATCTGCACTACATTATCTCATAGCTGCATAACAAGCTCAGTCAAACTACCAGCTTACATCAACAGTAAACATTAAAGTTCATAATATTTTAGTCATATCTAATTACTAACAACAAAATGAACATTACTGTGAACTTATTTTAATGAAGTAACCAGGAATTAATGAAAACTTACCTTTATAATTTGCCACAGAAACAAAAACTGCAGGATGGAGGCGCGCGCCTGCATATAATAGGTGTGTTCGCCTTCATGCAGCACTGACTAGGGCTGTCACGAATAAGAAATTTGGCTGACGGTTAATTGTTTAATAAATTGTGATGATTATGACAATTAATTGCCTGTTTTAGGACTTTGACATTTAATTCTCATACTTTTTTTTGGCTTGTTTTTTTACACAAATTGTACAAAAATTTTTAAAACTGAAAATTCTTCATAAGAAATAAACACAATAAAGTGTCTGAAAAATAACTGAAATTAAAAATGCAATCGAAATAAACTGACTATACTAGAACAGGCCTTAAAGCAACACTAAAGAGTTTTTGCTCTTTGCTCCCCCTACAGGTTGGAAGCGGAATTGTCCATTACCACTGTCGTAAATAATTTAGCCTACTGCAGCAAAGCTGGCTCTGATTGGATTGTAGGTCTGCTGTAAAGCAAGTTTTTGTAGTTTTCACTCGAACTAAAGGACCGTGACCCGACGGTTGGAAACTTCTTTAGTGCGGTTTTGGCCGATAGAGAGCTTCAACGCGAATGTGAAAGTGCCGTTCCCCCTGTTTCGAGTGGATGAACGACTGAAACTTCTTTGGAAACGTTATTTTAAGGTAAAAAACCTATTTGGTGTTGCTTTAAATAGTAGCCAATCCTACTAAGTTTATATTAGTACAATTAGTACACATGTATTGAATGGCTTTGCAATGTATCATGTTGCACTCTCAGTTAAAGCAACACTATGTAGTTTCCATATAAAAATGACTTACAGCTCCCCCATGTGGTTGAAAAGCGCAACAGTGCCTGGTATCAGACACTCTTCTGCAGGCATGGGGAGGGGCAGGGCTGTGTGTTCTACCCTCCACCGCCACTTTCAGAGTGTGCTTGTAGCAGCTAGGAGGCTGCTCAGGTTGCAGCAACAGTACAATTTATCCCGTTAAAAGTTGTTCTATCACTGAAATATATTTAGAGACATTATTTAAAGGTAAAAAAACTACATAGTGTTGCTTTAAGGACTGCCATATGATGTCTCATTTATACAGGCGCTCCCCCTTGTGTTTTTTAAAGAGATGTGCAATCATTCCGGTGATCTGACATCATTGCAATGAGGTCAAACAATCACGAAGAGACGATTATTTAATCATTGTGACAGCCCTAATGATGACGTCAATGTACCGCGAAATTAGACCTCTACATCATCAACATATGATGTGGATTCTTGCAGCGCTTCATGAAGTTGAACATGCTACTTCATAAGACAACATGTTAAAAAACAATAAAGCTGCTAAAGAAAGTGCTTCTCCTAGTGAAGCACTGGGTCCAGACGGACTGAAAATTAGAACTCGTTTAAAAGGAAAGGTTCACCAAAAAATGAAAATTCTATCATCATTTTCTCACTCTTCTGTTGTTAAAAACCTGTATAAATTTCTTTGTTCTGAGGAACACAAAGGAATATATTTTGAGAAATGTTTGTAACAAAACCGTTTGTGGACCCCATTCACTTCCAGAGTAGGTTAAAAGAATACTATGAAAGTAAATGGGGTCCACAAACGGTTTGGTTACAAACATTTCTTAAAATATCTTCCCTTGTGTTCATCAGAACAAAGACATTTATGTGGGTTTGTAATAAATTGAGTAAATGATGACACAATTTTCATTTTTGGGTGAACTATCCCTTTACCATTAAATATTTATTGTATTAAAATAAACAGAAATATTGTGCTTTTAAAGCATTGCTTTTTAAGATCCTTATCCAGGAGGTGTTCAATTATTTCTACATAAACATGCATACACATTTTGTTCTAAATGGACAGACCTTTATAAAAATTATAAAAATGGTTTTATTATAGCAAAAGTGTAGTAGTAACTATGGTTTTTGATTCAACAACAACAATAAACATCAAAAGGAAATTATCTGCTAAGATGATAACAATCAATTATAATTATTTTAATAATGTTGTAACAATAAAGTCAGGAGTCACATAAAAAATGAGGAGGGATAAATTAGGGATGGGCACGAGTACTCGATTGCTCGGGTACTCGAACGTGGAATCAATGATCGATCACGAAAACGATGATCATGTGGGTTTATTTATTTATTTATTGTGGATAGGGCGGCATTTGGATGTCTGGTTAGCATTACAAGCGTATGTGGTAGTAAAGACTGGGTCTGGAGATGCGTGTTTGACGTCGTGTCAAGCTACGCAGACCGACGTATGACATCAGTAACATTACCATGCGTGATTCAAAAACAAACAGATAATTCCGTGCGACCGCACCGCAGAAACCCGCCGATCCGTGCAATGCGCGGCAGCCCGCCAGCCCGCTGATCCCGTGAAGCCAGCCACAACTCACATAACTGAGGCACTATGGTTTAAAAGGTTGTCGTGATTTTCGGAAATACAGTCAGTCAGGTGCAAAATGTACAGCGCCTTCAAAAGTTCAATGGATTATCATCTCATATTTAAACATCAAATGTCAAGAGATACCAGAGAGCCATACGAGCATTACCATTACATCTTGACTGAGGTAAGAGGACGACACGAAACAGCTAAACGCGCATGATAGCAAAACACTTAGCTTGTGCTTTGACTGGACGTGTTTAAAAGTGTGCTGTTTTTGATGCACATCCACAAAGGGAGTTAAACTTTCTTTTTTTTTGATAACTTAGTTGAAACCTTAGTTGAAGTCTTGCATTTTATGCAGATAGATGGACGTTGTACATTTATGTTGTATAAAGGCTTAATATTATGCAGAGTGCGTCAAATAGAAAGGGCTTCGGTTTGTGTTTATTAACCCTTTAGTTTCACTTCATCACGCAGCTTTTCCTGTTAGAGGTTTCTGTTAAAAAACATTTGATTAATTAGGAGTCTAGTATGTGTTCATTGTTCTGTCCTAGTTTCTTCAAAATGAAGTTTTATTTGAGTGTTTAATCAAAATATTTTCATTTTCACCATGACGTGTATGCCCCGCCCCCAGTTAATCGAGTACTCGTTCTTCAGACCTATGGATTAATCGAAATGAAAAAATGACATAAATGCACATCCCTAGGATAAATCACCACTTAACTCAACATTGTATTTGCCTTGTTGTCAAATAAACATTCTTGCAAAACACCACAAATGTCTCGATAACAATACATACATTGTGAACCTTTTCACCATTGAAAACAAGCATTATGAATGTCCAACCAACGTTAAAGTCTTGAGTTACCACAAATGTCCTTGGCCTTCACTCCAGGTTAGATGTTTAAGATGTTGTGAGTATGAGATTGTAGTTCCCAGTCACATGTTAATCCAAAGTTTGTAAAGGAGCTTGTTTATAATCCCAATTTGCAAAACGCATATCAAAAACCTTGATGAGATGTCTTCAAAATGAAGTAGACAAAAAAAATCCTATTGAGATGTAGAACATAAATGTTCCTCAACCAGGGTTTACAAGATCAAAGCATGGAGAGAGCAAACACTCCCAGCTAACAGGTATCTTCACTCACATTTCCTACTTCCTTTTACTCTCTAACCTATGCTTAGTTCGAAACCGCCTACTTCATACTATATAGTACGCGAAATGCAGTAGGCGAGGCGAGTGGTATGTCCGAATACATAGTATTCGAAAAACAGTATGCGAAAAGTACCCGGATGACCTACTACTACCGGTTAGATTTTACAGTGTGCATACGATGGACACTTCACTATCCCATGATGCCCTGGCATCTTATTCAGTACCTACTATACAGTATGCGGTTTCGGACGCAGCCCTAAAGAACTCTCCGTAATAATAACTCCCTAGTGCCCTCTAATGGCAGGGAGTAAAATTACAACCAACCATCAAAGTAGAGAACACGGGTAACAGTTTACTGTAGCTGTTACAATGTAATAATAATTATACTTAATAATTAAAAAGTTATTATTACTATGATTAATGGCAAAATAATGGGGGCTAGCTAGAAAATATGGGGTTTACATGCGAGAACACACAAAGAAATTTAGGAGCACAGTGAAAAAAGTTGATTAAACTGCTCAATTCATAAGGATTAGTTTTATGATCTTTTTATGAACTTTTTTCGAAGCATCAAAGTGGTAGTTATGTAGGCTCTCAATGGAGTGAAAGAAATCTCTCAGTTTCATCAAAACTTTCTTCATTTGTGTTCCAAAGATTAGTGAAAGTCTTACGGGTTTAGAATGACATGATTGAATGGAGAGTCAAGTGCTTCCTCACTGTTTGCAAGGTTAACAATATGCAGAATTCTCTCACAAAAAGACAGCTCACTACAAGAAGAATCCAACTAGGTTTCACTCATTGACCACACTTTTGCTCTTCTTTTCCATCTTTTTATTTGGAAAATTCAATGCAGTGTTCATTCAGTCAACCAATTTGGTGAAAAACACAGATACAAATAGTATTATTTTTTAAAACAAACACAGACAGATACCATTTCATACAAACATGTTTTAACATACAGATATCAAATGCTTGATTTTAAATTTCCATAAAGCAGACCACACTGTCAGAAAAAAAAGTACAAAACTGTTTTGTACCTTCACAGGTATATAAACATAATACAATGTTGTACCTTTTGGGGTACATTACTGTTCCTTAAGGATCTATTTTGTACCCTTAAAAGTACAGTTAACTGTTTTGTACCCCTAAAATTTAACTGGTACAAAATTGTTCCTTAAGGTACACAATAGGTCCTTAAAGTATAATATTGTACCCCATAAGGTACAACATTTCAATGTGTTTTATACCCATAAAGGTACAAAAAGGTACCTTTTAGGGCAGTGGTTTTCAAACTGGGGGCCGGGGCCCCCAGGGGGGCCGCGAGATGGTGCCAGGGGGGCCCCAGTTTTATGACATTTTATGAAATACATTAATTTATCATTAATTCTGTGTAATTAAACCTAAAAAAAATAAGGCTACTAACCAAAAGCACTACTTTTTTGTATAATTTAATGTTTTTTTTTTATTAAAATGTTGAGTTTTAGAACTGTTTTTTGTCACAAATTTTCTTTGGGGGGCCGCAAAGGAATGCACCGTACACAAGGGGGGCCGCACGCTGAAAAAGTTTGGGAACCACTGTTTTAGGGTACCACCCCAGCGACAGAAAAAGGAACAACTTTGTACCTTTTTTTCTGACAGTGCATTTAAATAACAGCAGATATTTGGCCACTTACACAGTAAATACTTCTAAATTCTAAAGATTTAATACTTAAACATTTTACTTTTATACAAAACAATTACTGTAGAAACCTTAATCTCTCAATCAAACCAATAATGTCCAAATGCACTTTTAAAATGACACACAGGATAAAATATAAAAGCTCACCTGCTACATCTCCATTGTTTGTAGTAGCTTAATTCTGCACAAAGGATCTTTAAATCCAAGAAATGGCAGACTTGCAGTGCTTTGTTCTCAGTTCTGTTTTCTGTTATTACTCAAAAACGGCTACTCTAAAGCTACCTCTGTCTGCCCTGCTAATTAGTGAATCAACTTCCCCTGGTGCATGCTGGCTGATGTATTCGAAATCGTGCATTCTAGTGTATTCTTGTGCTAGTGTATTTTGGCCGAGAGGGGGCACCAGTAGCTTGCCACAACAGTAATAAATGACAGAATTTTTTATTTTGGGTGAACTACCTGTTTAATATCCAAATATTATTTTTAGGCTACTTCAAAATATATACAAGTATGAACACCTGGGTGGGAAAAATCTAATAACAAATAAAGAAATTACAAACATTTATAAAAAAGAACAAAGTTGCACATTAAGTAAGGTCTAAAATGAGCATTAGTTACAGAAATCGAATCAAATGAATAATATGAATAAGTATAAATTAAATATAATAATTTTTTAAAGCTACAGAAGGGATTTTCTCTTTGTCTTAGGTTCTTTGATTAACATTACTGACACATACTTGCGTAGGTTAATTGAGGTTACTGTCTCTTTAAGACCAAATAAGCACGGACTGGTTTTTGACTCTAATCTATACATACACTTAAGACATAAAGAAATCTTTTTAGAAAAATAATACTGTGGAGATCATTTTGTTTGTATGTGCTGTGTTAAGAACAAAGATTTTATGTTCGCTCTACGTGTGTGCACTTTTGAGTGCCCTACACCCGCTCGCACACACAGACGGAGGGCGAATTCCAAACGGCGCAGCAAACAGTCTTATGCCGGTTATGCTTAATAAACTGATAACACGTGGGGTCATGTAAACGCATAAAACGGTTTTCCTTTATCGGGGAAAGCCCATAAACGGTGTAAGCAAAAACCGATCGGCACAGGTAGTTTTTTGCTCATTACGGCGATTTCGCGTGGCATGTAAACACCTTAACCGGCTTTCTCACGGTTTTGTCCATGTGCGCATGTCTCTGCGTATGAAAGATACACGTCACATGCGGAAATAAGTAGGGGTGTGCAAAAAAATCGATTCACATTTGAATTGCGATTCAAGCTTTCGCGATTCAGAATCGATTCATAGCGTTACAAAAATCGATTCATAATTTTTTTGTAATGCCGTGTTACTATTGTCCTTAAATGAGTTTATCTCAGTATTCCCATAGATGACGCCGCGTTGTATTCACTCTGATGCCTGCACCCTCTTGTCACAGTGTTTCCCACACATTGACTTTACTTGGGCGCACTGCCCAGTTATATTAACAAGTGCCCAAGTATATCTGGCATCAAATTTTATCTTTTTTGTTTTTCTGTGATGATGATGATGACATTTTGTGTGCAACATGAGTTCGGGGTATGCGTTCACGTGCTCTCTGTTTCTCAATGAATTGGGATGCGACGCGAACAAGCTTGTGTCACATTGTATCTTTCATGTTTCTGAACTTGAGCAGATTTTTAACATTAGAGCTTCATAACAGTTTTTATTTTTGCAGACACGAGAAGAGATACAGAAAAATTTCACGATTCGATTACGATTTTTATGCTCAAGATTCGATTCAAAATCGGTTTTCGATTCAAAAACGATTCTTGATAAAAAAAAACGATTCACAGTATGTAAATGTAGTTTACTTCTTCCTATGTGACTGATTGTAGGAGATATACAATTTTAAAGAAAAGAAACACAACAAATTAAATGTAGTTTGATATTACTTTATGTCTTTATGCAAAAATAAAAACTGATATGAAGCAATTAGATGACCCCTTTTAACTCTATTAAATACAATAATATAGTATATTAATGATAGACAGTGCAGGTCTATAGATTATAAATGTTACTGGTGTTATAATGGTTATTATGTCTATTAGATAGAGCAGAAGCAGGAAAAGTGCCCCTCTTTCTATTTCTCTCCTGCCAATTAAAAAAAGCTAAATCCAACCATTTTTTCAGAGACAAAAGTCTACTTGCTGTCCCAGTGACAGGGGACTTTACATTACAGCTTTGCGTTTTGTAAATCTTGAGTCAGCTTGAGCTTTGCTCGTTCAGTGCAATAGATTTTGGAAAAGATATGGTTTATTAATAATGTTAGAAAAGAGCCAGTTTTTATCGCCATAGAAACCGTCGGCACGCTGAAACTGCACGCGAGCTTTAGCACGGTAGCGCTCACGGTCATTCTCCGATCAACTCGGATTTTACTCACAATATTAATCAGACTCGGGACCCGAAGTAATTTAACTTTGACTGACCTGGACTAGTGATGCAAAGTCCGATTCATTTCCGCGAACCGGCTCTTTTCGGACAGTTCGGCTCATTGAACCGGTTCATAAAGCCGATTCAACGGTTCCTGACGTCATCAAGAAATGACATTGCTACGCATTTATTTTCTAATTACTTGTATCAATGAAACATTCAAATAAAGTCGTTTGTGTCAACACATTAAAACATTCAAATAAAAAGTTGTTTTTGTGAAGGCATAGCTGATTTATTGCCTTTCATTCACAAGTTAGTAATGTTTGTGGTCACAGTTTCAATCGCGGATTGTAAATGCCATATTACCAGTTTTGACTAGCCTAAAACTTGAATAAGATTCCTAAAAGACACTGGTGCACAATTGCGGATGTGTAAGTATAAAGAATAAATAAACTTGTCTTTTAAACTCATTTGGTCTTCCTTAAACAACTACAATATGATTTGCATGCACAATAAATCGTACTAAAACTAAAGCTTTTTAATAAAACAAGCATATCAAGAAACTAATAAAACAAGAATGGCTCGTTCAAATCCTCTATGATTCACACGCAGTGTCAGCAACTCACCTGTCAGAATCATCGGCAATCCTCGCCTCGGCAATCATCGACATCTTCGTTCGGTTCTTTTTTAGTTCGACGTGCTATTTCGGCTGTGCGTCCTGCGTCATCAACCCGGAACCTATGCCCAAAACTAAAGTTCGATTCAGTTCGATTTGTGAACCGGCTCGACCGGTTACTTCCTGAGAACCGGCTCAAAAGAACGATTCGTTCGAGAACCTAACATCACTAACCTGGACCCGACTGACCATTTCAAATACAAGCCTGGAACCATACGGTCCGCGGGTGCTCCGTGAAGTTCTCTAATGGTAAAACTCTGCTCAAGTTCAGAAACATGAAGGATACAATGTGACACGAGCTTGTTCGCGTTGCATCCCAATTCGTTGCGAAACAGAGAGCACGTGAACGCATACACTGAACTCATCATGTTGCACACAAAATGTCATCATCACAGAAAAAGAAAAAAGAAAAAATGTGACGCCAGAAATACTTGGGCACTTGTTAATATAACTGGGCACAGCACCCAAGTACAGTCAATGTGTGGGAAACACTGTGACAAGAGTGTGCAGGTGTCAGAGTGAATACAACGCAGCACCATCTATGGGAATACTGAGATAAACTCATTTCAGGACAATAGTAAAACGGCATTACAAAAAAATTTATGAATCAATTTTTTTGCACACCCCTAATTATTGTTGACTTATCGAACTGTTATTACCGTTTTATTGGGGAAATTTACATTGATAAATTTATCGTTATCGAATTATTATCTCCCAGCACCAGGGTTTCCCACAGAAAATTTGTTAGTTAAGGTGGTAGGGTTGTGCAGGTGGGCGGGCCTGGGGCGTGGCTATCAAAGGGGGGGCATCATGATAAAAATATTTTTATTTAAAACACTCGAATAAAACTCAATTTTGGAGAAACTATGACAGAAAATGAACACATACGAGATTATTAATGAATTAAATGTTTTATCAACAGGCTAGTTATCCTTCAGACAGTGACAGACCATGTCTTTCTCTCATTTCGGCCATGTGGCGTTTGGTGGAATTTTTTTTTGGGACGACCTAGTTAAGGTGGTAGGGTATCCCAGCTTAGGTGGGCCGCCCGAACTGAAAAGTGCTGTGGGAAACCCTGAGCACTACTACCACCACAAATGTAACTACCAAATTTCCGCAATTTATTTTAATACCTTTGCCACCATAGGTTTCGATGAAATTTTGTCAGTACCAAGATAAAATATATATTCATGTCAACCTACCTTTTTATTAGTTGCTAGAGTTTAGTGGAAGCACACCGACCGGTTGAATGTGACGCACATTTTCAAACAATTGCTGTGAACTAAAAACACCTCCGGGTTGAAAGCTAAAAATATCAAATGCTTTCGGTGGTTGGAATTATTATATATTGTCGTATTTAGTAAAAACATACTACAACCATGCGGCAAGGAGTGGATATTGCATGAGACACATTTGAACAGTAACACGCATGCTGAAACAGATTTTATGATTTAGAATTTTGACATGTGTGCCGGCGATGTCAGCATAGCTAATTATAGGTTTTTATAAACTCATTTAAAATGACTGTTACCTCTGTGTTTATGTAAATTCTTCTCCCCCTACTGGACCCATTAGGAACAACAGGGGCCTAAAACTACCTGGGCCATACATCTGCCTGATAGGGGGTGTGCATTGGCACTGCCATCACAATTCGATTCAATTACGATTCACCAGGTAACGATTCAATTCGAATCTACGATGCATTGCGATGCATCAGAATTCTACTGTACACAAGAAGTCAAATTTTTTATCAGTCAAGTAGTAAAGTAAAGTTCAACTTTTCTCAACAAAAACGGAAGCTTAGCAGCTTTAAGACAATGACAATTATATACCTCAGATGAGAATTTTACACACAGCATAAGTCTTGTCTAGTTTCCCATTAACTTTGTAGAATCCAAAATGTGCCCATATGTCCGCTTTCCATGGAAAAGGGTGCGTTTTTATTTACCCATCTATCGCGGTCATCTCTCTCCACCTCAGCCATCTTGATCGTTGTTGTTATGCCCCCGGAAGTAATTGAAACTTCACAACTTTATTGTCCACTCGAGGCCAGAAAATAAATAATGATATAATCGATTATGGCACTTTGCTGCATCGATGCTGAATCGTGCATGCGTGCATTGCGATGCATCACCGAATCGATTATTGTTAACACACCTTCTGCCTGAGGCGGTTAATCTGCCTTGCTCAAGGCAGAGCTGATCCTTCTGGGGGCCCTAAGCAACTTTGTGAGGGGGCCCTGTCAGCACCTTCATAAAACCCATTCACTGTCTCTGCTTAAATGTAGCTATAAACAAAATGTTAAGTAAAAACACATTGTATTATCTAGAGCCCGACCGATTTATCGTTTTGCCGATTTTATCGGCTGATATGAGCCTGTCGCAGATATATCTGTATCGGCGTATAAGCCGCAGATATGAAGCCGATATGAACGTTCCTTACAGAAGACATTAAATGCTTTTGAAAGATGTAAGTACTTGTTTGTCCAGCAGAGTGCGCCCTACTGGTTGCTAATGGTGACCCAGGACTCACTGTAGTGACACCAGCCAATCCCCCTTCACTTCAGTCAGTCTCTCAGTCAGTTCAGGTGGCAGCTGTCACGCGGTTTCTTCACAACATTTTACACCTGGTATTAAAACGCGCTTTGGTCGATTGGATTATAAGTGGGCGAGAAAGACACATTCCGGTTTACATTTGGTGTTTTTAATCCGTCTCTTTTGTCCACTTGCGAGTGAGGCGGAGAAAGGACGCGCTTTAACTGACGCACAGTCTGTGGGAGTACAGCTGCTTGTGTTGTTATTGAACATGCTCATTTCAAAGCAATTGATTAAATAAGCTCGCGCAACTTTACACCCTCGTTAAATTAAAGAGGCGGAGAGAAGACGCTTTAGTTTTATAAAAGATTAAAGTCCCGGCAGAACACTGTGGGTTCGTGTTATAAAAACGTTGTGCACTACATTAAACATAAGCCTACATCATTATGTTGTCAGCAAGTCAAGCATTGTCGTCTTAACGGTAAGTTTCTAATTAATTTGTGAAGTACATAACTTATTGTAAAGCTAATAAACAATGACTTTATAAGTTTCCATTTTCAAAATAAGCCCAATATAACATTATTCTCGTCAAAACTGACAATCATTTAAGTTATATGTATATTGTTTTGTTTGTGTTTTAAAGTTATTTATAATAAGTCAAGTTTACTGTTTTGTGCACTTATATCAGAATCATTTTGGATAATAAAGTTTATTGTTAACTTGTAAAACACACCTGCCTATATTACATATCTTTGTCACGTCATTTTAAGTGTTTGATCACCACATTTGTGAGTTATCATTGCAAAAAAAGTATTTATATATAGTATATTCTGTTAATGTATATAGTGTATTATATGTACAGTAGCCTGCTGTAGTATAATATACTGTAGTATATGTGTACTGTACTATAATATACACATAAAGAATACCGGCCGATATATCGTTATCGGTGTTTTTTTTTACTCCCTAATATCTGTATCGGCATCGGCCCCAAAAAATCCATATCGGTCGGGCTCTAGTATTATCTTATAGCTGTAAATTTTTGTCAGATGGATATAACACTGACACTCATCAAAATACTTCCCTAATTATAACATTGACACGTGTTTTCTGAAAAGTCCTTCCCTTACTAAATTATCCATGGTTTTACTACAGTTAAAACAAAATAATGCTTACTGTAGTGAAAACAGTGGTAGTTATAGTAGAGATTGACCGATATATCTGTTTCCCAATATTTTCCCTGATATTTAAATATTTGCTCATTATCGGGCATTGGTTTTGTAATATCGGATTGATGGATAAACACACAAATCTTGTGGGCTTTTTAAAAATTGCGTGCTGGACGGCCATTTCTTCACAGTGTCAAATTTGCAAATTTGTGACCCGTCACAAAACCAGTGACACAAGTCGGCAGCACAAGTTTCGAGATAATGAGAAACAAGTTTTTTCTTTCAAAATTTGTGATTTTTGTTAGAAAGGTAATGAAAACATCATCAAAGTAGTCCATGTGACATCAGTGGGTCAGTTAGAATGTGTTGAAACAGCGAAAATACATTTTGGTCCAAAAATAGCAAGAATTACGACTTTATTCAGCATTGTCTTCTCTTCCGGTCAGTGGCGGTTCTACACGGAGCCCGTGCCTCTGTAGACATGTCCCTGGCCACCCCGTGTTGACCAAATAAAAAAGTATAAATTTATTTTGATTTTACACGCGAGCGCCAAAAGCGGAACTAATGCGACGCAACGTTCTACACAGGCAAATTAGAGCGGCGCACCCAACCACTGTAGCCGCCTGTGGGTGCTGCTCGGCGAGTGTCTCAATTCGTTCCCAATCTCCCGATGTTGAGAATGTGTATGCAGGTTTGGGCATTGGTAAGGACTCTAGCTGACTTGACATTGGGACACTGTTCACTTGTTCTCCTGTGACGTGGCTGCGTGTTGTGATCATTTACAGATGTTACTCATCAACAACCGGCAACGTTTTAACGTTTACACATATGCTCTTACATATACGTGCATAAAATTGGAGGAATATAATTGAATGTTACATATAAAAATGTTTACAATTTAAAATAAATATTATTTTAAATGTTGATTAGATTGTGGTCCCTAACTGTCTAGCAATGTGTGTTTATAAGTAAACTAAAACAAAGTTTTGTCTTTATAAAAGTTTGCATTTCATAAAGTTTATTCAGTAGGCTTGCATGCTTTTCGGTTGGGGGCTTTAGAAAAGAGCCCAGCTCCCCTTTTGCACCTGCAATCACTCTTGTATTAAATAAAAAAGTATATGATTGTAAAGTAAAATAAAGTTTACTGGGTAGTTTCCCGGAAAGGGACTAGTCCTAGACTAAAATAAATGTAAGAGCTGTTCAAACTGAAAACAACTTGCAATGCCATATCTTAAAATACAGCTTTTTTTTCTTCAAAATGCACACACAAGTAATGTATAATGTATGTTAAAACTCGTTATATTTCCTAATTAAACTAAGGCCTTGTCCTATCTTAAACTAATTCCTGTAACCACCCCTATAATTTTTAAATATAATTTCTTGCCATTTTTTTATGTGCCCCTCTGGTAAAACACTGGCCCCTCCTTGGCCCCCCTAGTGAAATTTGTCTAGAACCGCCACTGCTTCCGGTTCTGTTGTGAAGTCACGTGACTGTAGTGACGTGGCTGTTTCTCAGACATGTTTGCTAAGTTTTTTTTCAAACTTATAGTGTGCGTCTCCCCCGACTGTAAACAAAGCTCGGGCACACAAAACAAAAGAAAAAAAAGAAGTTGGGGCGGAACAGATAACAGTCAGCGAAAGAGTTAAATACTACCATTTGAAAAGTTTTAAGGTCACATTGACTTATTATTTTCTCCACATATTGCTATAATAGCAAATTTATCAAAACTATGGACTAACACAGATGGAACTATGAAAGTCAATACTGTGACTGAAGAAATCCATAATATATCAAAACACAACCTGGTGGCAAAAAATGCATAATAGTTTATAAATGTAAAATAAATAATTGTGCTGTTTAATGTTAAAATAGCTCTTCGTCCCTTCTATGAGATGTTGATCTCAGAAATGGCCCCAAGCCTATATGAGTTTGAGACCCCTGCATTAAAGCATTTAACACTGACAGACATTCAGGGTGCACTTATAATATTATTAAACTGAGCCTGAAAGTCTGGTTTACTGGACAGTGATATAATTTTTTTGTATGAAGGCTAAACACGAATTAAAGGTGAACATTAATATATTTGTCCCTTTTTTATTTTAAATATGATATAGTTTTATATGAGAAGGTTTCAATAGCCGCTTTTGCACTATGGGGCCTGTGCGAGCCAGGGCTTCAAACAGGCCTCACGGAGCCAATAGCCTCAGACCTCCAGCTGTGTAGCCAAAATCACGACGCGTTTGCATTGTCAAGCCATTAGCGCTGCAGCGCTTCAGAAAACCCGCCCTTAATACGCCTACCTGGATCTAACATCACACAACTCCGCCTGTTTTACCGTGAGGAAGTCACTTCAACCTGACAGGAGACGGGAGTGAGATCGCATCATCATACAACAAACATAAAGAACATAACTGAGGCGGCTGTTTGCACGGTGAAAGCCAAGATGAAAAGATAGAAATGTTTGCTCCATCCACGGTGTTACTCTTGAAGTTTATGTTGGCTGCACACGAGCGATCTCACGACGAGACAATATCAGATGATCAATAAGCAATAGTAAACTTTATGAAGTAGGATAATTACAAATAAAGCGTTCATCTACCTAATGTGCCATTATACTATATACACAATATTTTAAAGAATATAACGAGTCATAGTTTTACATTTATATAAAATAATCTTATTTTAAAATATGCATGTGTGTCTAAATTTGTAACGTTAAGTTTGTAATTATAGTTCTATGGTGATGTAAACATACTTACACATTATAAGAGGTGTGAAATCTTTAATCATGAAAACGTTTAAGTTGAGCACCACATGAAACACAAGGTAACTGTCTAATAGCTATTTCAATAATGTGTCAATCAATAAATACTTTTGTCTATAAAGAACTGCCTCGAATAGCTGAATAAGACTGAAAATCACTTTACTTGCATCTCAAAACGTTTGAGAAATCATTAGAAAATGTACTCGTTAAGAATCAACTCTGAATATACACAAGTATTTAAAAAGCTATGTTACAGTGGTTAAGTTAATGATGGTTATATTTACCATTTTGTTGCATACCATTTCTGTGTTTCAGATGTGATCCTTATTAAGCAATCATTTTCAATAAACTGACAAGCAGCCGTAATAATAATAGCGCGGTACTTTATTTACATATGAAGTTTATATCAGTGCACAAACAGGTGTATTTAAAGACATCTCCTCCGGACGGATTTTAAGATTCATGGCTCCTGTCGTCTCATCATCATCTTCGTTTCATCTCCTGCTCTTGCATTTGTTGCTGTGTCATCGCTCATATACTAAATAAAAACTCCTGGATGACAAACTGAAAGCTTTACGTTGGCATTTTTCTGTAAAACGGACACAAAAGAATAAAGCAGCACATGTGACGTTTTGTATAAAGGGTTTGTAAATACACATACAGTATACACACATATAAAGTTTGCTACATTCATATAAGAGTTAAATTAATCTCCAAAATGCCAGAAAGCATGGCTATGACTAATATAATAAAACCATGGTTACTTTTACTAAGGGCTGACTAAAAAATTCAACAGAGATGACAATATAACACAAAAAACACAACAAACACCCATGTAAGACACTTATGCAATCGTTATTTGTATTCCCATTTTAAGTGTTTTGTATGCAAACGTTTTGTAGCATGTTAACTCACCGACTGTAGATACCATCGTGACTCTAGTGATCGCTTCTTTAATACATGGACGATGAAATGATGATCCAACACACATCCTTAATTTCTCAGCACTGTTGCACTTTAAACACTTTGTTCTGGGCCCGAAACTTTATAAACTTCTCCCGAACCGGTAGCTGTGTGCGCCGGATCCTTAGCATGGCGAGTTCGGCGTTGTAACGCGTCTTTGTTTTTTACATATGCAGATCATTTTCTTCAGTCCGAAGTACAAACATAGCAGGCATCTTCCAACAGTAAATTACTGGTGATCCCGATTATTTTTAAAGTTTTAAATCTGCAGACAGATGGATGCGCATCTTGCCAGAGACTCAGATAAACTCCGCCTTTGACCTTTACCACTCCCCTAGCCCCGAGAAGCCCGCTCTGGCCCAAGGAATTCGGCGGGCCAGAAAAGTCGGCCCTTAAGCTCCAACGAAGCACCAGTGAAGCACGATCATGCCCCGGAAGTGACAATGAAAACGCCACAGGCCTCGGCAGGCACTGGCACGCCCGCTTGAAGCCCGATAGTGCAAACACGGCTATTGACAAATAAATTTTTTCAGAGGTTTGTTTTTGGTTCAGACATCCATTGCAGGCATTCCCGGCAGTTTTTTTTAATATGCATACCGTTATCAGATTTATACCGTATTGGCCGAAATTAAGCAGTATATCATGATAAAAATTTAGGCCATAACGTCCAGCCCTAGCTCTTACACACTCAAAAAAATTGTTTGTTCAATCAACATAATTGAATTAAGGAAAACTTTTCCACGAAATTATATTAGGCTTGTACAACAAGAATACAATAAGTTAATTTAAACAAATAATCTTTTGTTGCACCAACTTAATAAATATATTTATATTGGTCATAAAAATATCTTGTTCAATAAACTAAATTCAGTTAAGGAAAACTTTTCCACGCAATTATTTCTGGTCTGTTCAACAAAAACAAAACAAGTTCATTCAAGCAAAAAAGTCTAGTTAAACCAATTGTCAATTTCTGTATAATACTAATTAGCATAAGCACACGTTAGCATGCTAATGACACATTGGACGAACATGTGAAAAGAGACTGATCTTCAAACAGTCATTAACACAGTTAGTGCTTTTTAAAATAAGTACGTATGTCACATCCACAACTTAACCACAAGCGCCACTCTTCTGCACGATGGTAACCAAACAATTCGTAAAAATATAACACAAAATCTTCTAAATCAATAAGATAAACCAACATTAAACACTATAAAGTGTTTCTCTTTACCTAAAAATGTCTAAAATAACACTTAATTTAAAAAAATTACTCTCCAAAGGCAGTTGCATGCAAAGCATGCTGGGAAATACAGATTCACGGCCCAGTAAGTAATAGCAACAAAAATCATTAATGTGGTCCCAATATAAAATGATTGAGTTCATGTAACTTTTTACATTTAAGCAGATTGAACATAATAAAAATAGGTTGAGACAAAAAAATAAAAAATTGTGTTGTATTAACTTGTTTCATTTAAGTAAATTAGACAAGGTGCAAAAATAATTTTTTTGAGTGCATATGCATGTACAAAACACTGTGAGGCATGTTTACTTACAACACAAGCAGCAGACTCTGCCATAATATTAGTTTGCATCTGTTTAAACCCATCATTACTCCCACTCTCGTTTAAATGACAGTAGAGAGACTCGCCCACAGTCCCCACAGACCACCCCTCTCAGTATTCGGGACAGACGTGGTGGAATGTGGACAAAAGAGACAAATTTAAATACCAGATGTAAACAGAATGGTTCTCTCTCGTCCACTTGTGATCCAATCGATGAAAATACTTCTTAATACCAAGTGTAAAAAGATGAGAGAGAGAGCAAAGACAGAACTGAAGATGGGGTGGGGCGCAGTGCTCGTTCTCTCCTTCAGTAGCCTGATCAAAAGGCTTTGTGGAACAAAAAATCGCCCAAAAAATTATAAGGTAGGAAAAACCCTCCCTTGGTGACTAGCTTTTTCTTAAAGGAATAGTCTACTCATTTTCAATATTAAACTATGTTATTACCTTAACTAAGAAGAGTTGATACATCCCTCTATCATCTTAGTGCGTGCACGTAAGCGCTGGAGCGCGCTGCTAAACTTCGATAGCATTTAGCTTAGCCCCATTCATTCAATGGTACCACTCAGAGATAAAGTTAGAAGTGACCAAACACATCAACGTTTTTCCTATTTAAGACGAGTAGTTACACGAGCAAGTTTGGTGGTACAAAATAAAACGTATCGCTTTTCTAAGCAGATTTAAAAGAGGAACTATATTGTATGGCGGAACAGCACTTTTGGGAGTACTTCAACTCGCCTGAAAAATCCGCTCCCCTTCTCCCTCTCATAATGGGAGAGGGAGAGTGTTACTGCGCCGAGTCGAAGTACTCACAAAAGTGCTATTACGCCATACAATATAGTTCCTCTTTTAAATCCGCTTAGAAAAGCGCTAAGTTTTATTTTGTACCACCAAACTTGCTCGTATAACTACTCGTCTTAAATAGGAAAAACGTTGATGTGTTTGGTCACTTCTAACTTTGGGCTCTATTTTAACGATCTGAAACGCAAGTGCGAAGCGCAACGCGCAAGTGAGTTTGTGGGCGGATCTTGGGCGCTGTTGCTATTTTCCCGGCGTGAGAAATAACTCTTGCGCCGGGCGCAAATCAATAAGGGGTTGGTCTGAAGTAGGTTAATTATTCATAGGTGTGGTTTGGGCGTAACGTCAAATAAACCAATCAGAACGCTAGCCAACATTCCCTTTAAACGCAAGGGCGCAAGTTCCATGGCGGGTTGCTATTATTATGACGGATTTACCAGGCGCACGCCAGGAGCGGTTCACAGCCGAGGAGACCGACGTCCTTGTACGTGGGAATCCCACGCTTGCCAGCATAAATCGGGCACGCCGTGTAACGGGAGGTGGATCTGCCTCAGGACTTGACGCCAGCAGAGGACTTCGCTGCGTCCACCCTTACCGCTGAAAGGGTTTGGGGGCTTTGAAATCGGACCCAAGAAACGCAAGCAAGGTCCAACCCCAAAGTACTCTTACAAATCAAGTTCATATACATTAAGGTTTCTTTTGAAAACATTTTAACTATTATTTACATACAATAAACGTAATACAGCCATACAACAAAGTTATGAAAATATTTTAATCGTTATTTGCATGAGAATAAATAAAAACTATCACCACAATGCTCACCACTATGATTCCCCTTATCTCGTGTATTAATATTTTTAAGTGTAACAATTTATGATTTGCAAAAATAACTGTTGCATCTGTGTAGATTAGATAAGCAAAGTGTATGCGCGTTGTGCAAGCTATACATTATGGTCAAGCATGCGCCCTTAAAATAGCATAATGAACCACGCGCAACGCGCCACTGACTTTAGACTAGTTTTTTTTTGTTAGTAGCGCAATTGTTTTTTGAAACTGCAAAATAGCATAAGAGATGGTTTGTGCCGCAACACGCCTCCTTTTTGCGCTGAACCGCCCAGGGAGCGCAAGTTCATTCCCTAGTTTGCTGACGTGCATCTGTGGAGGGAAAAACCCCGCTGTGCGCCGGCGCAAAATACGAATGATACATGCGTCACTGACAAAGTCAATTGCGCTGGGTGCAAGATAGGGCCCTTTATCTCTGAGTGGTACCATTGAATGAATGGGGCTAAGCTAAATGCTATTGAAGCGCTGCAGCGCGCTCCAGCGCTTACGTGCACGCACTAAGATGATAGAGGGATGTATCAACTCTTCTTAGTTAAGGTAATAACATAGTTTAATATTGAAAATGAGTAGACTATTCCTTTAATGTGTTCAATACTTTTTCCTGTGTCTTTCAACTTTATTGCACATAACTTTATTTATGAACTTTAATGTTGTGAATTCTTTATATTTGTGGATGTCTGGGGAAAATTTCATGTAAACAATATTATTAGAAATATTTGTTAAATAAAAATAAATGTTGAAGCGTTCAATACTTATTTCCGCTAGGGCTATGCAATTAATCGTTTTTCGATTTCCGTTTCGATTTTGGCACATTTCGATTGCAAAAACAAGATAATCGAGGTAGATTGATTAGTGTGTGCCGCATTTCTGTCATTTTTTTTAGTTATAAATCCAGCACATCATAAGCAGCTGCACGTCACACGCACATGCATGCGCTCTCGCATCTGTCCAAACACAAAGTAGTAATCCTCATGTATTTTTTCAGTTTTATGCATTTCAAGCAAGCTAAGGCAAACTTTCTAGGGCTGCAACTAACGATTATTTTAATAATCGATTAATCTGTTGATTATTTGTTCGATTAATCGATGAATCGGATAAAAAACAAAAAAATAAGAAAAGCATTCATGTCCAACCCCTTATTCAAAACAGAACTAAAATCTTTAGAAATTGCACAA
Organism: Misgurnus mizolepis; assembly: GCA_025389145.1. Taxonomy (NCBI): domain Eukaryota; kingdom Metazoa; phylum Chordata; class Actinopteri; order Cypriniformes; family Cobitidae; genus Misgurnus; species Misgurnus mizolepis. The sequence continues at coordinate 5,271,656 of JAIFKI010000021.1, forward strand.
ACATGTTGCTCCTTGAACACACCTGAGCTGTTACAATAATAATAAAATAAAATAAAAATGGACTAACACAAAAAAATACACATGTATGCTTTACATCTGCCAAATATATAGACTTTTTTTATGATGCATTTTCCATCAAGAAGCCTCTCTTGATGGGATCAAAAAGATAGTATATGAGTACACTCAGAAATAAAAGTTCAAAAGTTGTCACTGGACAGTACCCTTTCAAAAAGGTACAGACATATTTGTACCTAAATGGTACATATTAGGACCTTTTATAAAGGGTAGTGCCCCAGTGACAGCTTTGTACCTTATATTTGACTTTATGTGTTTTCTCTGATCAGATAGCTATCTCATTTGTTAAAACTGTTCCATTTACATTTGGCCACATAAATGCGTCTTGTGAAAATGGAAAATGCGTCTTCTACTCCCGCGCAAAATGCAAATAGGGGTGACCCCGAATAGTCGAAGATTCGATGCATCGATAGGAGAAGCCTGATTCGACTACCAATCTCATAGTCGAATCGTCGCAGATGTGTTATGAAATGAGGATCATTAAATTTTGGCCGTATATGGGTGCACACATTATCTGATTTCACATATAACAGCTTTCTCACAATATATTAATATACTGTATATTATGATAATGCTGCAAATAATATGTGAAGTAGCAGCTTTCAATAAATATTATTAAAATGCGTTAATAAATACAACAACCCCTGTGACTGGGCTACACGTCCATAAGAGGTTTCTATGTTAATAAACCATTGCCTCTTTGTTTCTACATTTAAAAGACAAAGCTGGCAAATGATATTATGCCTTTCGTTTTTTTAATAATTTCTATATTTTATTTTATTTATAAATCACTCTGGGTTATCTGATTTAACTATTTGGCTTGTGTTTTGTTTCCGTGCACTTGAGGCATTTTGCATATTTGTTCTGCACTTTGTTACTTCTGACCTTATTTTATTAAAAAAATTGTATTTATTATAAACGTAAATTCCGATCTAATTTAAGTATGTACATTTTGGATAGCTTTTCGTTGTATCGATGTTGCGCTATTGCGTGCTGGCCATGCTTGCGCATGTAATTTAGCCGAACTGGCTAGGTGCTCTGCGTCTCATATTTAGGAGTTCATCAAACTAAACATTAAAAATCTGATTTTTTTCGACGAGTGTAAGTTTTTAAAATGTATTTAAAACAGAGTGGTTTGTCAAAAGTTAAACTACAAAAGAGGTAAGCCGGTTTTTTTTTATTTCGGTGACGAAACGGAAACTAGTATCTGCACCGAACCTATTTCTGCCTGACACGATTGTCTTTCTGGTGATTTAATATTATGGTCGGTCGGTGTTCACTTTCAAATGATAGCAAAGAGATTCCTGAAATAAATAATATCATGCGGTCTTTCTGTATCTAAAGTTAATACAGAGATGATCAAAGTCAAAGCAAGCAGACAGGTATTTCTGTGCTAAATAATAACGCGTAGTGTCTATATAATCATTAATTTCAGTGTTTTTCATGTTATAAATTAACGTTTAATGAATTGTATATAAAGATTAGTTTTTTATCATTTACAGTCACAATCACAAATTATTTGTAATTTCTCATTTGTCGGGTTTTTTTTGGTCATGACTGCTTTGACATGCTATCTCCAAATTAAATAAAAACACTTAATTTTAGCCGGAGTTTCCAAGGCAGGATCACCCTTTGTTATTTTTTTTAGGTTTAGTTATCAAAATGTATTTTTGTGTGATGTTCTGTAGATCGTGGCTTTAAAATGTTATGAGGAATAATTAAACAAATGTTGCCTTACATTTTACCTTAAAAAAATATATATAAATGCATCGTCAGTTTTGTCTTCGTTTATTACTTGAAAGACAGTTTTGGTCACTTTATCAGAAAGTTGTTTATGTGTGCTGCTTGTGAAAGAAAATTAAAGTTACCAATTTGTACCTGGTCTGGCCCCCTCCCAACCCATGCACACAAACATAGATGATTCGACTATCGGTCGACTATGGAAAGATTCGACAATTCTGATTCGAATATGTAAATCCTTAGTCGAGGACACCCCTAAAATACACCATTCATTACTTCGCCTTAAAAAATGTAAGACGATGTTTATGCAAAAAGGCGGCACTTAAGGTATGTTGTACTGTATGTTGGGCCGGGCACGCGCGTCTCCTTGCTCAGCATGAGCTGGAGCACCGCAGTACAGAACAGCAGGAGAGTGACGCGCGATGATTTAAAGCAACACCAAAGAGTTTTTTTTACCTTAAAATAACGCTTCCAAAAAAGTTTCAGTGGTTCATCCACTCAAAACAGGGTGAATGGCACTTTCACATTCGCTTTGCAGCCCTCTATCGGCCAAAACCGCACTAAAGAAGTTTACAACCGTCGGGTAGTGGTCCTGTAGTCCGAGTGAATACTACAAAAACTTGCTTTACGGCAGACCTACAATCCAATCAGAGCCAGCTATGCCTCAGTATTTATGACAGTGGGTAATGGACAATTACGCTTCTAACCTGTAGGGGGAGCAAAGAGCCAAAACTCTTTGGTGTTGCTTTAACATACAGGTCCATGACGGGGAAAAGCATTCATACAACTCTCTCTCAACGTTTTATTTCTTTGTTTAATATCATTGGAGTGTTTTATTCGTTCTAGAAACGTTTTTTACTCGCTGTCGTCGCTCCATAAAGCAAGCGTGTCATAAAAACACTGACATGTGGTTTTCCTCTACCTTTGCTGTTTTTTTATCTTTTCTCCGCCGCCCTGTCATTTCTCCGCACTTTCTATGAGGTGCTGAACTCTGCAAGCAACAGTGCGCGAGAGAAACCGATGCTCCGTCCCAAACCGCATACTTCCATACTATATAGTAGGCGAAAAGCACTACTTCTCGTACTCTTTGCCTACTATACAGTATGGAATTAGGCGGTTTGGAACGCAGTGCGAGTGTGTTCACTCCGCTCCGCGCTTAACTGAAGTTTTTCCTCTTTTTTTTTTTATCAAACGTCTCTGCGTCACGCGACACAATGAATCGATTATGAAATTCGTTGCCGACACTTTTAGTAATCGTTTTTTATCGATTTAATCGATTCATTGTTGCAGCCCTAAAACTATCCCTTAGAATATAATCAGCTGCATTGTGCTGCCGCTCTCTGTCTCTCTATTTTGCACAGATCACTAGGTAATAATAATGTTTGTTTGTAAAGTTATATGCATTTCAAGCGATTGTGTTAAAAATATAAATCGCGTTCTGCTGGACCGATGTGTTTAAGGCACTTCTGAAGGCACCGCTGCTTTGACAGATGTAGCCTTCTGCAACAACACTAAACAATGCATTGGAGTAAAATGTTTATGTGTTTGTTTGTATGTATGTATGTATGTATGTATGTATGTATATGTATGTATGTATAAATGCATGTTTTTATAATCATTAAGTAATTGTGTTAAATAATCGAGATTATGATTTTTAACAAAATATTTGGGATTATGATTTTTCCCATAATTGAGCAGCCCTAGCAGTACTTTAACAACCAATTACAACCACTGTAGCAGTACTTTAATAACCAATCTCATCACCTTAGCAACTGGATAGCAACACTAACAACCGCCTAAATATAAAATGAAGTGATTGAGTAAGAAACTGTCTTTGTCAGTGGACCGTTTTGTTTTGGAAATCAGTTATCTCATGCTTTACTGAAATGTCTATTACAGCGAGCAGAGTAAAAGAATGTGAGTGTTAGCTTTACCATATTTTTTAGAGTGGAGGCTGGCCTGATGGCAGTGGAAAAACATATACAAATTTATTAGACCACCTGTTTATATTAGTCTCACAGACCATCCAGCCGCATGGAGTACTAATGCGCATCAAATGTTTCAGAATTTTTAACAGGAGTTGTCTTTTTACTGCGAGTTTAATATCTGTCTGAATAATTGTCTCTGTGACTGCAGGTGTGTTTGGTGATGAAGTGAAGTCAGTATCAGTGTCAGTGATGGAGGGAGATTCTGTTACTCTAAACACTGAACTTACTGAAATACAAACAGCAGATGATGTGATAGTAACATGGACATTTGGGCCTCAATCTACAATGATTGCTCAAATCAACAGAGCAGCTAAAAAGATCTCAATAAATGATGATGTTCTTGATGGAAAATTCAAAAACAGACTGAAACTGAATGATCAGACTGGAGATCTCACCATCACAAACATCACAACTCAACACACTGGAGATTATAATGTACAGATAAAGGTTGGAAAAAACATTACACCGAAGAATTTCAAGGTTAACAGTAAGTATCTCAGACATTTAATTAGTACTTATCACTGTATGAACAATGTGATATGTTGGTAAACTGTTTATTGAGGTTTGTTAGCAAACAATAACAAAAATGTTTGCAGTGACCCTGTCTGGATAATATAGGCATGTCGTAATCTTACAAAGTCTTCATAAAAAATTCTACAGGGGTTTCATTTGTAAATCTGTGTGTAGGATCCTTACCTAAAGTCTATGTACGCACAAAAGCCAAAAATGGCACACAATGTTCCCTTTTATAAATCACAGATCACTTGCAAGTGTGCATACATGAATCATCCTCAGATCCTACCCTTCAAGCCCATTTTCAAGCGTCAAGTTTTGTTTTTTATAAGATCACAACCTTTGCATTGGAACTGGCATATACGCACGTTTTCAGCCCCGTTTTGTGCGTACACACGCTTTATAAATGATCCCCAGGTGTTCAGATGTGTTTTATGTTTTCTAGGGATGTTATCAATTAATTGATCTTCGATTAATGGTTAATAAGAATTAAATGGATAAAACTAAACGATGTTTAAAAAAGCAACATCATGTACATGTGTGTGGTGCTTGCGAAAAACATACAGCAGGAGGAAAAATTAAGCGAGCGTGCAGAAGTTAAACTTGCCATGATCACAACTGTGCTCAATGCCAAGCACACACCTGGTATTTTTAATGTCATGCGAGACGAGGCTTGCTGCCAACGCAACGAAATGTCAACTGCATTGTTCTGATACAGAAGATGCAAATACGATTGGCAAAGACACTCTCTAGTGAGGCTCCAAGCTTAGCATAGCAACGCTGCTATACACAGGGAGGGAGACAAGAGGCTGTTTTTTAAGGAACAGATCAAAATATCAGAAAACAGATGTCACTGATCATTATTGACTGACTGGCTGAGGTGCTTTACGCTAGTCAAGTTGACCGTTTCAGGTTTTGTTAATAGTAGACATTAAGGTTGTCTGAAGGTTGACATCTTCATAATATAAGTATCTTTGCTGAAAGTGCGCCACAGGTCCAAGCTGGAGGTGACGATAGGAAAATTTCCCCTTGAATGCTTATTCAGGGTTCCCACGCGTCCTGGAAAACCTGTAATTCCTGGACATTGAATGAGTAATTTTCCAGTGTTGAAAAACACATGGAAAATGAAAGAAAACAGAAATTGTCCTGGAAAATCTTGAAGTTGTCCTGGATTTTTAAAAACGTTCTTATTTAAAGGGATAGTTCACATAAAAATTCTGTCATCATTTACATTTAATAATTTGGCAGATGCTTTTATCTAAAGACAATTAGTATGCACTGGGTGGCAATCACTGCAGAGCAAACAGGGCTAAAGTGCCTTGCTCAAGGGCACTTCAGTCAGTCCAGTTCGAACTAGGGATGTGCACAAATGTTTGAATATTCGTTTGAGAAAAGAAAACTGTCACCAGGGTTAAGCCTTTATTAGAATTGTCTTGTCTTATTTAACTCTTTTTTTACTTTGTATGTAATGACTTATAATATACCGAATATAAAAAATCTTTTGTAGGTTATGTGTTCTTAAATCTTTGTTTACTAACATTCCAAGCTATAGGTAAAATAAATATCTGTCAAAGGCATATTAAATACACACAGTGGCCTGAAAAGTGCATGATATAACTGGTGAGCATCAGAATTCAATAACATTTCTTAATTACATTAAAAATTAATAGGCCTATTTCTGTGCTCCTTCAAAGTCCCCAAAGCAAATCTCCTGCACACATTAATGGATTTAAAAATATATAATTTAAACTAAAACAGCATACAAAGTAAAAAAAAAAAAACTCCCAAAAACATTATACGAGTATGAATTGCTCCATCTGAGGCTAAGACCTAAACTCAACTGCCGCATTCATATAATGACAATAACACATGACCCTTAATGTTAAACTTGATACTAGCAATATAAAACATAACACCTCACAACTCTCAAATGTAATTGATCAATATTGTATTTATTGAACATTTACTTACCATTTACAGTGAAAGAGATGACCTTCTGCTTGAACTGCATCATCCAAATAACACGGTTCAGCGTGTGCTGTAAAAAGGGGGAGGTCTTCTCTATTTAACACCCTAACAAACTCCACTAACACAACACTGTAAGAGTTGATTTTTTTTTAAAAGTGGTCACACTCTGTTTTGACACCAACTCTTTATTTTTATAGAGTTAAATAAAATTAGTTTTAACTCAATCCAGTGTTAAATTAACTCCGAACTCTTTATATTTCCATTAACACCGTAATTTTAACTCTGCTAAATTTGCTGTGTAGGACCGACCCGGACCTGATTGACCATTTAAAATATAAATCTAGAACTGTACGGGTCCTCCATGAAGCCCTCTAATGGTCAAACTCTGCACATGTTCAGAAACATGGTAGGATACAACGTGACACTGAGCTTTCTTCACGTCGCACCCAAATCATTAAGAAACAGAGAGCACGCGAACGCACAACTCATTGGGAGAGACATAATGTTATTATTAAAGAGTGTCATTATCACAGAAGAACAAAAAAGACAAAATTTGATGCCAGATATACTTGGGTATATCTTAATATACCTGGGCGGCCTGCCTACGTAAAGTCAATGTGTGGGAAACACTGGTTTGGGTCGGTTCAGCTTGCTTTTGGGAGCCTTTTTGCTGGGTACAGTACGTAGTACCCAATACTTTTTTTTACTACCACCTTGGTTGGGATTCTAAGCGAGCTGAGCTGATAATAAACATGACTTAAAAACACTGAAGATCAGTGATTGGTCTGAGAGAATTGTGACAAGCGTCATGCTAAACACAAGAATACCTTTACCTTCGTGCTTCCGCTGTCTCTAGGAAAACAGTATGTACAGGTAGCCCTGCTTCCAATGTTTCTGATTATAGTCACCCACTATCAGAGTGCTGGGCTTAACTGCTCCTCTGCCTGTTGACTACACTGTTAGCTGCAGGCTAATGTGATTCGTATCTGTATACATTTGGGGATTCTTCATCCACACTCATTTGTGCTTCAAATTTATTTTCAAGATTTTTGAATATTCCAAATATCAATAAAGTTCCAAGAATTTTTAGGTTTAGTGTGAGTGCCAAATTGTTTACTTTGAACACTGTGCTGAACTGCTGGTACTGTAGTTAAATCAAAAGATAAAAGTGAAAAACAAAAGCACAGAGCACAAGAAAAAGTGTCCAAACATTATTGAAGCAGGAAGCACTGTAAGCAATATCGTACCATACAGATCAGCGATTAACGATTGCAGGGTCTATTTAAATCTATAAATATTTATTATGTGGCATAATTTGTATCTATTTTTAAAAACAAAGTATTATTAAATAATTTATAGATAAAAAAATAAAAGTATCATGATTTGACAATAGTATTTGTTGGCAGGCAACCTTTGCCCCATACTCCACTCCCTCTTTTATAGACACAACTTAAAGTCTGTGTAAAGTCAGATATTAAATGGGTTCTGAGTTTGTCACACCACAGAAAAATGTGTTATTAACCACACATCCAGATTTGAATGATTGACAAAAACCGCAAGTAAATAAAATAATTTCTGGAATAAAGAGGCGGCTTTCTCTGCCCTCAAATGCTGTAGGGAAAGCTGCAGTCTCTCTTAACTTTCAAATACCAGTACAACATGAATGGATGCTCACAATTGTGTTTGGGGGGACCATGCTCGATGTCTTAAGTGCATCACTGACCCACTGTTTTAACACTGCCCAAATAATCCTGAACACAGAAATTTGTATAATGATCAACTCTGAAATTCACTACTACATAGTTTACAGTCTTTGTGTGTGGCATGTTTCAGAAATAAATTTCTAACATTTAAATTGTGTTTAGAAACAATTTTCAAAATTGTCTTTACAGAGACTTTAAACAGTAGCAGGCTATGCTTGGTTATTGGGAACATCTTAGATATTAAAAAATACAGTTAGTGTCACTACAGTCATAATAAGTCTAGTTTGTAACTTTGGTGGCAATTTTGTTGGTCTTGCTGACTTTGCTTGCCACTAATTTTGAAAACTTCTCATATTCCTTTGCATGACTAACCATCAAATATCTGACAAGATTGAGAAATGTTAAGTGTCCTTTTCGTTGAACAACATAAATGTCATTGACATTGAACACAACTAGCTTAACAGCGAGTCTCACATGTTTTGCGTCATCTGATCATCTCTACTGATTGGCTTTTATAGAGACCACCAGTCAAACTACTTTAAATGTTTATCCGCTGATAATGATCAGTGCTCGATCAATCAGAACACTCTTACAATTTCTATCTGTCTAACACAGTATAAGGTTGTAATACATGAAATATATAGGTGGCTTTGAGAACAGGGTCCCTTGAAAAGCATTAATCATATTTTGGGGTCTTTGGCATATTATGAGGGCCCTGCAAAGTCTATTTAACTTTACTTTAAATCCTTGAAGACCGGACTAGTTAAAAAAGATTTTAGTAAGTGTCTCTGTTTGTGTCTGCAGGTGTGAGTAACCCAGAATCAGATCAACTAAAGTCAGTGTCAGTAAAGGATGGAGATTCTGTTACTCTACACACTGATGTTCCTGATATCAAGAAATATGATGAGATACTGTGGAGGTTTCAAGGGATTCCTATAGCTAAATTCAATAAATCAGCCAGTGAAATATCAGAAGATGAGAGATTCAGAGACAAACTGCAGCTGGATGTTCAGACTGGATCTCTTCAAATCAAGAACATCAGAACGGATCTCTCTGGACTTTATGAAGTAGAGATCAGCAGCAGCAGCAGCAGTTATACCATACATCAACCATTCACAGTTACTGTCAGTGGTGAGTAAATCAAATCTTACAATATAATACAGATCTTATTCAGATTATCACTATATGAACAATTCTAATATAAACTTAGTTTAATAAGTAATGTAATGTTTTATATGCTGAATAAAATTGTAAATTCTACGAAAAAATGTGTGCATCCGAAATGTTATACTGTAATGGTATGTACTGAATTTGAGTATTTTTATTTTCATGTGAGCCATATGTTATTTGACCTGTCAGTCACATAATCACAACTACATTTGTCTAAGGTGTTGTTAAACAAGTACAATTAAAGCACAAGGAAAAATTTCTTGGTACCTACACCTCTTACATAGTAAATCATTCACAGAAATATTGAAAGTGCAGTTACTGAATATTCATGTTGCATTGGCTCTTAGATACACTGAACTAGTTAATGTAGATAGTAAGATATTTGAAGTTTATTCATTTCTTCATACTAGAGTTTTTTTATAATTTCATCTTTTATTTAGTGTTAATAAATGTTACATGTTCTTGGTAGTTTGGGTTTCTCTACACGTTTGAATGAAGACATTTCATGGGTGTTTTCACATCTAGTTTGCTTAAGCCCTCCGATAGTTCTCGGAGCATTTCCCCCTAATCCAGAGGTGGTCCGAGTACGGTTTCGCTTTTAGGTCCTTTCGTGGTTTGATTTGGTTTTGACATGTGAAAGCAATGAGGTGGGCCATTTCCCATACATATCGCAGGCATTACGTCCGTGATAATTAATGTGAAATTGCCCTGATTGTCAATGAACTACAGCTCTGTGTAGTAAATGCCAGTCTATCTGAAAGCAGCTGATGGCGATTTACTACTCAAGGAACCGGCTTTACTGATGAGATGCACATGACAATCTCATGGGATTTGTCATGCAACCCTAACTTTAAGTGAACTGTGATTTAGTTATTTTAAAATGAACTATATGTGAATTACCCATAGTTTAGTCATGAGGGGAAACCCACTTAATGTCAAATAAAATGACTTGCATTAAGCTATTAATATGGGTGTAAATATAAAGGAATTTTATTAGTTTTCATTAAAATTCTCAATTGATTAATTATTAACACTATAAATCTCATGAAACCTCCAGATATCATGTCCATGTAATAATGTACGGTACGCTATCATTCACAAGTTTAGATCAAATTAAATGTCTTATATTGTTACTCTATGCTCATAATACAAGATTTGTTAATCTATTTTTGCTTTTTTCTTATTAAATAGTTTGTTTGTATGAATGTATAATTTGTTGGATTGTGTCTGTGAATAGTAGATGAATAACAGTACAGTGTGTCTCTGTTCAGTTGTGTTCAGTTCATTAAACATTGTTCTGTGTTTAGTATATTGACCAGTGTTTTTGTGATGTTGCTGGAGATATAAAGCTGTAGAGCTGTAATAGAGGTGTATTAGATATCAGTCATCTCAGTTAGATGATTATATTAAAATGACTGGCAGTGTTATAATTATTTAATCTCTGTTTTTGATACAGGTGAAGTGAAGTCAGTGTCAGCAATAAACGGTGATCCTCTCACAATAAACACTGATGTTCCTGACATTAAAACCTATGATCAGATACTGTTGATCTTTGGGTGTGATGACAGGATTGCTGAAGCAAATAAACAGAATGAACAGTTCACTCTAGATAAGCGATTCAGAGAAAGACTGAAGCTGAATGACCAGACCGGAGATCTCACCATCAAAAATATCAGAAATGAAGATGCTGGAGATTATGAACTGAAGATGATAAGCAGTAGACGATCCATTCAGAGGAGATTCAGAGTTAATGTCAGTGGTGAGTAACTTTTGTCTTTCAGTTTAATCAAAAAATTTACATCAGATCTCATTTATATTAGAGCAATATTAACATTTCTACATTAAACACGTTTACACTGATATAACATGTTAAACATACACAGGGTTTTCACACGTTCTAGAAAACCTGGACATTTTTTACTAATTTTTGGTCCTGAAAAACACTTGGAAAATGTGAGAAAGAATAAAATGTCCTGGAACATCTTGTTGTTGTCCTGGATTTTTTAAATAAATTCTTTATTCATTGAACAACAAACCATACAATTTACAGCTGGCCCAAAACAATGAGTGTTAGTAGAATAAAGTTCCCGGCAGTGACGAGTTTTGAATTACACCGTTTAGTCTCATTGTGATGTAGTGACGATGTCTTAGTAGTTGTATGAGCTGTATAATATAATATATAGCTGTAAAATGGAGAAAACGATAGGATGTTTATTGGATGTTTACTGGTAAGCAGGTACTTTGTTAACATAATTTTTTGCACAGGAATAATTTTGCTATGGTACAAGCTTGGGATCGAAACAGTAAAGGACATAATACATGCCAACACTGGCTCACAAAAGGGTAAAAAGTCGATATGTGAAAACTCTTATTTCATTTTAGAAATGTTGTAGGTTCTTTCATCTCAATAACAAATTGCCCAGCAATCCTTCAATGTACAAAAAGCTGAAGGAGACTTTGTCGAATGCACTTTTATAGCTTCCTGATTCCTTCTGAAACAGACACAGACCAATTGTATAGCTTATTTACTCGTCTTTTTATCTACTTTTTCCGGCACAGGTAGGGAGAAAAACAGTGAGATGGAGTAAGTTGAGAAAAAGACGAGTGAGATGGAGAAGTTAATAAAAATACAGAAAATGGAAAAATCAAGCTTTTTCTCACTTGATTTTATTTTTCTGAAGTTAAACGCTTTATTTAAATATTCACAAATTTCACATTTTATGTATTTTCGCTTAAAGGCATAGTTCAATGTCAGTTCTCACGCGGCCGTCCAATCACAGTGGAGGAGGGGCGGGACAAGTATCACAGCAACCAACCGGCTCACAGCTGATGTATCAGAGCTACTAAAGCGCTTAGCTGAGGAAAACTGACACTCAGCTGAAAAACAGCTGGAATTCGGCATTGTCCAGGCGTTTTCAGCCGCATTTAAAAGCTTTGCTGTGCACAACCCCTTAGTGTCTTTTTGTAAAATAATAAAAGTAGTAATGAAAATAATATATAACATTTATTTTATTTGAGAACAGTTTTACCAGTTTTTCACATAATAATAGTAAAAAACACCAATTAGATCAGTTTTACAGGAACACTGTGTGTACTGTATGTGTATTTTTATACTTGGCAGCAGGGGCGTCAGTTTGTGTTGAAAAGTGGTGGGGACAAAAGATCAGATGAAAAAACATTACAGCAAAAAATATTGAATATGACGCATAAAAATGGGCAAAAACACACCATAAGCACACAACGCAACTTATGTGACCCTGGACCACAAAACCAGACATACACTGCAGAAAATGATTTTCAAGAAAAAAAATTAGTATTTTTGTCCTGTTTTCAGTAAAAATATCTAAAAAAATTTAAATCAAGATGTAGTTTTTTAATGAGCAAAACGACCCAAGAAAATAAGTCTAGTTTTAGACCAAAAATATCAAATTTATGTGATTTTGTGCATTAAACAAGCAAAAAAATCTGCCAATGGAGTAAGCAAAATAATCTTGAAATTTTTATTAAACACTAAATTCAGGAAAAATTTGCTTACCCCATTGGCAGATTTTTTTGCTTGTTTTATGCTCAAAATTTGATATTTTTGATCTAAAAACTAGACTTAATTTATCTTAATTTAATAATTTTTTAGATATTTTTACTGAAAGCAAGACAAAAATACTAAGATTTTTTTTTTTCTTGAAAATCAAAATGACCTAAGAAAATAAGTCTAGTTTTTAGACCAAACATACAATTTAAGTGAATTTGTGATTAAAACAAGCAAAAATGTCTGCCAATGGGGTGAGAAAAAAATCTTAAAATAAGATTAGTTTTTTCTTAAAAACTTAATTTAAGCAAACTTTTCACACCCCATTGGCAGATAATTTGGCTTGTTTTGCACTTCAAAAAAAGGATTTTTAAGAAAAAAAATTCTTAGTATTCTTAGTATCTTAAATTAAGATGAAAATAAGTCTAGTTTTTAGACCAAACATACAATTTAAGTGAATTTGAAATTTAAGTGACTCTGTGCATAAAACAAGCCAAAATAAAATCTGCCAATGGGTTTGAATTTTTCTTGAATTTAGTGTTTTTTTAGAAAAAGTTTCAAGATTTTTTGCTTAACCCATTGGCAGATTTTTTTTGCCTTGTTTTATGCACAAAATCACTTAAATTTCATATTTTTGGTCTAAAACTAGACTTATTTTCTTGGGTCATTTTGCTCATCAAGAAAAAGCATCTTAATTTAAGATACTAAGAATACTAAGAATTTTTTTTCTTAAAAATCCTTTTTTTGAAGTGCAAAACAAGCCAAATTATCTGCCAATGGGGTGTGAAAAGTTTGCTTAAATTAAGTTTTTAAGAAAAAACTAATCTTATTTTAAGATTTTTTTCTCACCCCATTGGCAGACATTTTTGCTTGTTTTAATCACAAATTCACTTAAATTGTATGTTTGGTCTAAAAACTAGACTTATTTTCTTAGGTCATTTTGCACATCAAGAGAAAGCATCTTAATTTAAGAATTTTTAGATATTTCTACTGAAAACAAGACAAAAGTAGAAAAAGTAGGAAAGTCTTTTTGCAGTGTATGCCGCACAGGTATTGCTTGATTTTTCAGAACATTTTAACCAAATGCTTTAAAAAAGTGGTGGGGACAAAATCAGCCATTTCAAAAAGTGGTGGGGACATGTCCCCAGCGTCCCCAGTGTAAATGACACCTATGCTTGGCAGACACTTTTATCCAAAGTGACTAAGAGTAACATCAAGTCAAAAAGTATCAAGGAAAAGTCAAAAAGTACACTGTCAAAAATACAGGTATAAAGCTGTCACTGGGGCAGTACCCTTTGAAGTACTAATATGTACTTTTTAGGTACAAAGGTGTACCTTTTTGAAAGGGTACTATCTCCTTGACAACTTTTGTACTTATTTCTGAGTGTTGGTCCAAAGGTTTAAAAATAAAATTTGCATATTTTTCAGAGATGTCAAAGTAGCTCTGGAATCAGTTTGCCCCAAACATAATAGGAGGGAGGGTTAGTTGTCCGGACCTTTTGCTTCAATACAATTTCTGTAACTGGACCTCTTCAAATTTAAGTTTAATACCATTGCCCTACAGTGTAGGTCCTATGGGGAACCAGTAATGACCCTTATAGTGACGCACACCTCTGCGCTCTTATTGGTTTGCTAGAACTCCTCCCGCCAGGTCATAAAAATCTGCTTCGCATTTCCTCATACGCATTTTTGCTTGCAATGTTAAAAATAAAGATGGACCAAGTTGAGGAGCAATATTTAACAATTCAAGCTGCAACAAGGATTCTGTCTATTTCTGTCATTGCTGGTGCTTCTCCAACAAAAAGCTGCTGCTTCTTTGGCTTTTGCCTTGATACTAGGGATGCAAATTTATGCAATTTCCCATATTCAATGATCGTTTAAATTAACGATCAATCAATCAAACGAAACATAATGTATAATGTATACACAGTGTATACTCTGCCTCACATGGGCACTCTGCAACAGTCACATATAAGTCCATGTGTCCATCACGTCAAAATAAAAGTTTCATTATCATCAAGTGTTATTTTTCTAGTTGTTCACCTCGCTTTCCAAGTCGTTGATACACAGTTGTTGTAATTATATCCAAGAAGCACACGAAGGACACTTTTCCCTTCGTCACCTCATCTTAGACCTGCAGTGTACTTTCAGCAAAGATGAGATTACTCGTGAGACAAAACAATGGCACTGATATTTAAAGATATGTCAGTGCAAACTGTTTTCAGTGAAGATAGCTTAAACGTGATTTTAGTCTGGGACTAAAATGTATAATACAAATGTATAATTTCAAGTAATTTTGAAAATGTGTTTAAGATCATGTTAATAAGTAAGTAGGATACAGATATGTATGGATGAAAACTCCAGTTATTAATAAACACTGATTTATGAAGTGGATCACCTACATGTTGTAATAACATGACCCATTAAATACTACTCACTTTATTTCAAATATGAACTCATTCATAACACATTTCTACAATAGCATCTGTAACTGAAACTCTTTGATTTGTGAAACTAAAGGTCCGGAAAAACTACTATATCAAGCAGCTTAACATATACACTTACTGAGTGCACCTTTAATTTGTTACTTAATGAAAACCTTGCCTTTAAAATTGCCATTGAATTTTATTTTATGGAAATAGCTGCTAAACATTTATAAAGTATTGTTTCACAGAAGAAAATCATATGGGTTTCAAATGACCAAGGAAAGAATTTTTTTTTGTGAACTATTTCTTGAATACTTATGGCATTTAAGCTTTTCTGTGTTAGAAAACTAAAGTATTTTATTAATTTGTGATTTGTGAACTAGGGGTGGGCAATAAACTAGATATGATATACAGGTAGACATTTTGGACTATCGTCTCTATCAAGGTTACGTGCCCACGTCACGTTGCTGTGTACGTGTATTTAAGCACCGTGAGCTTGAGGTTTTTTTAAATCTTCGTTTTATGCTTGTGTAAGGTTTTTGTGGGAATTATGTAAATTTTATGGCATTAAGTATTTTAATAACAACCATAATAATAAAAAACATATTAAAAGATTAAAAACTCTACTGTGATATCATTATCTTGATATAAAATAAATCTTGTCATGATGTAAGATTTTGAATGTCTTTGTGATACTTTGCAACACTATCACATGACTATCACATCTGCTGAACATAACAATTATTCAGTCATTACCCCTAATGTTAGAGGTTTTTCATGATTAACTTAAATTCAAATGAGATTGACATTTATTCTGTTATTAATCAGGTCTGCTGTTGGTTGTCTGATGTTTGTTTATGATCAGATGAACAGATTGAGTTACAGTAATGATTGTGTGTTTTTATTTTTATAGAGCCAGGTCTGTCTCCAGGTGAGATAGCCGGAATATCTATTGGAATATCTGTTTTCTTCCTCCTGCTTATTGCTGCTGGTGTTGTGATTTATTATCACTTAAAGGGTAAGAATCATCTACATCTGACACAGCAGAAGGAATATAAAGATCTTTATTCTGCTAAAACAGGGATTGAATTTAAAGGTGTAAACATGTTAGTTCATATTCAGGTTAGGACCCGCATTGGTCTAAAAATGCTTAAACCTGTAGCCCCGGCCTTGTCTGACAACTTATCAGACTTTTATGAGACTTTTATCCTCCACGTACACATCCTCTACTACTGTTGCTGCCATTAAAACAGTTCAGTTTTTTAGATGGCAAAAAGTAGTTATATTTCTTATTATTTCTTTATTAGGTTGATTTTAAAAGTTGTTTACAGAATTTTTTGTATGTTTTAACATGACATGAAAATTGCCCAGAAACCCAGCCTGAGGGGAATAAAAAAGTCTTGACCCGTGGGCTCAGCCTGAAATGCAGGGCTATTTGCAGTGATTTTGTTTGGGTTTTCATTCAGATATCAAAGGGCATTATACATGCGCATCAAAAAAAACTAACAAGATAGACAAAACCTATGTTGTTTGAAAAAAACATCACTGTAACTAATCTTTATTTTAATTGTTTTTATAAAAATGCATAGTCAGGTCACTCTACAGAGATTGTTGTGAGAAGATTATAATTATGATCAGATATTAAATAATATAATGGCACAATACATGCTAAAATCATAATATTGTATCATCAATGTCTTTGTGTGTTTTCTGGAGTTAAATGACATTAGACATTAGTTGTTAGATGACATTGATTTAATGATCAACAAAACTGATGAGATTGATGCTCAACACTGACGACTTCAGCAGCTCAATTTTAGATGATATATATTGATGGCATCACAACAGATGGTCAAACATCCAAAGTGTGAACACATCTTCATTTGCCATTTAGGTGCACTGTTAGTAGAGTTATGATATTTGATACATAATAGATGTAAACTTGCACTTAGATGTAGATATTAAAAAGAAAATCTCTCTATATTTATATTTGTTTGTGTTGCTTGGGCTGTCTGAGCTGCTCGACACAGCAACACTGATCTAACCAATAGTGTGAGTTTAGTACAGGAGTATCTGTAAACTAAACAGTGGCAGATATTCAGAAACACACATTTACTGGTTTAGCTTATTGCTATTAGTAGAGTCACATAAACAATATACACTTCAGTGTTAATTTCTAATAGTTTTCATTTTATAAAACATGAAACCTGTTTGAGAGAAAAGGTGTTCCTGTAACTCAACCATTAAAGCATGATAGCAACACTAAGGTGACAGGTTTAATTCCCAGAAAACATACAATAAATTGATAAAATGTCACTGTAGGTTATTCAGAGTTCCCACGGGGCCTTGAAATCCTTAAGAGTTTTTTAATCTGGGGGGAAAATTTAAGGCCATGGGACGTTTTTGAAAATATACATACATAGATACAGGTCAATGAAAGTGCTTAAATCTATTTTATGCAAGAACTTTTCTGTCAGTCATAAGTTGCACAGCTATATTTCTAGCAATAGCCAACCATATAATGTGTGGGTCAAAATGATTGATTTTATGTGAAAAATCATTGGGATATTAAGTAAATATCATGTTCAAATTACTTTATACAAATTTTTTAAAAATTAAATTTACTAAATTTTTGTGAGTGAATGCAGTGAAATTGGCGAGTAGCTCACCTGTCTGCTCTTTGTGAAATGCCCATTTAACTTTGGTATCTATTTAAAGCTTAAAATATCTGCTTTCGTTTTCATCTACTCTCCTCAACATCATTACAGCAAAAAGCCAGCAGAGAGCGCTTAAACAAAGCTGTTCATTAGCAATATATAATGAGTTTAGTTCCAAAACGCGATAAATGCCATTTAAAAAAAATGAGTTGCCGCCAAAATCAGTATTGTATCTGGTCAGCATTAAAAATTCAATTTCCTAATTTTACGCAAAATCCAATATCCGCCACGTTATTCTGCCATCTTATTTCCCAAAAAGCAATAACCACCAGTCCTCCTTCTCTGCAGAATGCAATAAATCCGCTCAACAAATCACAGCGGTCCTTTCCATGCAATGTAAACAAACAATGGCGGCGTGTTGAATACACGGAATCCTAGTTCTCCTCTTCTACTTTGTACTTCGTGATCAACAAACAAACAAAAAGAAAATAATACTTTAATGGCATTGATAAACCTGTGGTGGTTTTCTGTGATGGGAAAGAAAGCCATCAACATCTAATAATTTACGCGACAGGCACTCAGGAGATGGGTGCTTGTTCTCCGGACAGCATCAAGCTTCTGTCATGCTAACACAATGACCCCACGGGATTACATTATTTTACTTGAAACCAACAAAAAATCGAGCAGGACGAAAACTTTTTTCAACTGATCGCTGTCAAAAAGTTCAGTGACGACGTCCCAATGACAGCAGCAATGACAGTGTTATAAATATGACAAAGTAAGTTTTTTTGATTAATGCCATAAATTTTTAATCAGTGTATACCACTAGTCAACTAAATGAATATAACATGTCAAAGATGAATGCACATTTATATATTGATTCAATAGATTTATAGCATTTTGAAAAAAAACCTATTGCATTATGTGGAAAAAATATCCCGTTTTTATAATAAATCTTTGAAAATTAAATTATGGATTTGAATTTTTTTTAATGTTATTATAACCTAAAGATGCTATGTGAAAGTTTGTAACAGAAAATAGTGGTTTTCATCTTGTCACTTTTTTGGTATAGAAAACACATTTTTACCCAAATTAGTCAAAATTGATTTATTGCGTTTTGGATTCAAACTCTTCATATGTTGCTAATGACTTTTAAACATTTTACATTTTGACAACTTCAGAGGCAAATATCTTAATATTAAGATATTTTTGCAAACGCAGATTCCAGACTATTCAAATAGTTGTGTATTATATGAATCAATATTATCCCATCATAACAAACCATGTATCAATGGAAAACTTATTTACTCAGCTAATGTATAAATCTCACCCTACGACTGTTTTTTATAATCAGTAAATAAGACACTTAATAGATGAAAATCAACTGAATTGATTTCATTTCTGTGTCTCTGTCTGCTGCTGTTACAGATAAAAGACGGGAAGTTGATGAGGGAGAATCTGTCGATCTGAAGACTGAAGTTACTGACGTACAGAGAGTTGATGAGATAGAGTGGAGATTTAAGCCTGGAGAACCCACGAGTCAAATTTGGGCAATGTTAATTGCTGCTATGAAAAGGGTTCTTGGGTTCTCCAGTCTTAATGAAACTCTCATAGCTAAAATCAATCCTGCCAACAATATCTTCAGTACATATGATGGTGATAAAGGTCTATTCAGAGGTAAACTGAAGCTGAATCATCAGACTGGAGATCTCAACATCAAATACATCAGACGGGAACACACTGGAGTTTATACACTGAAGATCATCAGAGATGGAAAAACTTCAGAGAAGAGATTCATTGTGTCTGTCAGATGTGAGTAACTGAAATGTTTCAGTATAATAATGATTTTATGATCATCTGTACTCTGTTGACAGTATTGTCGATGTAAGAGAGATTTATGACTATTAACTTACACTGGAGATTTTCACACTCTGACTTCTGTTTAAACCTGATTTTAACTGCAGATAAACCAACTTTTTACACTTGTCATATTGAAAGGGTTAACTGAAACTAAGACTTTTAGGTTAGTTTATTAAAGGGATAGTTTACTTTAAAATGAAAATTCTGTCATCATTTACTCGTCCTCATGTTGTTCTAAACCTGTATGAATTTCTTTTTTCTGATGAACACAAAAGAAGATATTTTGAGAAATGATGGTAAACACACAGCAGATAGTGACCATAGACTTCCATAGTAGGAATAAAAAAATATGATGGAAATTAATGGGTACTGTCAACTGTGTGCTCATTTATCAAAATATTTTCTTCATCATTTTTCACAATACTTCCATAATATTTCTGTCCTACTGTGGAAGTCAATGGTCACTTACTGCTGTTTGTTTACCATCATTTCTCAAAATATCTTCTTTTGTGTTCATCAGAAAAAAATTCATACAGGTTTATAACAACATGAGGATGAGTAAATGATGACAGAATTTTCATTTTAAAGTGAACTCTTTAATAACATTGATTTAAACAAACATGACAACTACATCACTGATATCTTATATAAACAATTAAACTCACTGACTAAATATTTAGTGAATTTATACCATCAATATTGAACAACTAATATTTTATTAAAGAGCACCTATTTTAAGATTCACATTTTTAACATTTCCCCACCAGCGTTTTTTTTTTAAAGTTGCCAGCCAGTGCCACCATTTTTCATGATTTTCACAAATGAATTTAATGGCTTCCAGAAAATGTTTTTCTTTAAATGTTTTCTGTTTTTCTTTGATATATTTTCAAGACCCTTGTGATGGTACATCGACTTAAAATAGGTTGAATGACATGTCTACCATAGCCTGACAGGGTCTGTATTGCTTTTACTCGTGCGTTTAAACTTGGGTATTCGGGTAGTAGCCCGAGCACAAAACAAAAAACTACAAAAATCTGCTTTACGGCATACGTCACTTTCTCCACTTCCTCAAATTTGGATGTGAGAGCGCAACTATTTATTTTCCTGATGTTTTTGTCATGGACGAAACAGCAACTAAGAAAAAGAAACCCAAGATTTTGTCAGAGGAGACCAGAAAGAGAAAAGGGAAGAGTGACAGAATAAAAAGAAGGGCAAGAATCAATTATATTTGGCCAGCGTTCGCTCGCTGGCGTGAACTAAAGAAGGAGGAGGGGTTTCAGACTGATGCTGACTTGGCCCTCATGCTTTTGAACTAGTAAGTAATGTTATATTGCTTGCATATATAAGTCCTGTCTGGCACCCGAACACTATTTTTTACGTGAATTTTACTTGAGGCTACTTGGAGAGTTTAGAGAGAGACTTATGTCACGTGACATTGTGGCATCGTGGTAGCGTCATAGACCTAAGACACGGGCGATCCAGGTTTGATTCCCCTTTAGGGCAATATTTTTTTAAAATATAAACTTTTAACCAACCGACCACCGTTACAACTGGCTTAAAAACGTGAGCTATGCGGTCTTTTGGCGTTTGAAATAAAATAAAACTCATGAAATTAAATTCATATGACATGCTGGAAGGCACACTTTGTGACCTAAAGAGTTGTCGTCTTTTTCTTTTGCGACAGTGCTGCCGTGCTTGTGGCCTCTAGGGGCGCTAGACATAAAAAATACATGTCTAGCACCCCCTAGTGGCCAAAAAGTTCCATGGTGTGCCTTTAAATATATAAACAAACAATATATAAAATGAAAGAACAGACCCTCTGCTTTCAAACAAAAAAAAACGTTTCACCCTACATTCATTAGTTCTCTTTTTATCACCTCTCAAATATGGGTAATAACACCCCATTTTGAGCAAAAAGCTGAGATCATTCAATTTTTGTGAAGGACTTTTTATAGAGAAAAGATGCAGAGCGATCCTCAAAACATACACAGAGTTCTTTCTCTTTCACATGAGGTGCTACTTCTGGGTTGTATAAGTTGCGGAAGTAGCGGTGTTGCGGAAAGCCAGAAATTCTCGTCATTGGCAGGGAAGTGTTTTCTCTTAATTTGTCGAGTTATCTCGTTAATGGCGGCAAAATAGTTAAACACCCTTTTTTGTGTAGATGTGTATTAGTAGGCTACATGTTATTGATATTCAAAAAGTATATACTCCAAAGAAAACAATGACGCAAGTTATCATCTCCAACGTTCTAGGACTACAAAAACACTCGGATTGTAGGCAACAGTTTACTTCCAGGGATTGGTGACGTAGACAAGTCCAACATTATCAAAGTCCCTCTCTGCTTTGCTTGGGTACGCCCTCAAAAATGGGAGTGGAGAGGGCCACATTGGTCTGAGATGCTTAAACCTGTAGCACCGGCCTTGTCTGACAACTTATCAGACTTTTTATCCTCCACGTTACATTTCCTCTTCTACTGTTGCTGCCATTAAAACCGTTCCAGTTTTGTTTTGGATTGGCAAAAGTAGTTATATTTCTTATTATTTCTTTATTCAGTTGATTTTAAAAGTTGTTTACAGAATTTTTTGTATGTTTTAACATGAAAATTGCCCAGAAGCCCAGCCTGAGGGGAATAGAAAAAGTCTTGACCCGTGGGCTCACCCTGAAATGCAGGTCTATTTGTGGTGATTTTGTTTGGGTTTTCATTCAGATATCAAAGAGCATTATACATGCGCATCATGAAAACTAACAAGATAGACAAAACATATGTTGTTTGAAAAAAAATCACTCTAACTAATCTTTATTTTAATTGTTTTTATAAAAATGTATAGTCAGGTCACTCCACAGAGATTATTGTGGAGTTTATGAGAAGATTATAATTATGATGAGTTATCAACTAATACAGTGTTTCTCAAACTTTTTCAGCCCAAGGACCACTTTATCTTTTAATTTTTTTTCTGAGGACCACCTAACAGAATCCCACTCTAACCTGGCCCCCCCCCCCAAAAAAAATAGGAAGGATAAGCTAAGTTTAAGTTTAATATGCAACTGTTTCAAGTCAAAAACAATTTTTTTTTAAACAAATGCAATGCTATGTTCAGAAATTATTAAATGAATTTTATTTCAATTGAAAAAGTAAATGTGAAATGAGTTGCAGCTTAATATGAACAACAAACTGCACATGTAAAAAGAACTGCAATTAAACATACTGTAACAGCCTAGGTCCCACTTAATGTCATTCCAAATAGCCCTTAGTTTAAAACTGAGGTGGTGGGTATATGAAGTCTATGGTTGTAACTAAGTATAATACTGAAAAAAAATGTTCCCCTTAATGTCCAAAATCACTGAAATTACAGGGATTTTACACATGAACAAAAACTAGTACATTACAAAACTAAAAGATCTGTGGATTTTAGCTGCTTTCAGTTGACGCTTGATCTTTTATTTTGACTCCTCTTTGGTTTAGCCAACCGATCCATTTTTACATTATTACAACAGAAAGGCAAGAACTGATATCACAGTTTCGCAAGTGCATTAAAAATCTACTTAAATAAGTGACGATTGTATAAACACTTGCCTATAGTTTAGGTCAGCTTTTGGCGGACCACTGCGGACCACACTTTGAGAATTACTGAACTAATATAATGACACAATACATAATGATAAAATCATATTATTATATCATTAATGTATTTGTGTTTTCTGGTGTAAATGTCAGTAGTGTAAAATGTGTTGTTAGATGACATTGATTTAATGATCCACAAAACTGATGAGATTGATGCACAAGACTGATGACTTCAGCAGCTCAATGTTAGATGAGGTATATTTATAACATAACAGATGATCAGACATCTTAAGTGTAAGCACATCTTCATTTGCCCTTTAGGTGCACTGTTAGTAGAGTTATGGTATTTGATAAACATGATAGACGTATACTTGTATTTAGATGTAGACAGGGTTCTAAATTAACTTTTTTGATCACCAGCCAATGTGGCTGGTAACTTTCTAAAGTTACCAGCCAATCAGCATTTCCACTAGCCAAATTTTTTCCGGTGAAAATAAGAGAATATGAGTGCCACTGAATGCGTTTGATAATTTTATTAACATTGTTGGCATGAAAACACACATAAAGTGAGGCTTCTCCCAACAAGGCTCTCTTCAATACAACCTTGACAGTTTTAATTAACGTTAGGTTCTGTGATGACTACGGGCACTCTCATGGTCCTTTACTGCCTCAACTTTAAAATTATTAGTTCCCACCACGAAATTGTTTGTTTCATTTTTTCTTTTGCGTATATGCGACAATCCTGAGAAAACATGACGACATTTTTGTGATCAAACACAAGCTTTCTTTGTTTCTCAGTCTACATCCTTGCCTCCTCCCTCATCTTCATCATAGAAGTCTCCCTCATCTTCATCATATCTAACATTATTAACATGTTTGGAGGCATAAATGGCATAAAATATTTGGAAATAATGACAGCTGAGAAATATTTTCAACATTATACAATGATAGCAATTTTTACAAGAATATTTTTACAATATTTTAAGAAACCAATCATTTTATAACTGCTAAAATAATCTTAGTCATAGTTACTGCTAAGTATTTATATTGTCCTAGAGTTAATTATTAGTAAACTAAATATTAGTTTCATATATGAAAATTCAGAACAGTATGAGACATAAATGTGTTAATTTTCTCAGCAACAATGCAATCCTAAAGACTTGACAGAGGTTTTCTTGAGATTTTTCCTCTAATGTTTGAGACCTGACTGAGTAAGGATGTAATTTGTCTTACCTCCCTTAAAGGCGCAAAAGAGGATGTTTTTCGCCGACTGAGAATCCAAAAACGGTTACTGAGTTTTTTTAAATGAGCGCATGCATAAGAACAGCCTCCCTCCTTCACAGCTCATTTCTAGGGAACGCCTTCCAAAACTCATGCACGAATATTTGAACGAGTGTTTGTTTACCACCGGCATATGCTGTGTCGCGTGACTCGCGTCAGTGGATTCATTATGTGAAATGATGATAATAAACAAATAAGACGTTAACACGTTAGATCAGTCTACGCTACTCCCATTTCAACTAGCATGTAGCAGACTGGTCACTGCCTTACAACTACAGTACAAGAACAACGTCGATATACTTGAATAACAGTACAACAATAATTATTACACAAAGAAAGAATAATCACTGTTACCTGTTAAGAAGAATTTTTGCGAACTGCGCGTCTGTCTTGACACCTCTCTGTTCCTTCATTGCTATCCAGTGTTGAAATGTTGGCACAGCCAATGGGTGTATGAAACATTATCACGTAGCATTACGGCACAGTGTTGATGGGAAATGTAGGAAGTACTGCCAGAGGGATAAATGTCCGAGAACAGAGCTTTATGTATCATTCATGCAATGCCTCATGCATCACCGGCCAAACTGGCGGGTAAGTTTTAATGAACAACATTGCTGCTAGAGCAGAGCATAAACAGAGGCGTGAGATGAAGGTTTAGATGATAAAAATAGAACAGAGTTTTATTGATGGACAGTTACGTTCAGTTGCATAGTCTCAATGTTCAAACCTCGTCTACCCACACAGGAATTCAGCATGCACTGTTATATCAAAATTGCTCAGCTGTAATATCCTTTAGACCTTGGGCTTCCATAAACCATTCTCTTTATCTATCTTTGTTTACACACAGACAGAACAGCTCTATGAAACTTCCCAAATGTGAGACTGAACCACCATGCATGAAATTAATTATAAGAGACATATATAATATAATATAGAAATACAATGAATGAATGAATGAATAAATAATGAATAAATGAATAAACAATGTAATAATAAAATGACAATAATGAAATTGCTAATGATAAAATAATATTAAATAATCAAATAAACAATTATATTGATAACTAATGATTATAAAATGAATATGTAAATAAATGATTAGAAATAAACAAAAAACCCAATAAAAATATTCTGCATATGAGGATCTAAGGTAGGATCCTTCATATCTATACTATTATGGCGCTTTTCCATTTCATGGGTGAATCTCACGAAAACTTGGTTTTAAAAATGTCAAGCATGAAAATGTAAAAATTGCTTAAATTTACTTTTTTTCCCACCTGACATTGAA
This sequence comes from Misgurnus mizolepis, assembly GCA_025389145.1. Taxonomy (NCBI): domain Eukaryota; kingdom Metazoa; phylum Chordata; class Actinopteri; order Cypriniformes; family Cobitidae; genus Misgurnus; species Misgurnus mizolepis. The sequence goes on from JAIFKI010000021.1 coordinate 5,297,413, forward strand.
AAACAAAGTCTGGAGTAAATGGGAACATTAATTTAAAAACTTTTACTTATCATTTAACACTTTTTGTAACATCATTTAAAAAATTAGTCCTAAAAAATCTCATTACCGCAACAGTCAGAAAACATCAACACTGACATATTTTCAAAATGACATGACAAACCTGAAAGAACATAATTTGGAGATTCTGCACATGCATTTAAAATCACAGTATTATGCTTCTATTAATTAAATTAACATTTAATAAGCATCTGTTGCGGTAATGATAATCAAAATGTCGTGTAAGCATTCTGAAAAGACAATATTTCAAATTAACTGTAAAAAAAAATGATCTTACCTGGTAACCATCTTGAAGTAACTGGTCCATGTGCTTGGTCACTCAAAATCAAACTTTATAAAAATTCTGTATGTGTGCTTAAACTGTTCTCAAAAATTTACAATTATAAATTCTTATGTTGAAATCACACATTGTGCAAGGTAGAACACAGTATTGTGTTAATTCTGATGCTTTTTAATGTTACTATATTACACATTTTAAAGCTAAAATCATTAGTGCCGTGGTGTTTCAATGGTTTCGTGAGAATCACCCGCATAGTACCCCACGGTTTGGTTTAGTTTGGGTCGGGTCAGCTTACTTTTGTGAGCTTTCCACTGGGTGCAGTACGTGGTACCCGATACTTTTTTTGTACCACCTCGGTTGGGGTTCCAAGCGACTCGAACTGCTACCAAACATGACGCGAAAACACAGTAGATCAATGTTAAAGATTAGCTTTACCTCAGTGCTAGCTTGCGCTGTCTCGAGTAAACCTGTTGTCATCTGTGCTCTGCTATAAGTAACTCCCTTTTAGCGATGAAAAACATCCACATGTTGAGAATCAGGGACACCATAACAGTTTTTTCCAAACTTGCAGTTTGTGGCGGCACATTTGCGACGAGCACGTAAGCATTATATGCTTAAATGCAACTTGAATGAGGCTCAGCGGGGGAGCGCCGTCGACTGACGCCACGGGTCGGGTGTTTATACAAAAACTGTCATGTGAGACAGAGGTGGTGATAAACGCGATATGCAAACATCTAATTGTGGTGGCCAATTTTAATTTGTGGCGGACCGAGAAATAAATAAATGTATGGGAATGTACAATGACGCTCTTACTTGTATGATGTCACAGCAGTTGGCAGCGCAAATATACCGACACGCTTATAATACCTCCCACTCCGAAGTGTTACTAAACTCAATGGAAAAGCTAACCACGCCAAAGTGAGGTGAGCTGACCCGACCCAAACTAAAATAAACGTATGCAATGGAAAAGCCCCTTTAATAATTTCTACCCCTTATTTACACATGTGCCATTACAACAGAATGCAGCAGACATAATCACCTTAATGTTTTATATAAATCTCTTATCTTGCCCAAATAAAAAAATAAACATTGCAAAAAGAATCAGAAGTAACAATTCATTTACATACACGTATCCTAAAAATGATCTGCTGGTTGGGCATCACTTCTCGTTGTTACGTTAAGGGTTCTATGCAAAATCCAGTCATTTAGATCAGTGGAATTAGTACATAACTGTCATAAATAAAAATGACTAATTAACCCTTAATAAAGTGTGACTGGTCTTAAAAGATTTTTTCTGACATCAGTTTGGTAACATCTGACTGAAAAAGCCATTGGTCGCAGAGAGCTTATTCAGCAGGTACAGGATCCCATTGTTGAAAAACTTCAATAAGGGTTATAAATATTGTATATACCAGGGAACAATGTAAAGACAATAATAAACAAGAAAATATGGCACCATATTGATATTACTAAGACCAGGACATCCACCTAAAATTAATGAGAAGACCTAGACTAGTAAGGGAGGCTGTCAAGAGGCCAACAGCAACGTTAAAGACAATTTCAACAAAACTGTAAAGTACTGGTTGCTCCCTAGATGTGACAATAATCTCCTGAATTCTTCGTGTTTGGGCTATGAGCCTTTTTAAATAAAAAACATCCAAGACCATCTAAAATATTTATCTCCTAAATCCATGTGGAATAATGTATTATAGTCTGGTGAACCCAAAGTTGAACTGTAATACCAAAAGATATGTTTGGTCCAAAACAAAACCAAAGGACAACATCAAAAGAACACAACACCCACAGTAAAACATGGAGGTGGCAGCATTAGGCCTTGTAGCTGCTTTTCTGCAGCTGGAATTGAGGCTTTTAATCAGGGTAGATGGTAGTGATGGGGACGAGATCGCCTATGCCGAGTCCGAGTCAAGACTGAGTCTTTGAAGGGTTGAGACAGAGTCCGTTGGTTTTCAAATAGAGTCGAGTCCGAGTCAAGGCCGAGTCTTTGAGGAAGCAAGTCTGAATCGAGACTGAGTCCTTTATGAGTCGAGAACGAGTCGAGACCAAGACCATTAAACATGTCAGTTTTTTATTCATGATTTAATATCACCCCAGTTAATAATCAACAGTTAGGCCTACAGCCTAAGCTAGATTGGGAATTGTTTAGAGGAGCAGTCTTAACATCTTAATATGGACTATGTATTTACTATCAGTAAAAAAATTCCCTATCACATGCATCCTCTTCTGCCTATTTTTCTAGACATAAATAAACTGCTCTGATGGCAGTATCTTTGCATTGCACTATGGGATGTCATTTTCAAATAATGCCTGTCAACATTGCATTTTATTATTATTGTTATGTGTTGTGTGGTTTTTATATGAACATAAAAAATGCGCTGGTCTCGAGGACTCTGCATGAAATTACAAGTCCAAGACAAGTCAGAGAAAGCAGAGATCGGTCTTGAGACTGGACTCGAGTCCGAGACCAGACTCGAGTATTACATCACTAGTGGATGGAATAAGAAAAAGCTCCAAATACCCATCAATTTTTGCAAAAACACTTAATATAAAGATAAATTTCACCGCTTCATTATGACACCTTCAATCTTCAAAGGAATGGCTTCACTATAACAAGATCTGTGGGGTGATCTGAAGAGGGCTGTGCACAAGAGACATCCAACCAATTTGACAGAGTTAGATTGCTTTTGCAAGGAATTAGGGTTCAAGATGTGTGATTGAACTGATTGACACTTACTTATTAAGATTGAATGCTGTGTTAAAATCTAAAGGTACTTAAACTAAGTTTTAGTTTAGGGGTGTGCACACTTATGCAAGGTTATTGTACAATTTTTACTTGCCATTTTTTCACCCCAAAATTATTCCTATTGTTATTCACTTTAATATATAGATTGAATGTTTGGAGTGAAGGTGGAACAGGTTCTGACATGATTTATCTTGGTTTCATTTTTAAAATCACAAAAACCTGCAATTTTAACAGGGTTGTGTAGATGCACTTTATATACTGATAGAGCATCTGAAAGATTGAGTTAATAAACAGAAATTCATTTATGAGAATATGAGCTGATGTTTATAATCACTAAATAAGACACTTAGGGGCAGTTTCCCAGGCAGGGATTATCTTAAGACAGGTCTAGGTCTTGGTTTAATTAGGAAATATAACTAGTTTTAAAGGGGACAGAGAATGAAAAACCATTTTTACCTTGTCTTTGTTGAATAATGTTAGTCAACCCACATTCACAAACATTCAAAAAGTGCTAAACATGCTAAACATCTCAGTCTCATAGAAATTCCTCTTTTAGAAATGTCAGCCAGAAAACTGCCCAATCTGAAAAACTGATGCTTATGACATCACAGGCATCTCACTGCCCCTCCACTTTAAAATAATTGGCTACATTTTTTGAGTGGCAGCAAAGTCAGCCAATCAGTAATGAGATTGCAAGTTAAGCCAGTAGGGGAGCCAAGTAGGTGCAAAAGCACTTGTTTAAATTCCCCCACCCTAATACAGCTATCTGAGATAGGTTTTTAGGAAGCTTCTAAGGCATTACAGACCCAAACAAAAAAAATTGTCTACAGGTCACATCACAGAACAAGGATAAATACCCCGTTCAATCATTCTATGTCACCATTAACAAACATGCCTTACTAAAAACATTACCTGTGTGCATTTTAAGGCAAAACAAAGGGCACTGATGCATTGTAAGATATGTCAGGGCAAGATGTTTTCAGTTTGGACAGCTCTTACATTTATTTTAGTCTAGAACTAGACTGATCTCTGTCTGGGAAACAGCCCCATAATAGATGGAAATCACCTGAATTGATTTCATTTCTGTGTTTCTGTCTGCTGCTGTTACAGATTATGTAGAAAGACTGCTGGTGTATGAAGAAGAATCTGTTGATCTGAAGACTGAAGTTAAAGACATAAAGAGCGTTGAGAAGATAGAGTGGAGATTTGGAGAAACTCTCATAGCTGAAATCAATCCTGCAAACAATATCTTCAGTACATATGATGGTGATGATGATCGATTCAGAGATAAACTGGAGCTGAATCCTCAGACTGGAGATCTCACCATCAATGACAGCAGAGAGAAACACGCTGGAGAGTACAAACTGAAGATCATCAGAGATGGAGAAACATTAGACAAGATATTCATGTTGTTTGTCAGAAGTAAGTAACTCAAATCTTTCAGTGTAATAATGATTTTATTTCTGTTGTACTGTAGATGTAACAGTGATTTATGACTCAGTGGGGATTTTTACATTGCATTTTACATTTAAACCCGTTTTTTTTTTTCTGTTTAAACTTTAAACATTTTTTGGTGTTTATAATAAAGATCAGGGGGTTATTACAGAAACTTACTATCTTAGGTCTTAAAGGACAAATTCGGTATTGAAACCTTTAGTTTTCTTCTTATTATTATTCTTCTTCCTCCGCCATTGTGGTCTATGGCAGCCCATAGAACCGTAACTAGGAAAGTTATGAAATTTGGCACACTGATAAAGGACAGTCAAATGTGCCTTCACAGCAAATTTGGAGTCTCTATCTCAAACCCGCTAGCGCCACCAACAGTCCAAATTTGCACTTAACGTTTTTGCTTATAACTTCTGATCCGTAACTAAATTCTTGTTTCCTCTGATTCCTTGGCTCAAGCCGATTCGATTGGACCCTATGACGTCATTTTCCATCATGAAAATGTTTCCGCCATTTTGAATTATTTATAAAACCTACTTTTGCGAACTCGTCCTAGAGCTTTTGTCCAATTTCCACGAAAATCGGTATGTAGCATCTACAGACCCTCTCTGCAAAAAGTTATGGAATTCATGTCAATTCGTCAATCCTTTGCCGTAAACCGCGTCAACGAATTTTACGTAGAGCGCAAAAAAACGTATTTGAGGCTGTATCTTCGGCAAACTTAAGCCTATTGACACGATACTTGGGACTTGTGATGCCAGTCAGGAACTACGGGTGCATGCAGAGTTTTGTCACAGTGCCACCTAGTGGTCAGACTTATGCTTTACACGTCTATAACTTTGGCTCCGATTGACATATTTTCACGGGACTTATTTCTTTGGCGTTCTGAATAGTTGAAGAGTCCAACGATACCAAACATGCTAGAATTCGCCTTACGGTTAACCCTGCGCAACAAAACAGCGCTTAAAAAACACGCGTGAATATCTCTGTGAGCGTTTTTCCGATCGACTCGAAAACACCATAGGAAGAAACTAACCTTACCTTCTGAACAAAAAGTTCTATTGGCATTATATTATAATTTCCATCAGAAATGGCTGAAAATTGCAAAAACCTAAAAATTACCTTTAAATTTTGTGTTTTTTTACACATAAATGGTTATAACTCTGCAACAAAATGAGATTTTTACACCAGATTTGATACACTGATGTATGAGCACATTCTGAAGCCACACAAAAAAATTGTATGCTTGCACCACTAGATGGCCTTATAATTGAACAAAACATTTGATATCAAGCCAGCCCTATGGCCATACAACTGTTTCTTCACTAAATTAAAGTGTATAGTGTGTGTGTTATGCCTAATAGGGGCATACTATAGTCATAAAACTAGCTAGATGTAACACAATCATGACCTAATGCTGCATCCACAATTTTGTCATTGCGCCATATACTGGATTTGGCTTGACCCTGGAATTGCTGCTTGCAGCTATATTTTACACTTAAAGCCCTGTTTTCAGATTGTTTATGATGAAATGGAATGGTTTTGACTGAATTTTACTTTGAATTTTTTTTTTTTACTTTGACATATGATGCTGGCGCAAGAATTTTCGGGTGTTTGTGTTTCACCTCCCACCTCTAGAATGGGTTAATAGGTGCACTGGAACAATCCTTCCAAAAGGCCACTTCACACTGGTCAGACAGACTCTGTCTGGAGTCTGTCTGACCAGTGTGAAACCCCTGTTGGCAGTTGTTGGATCAAAGTAAATGAGACTTTAGAATGTGGTTGTCTGTTGGTGTCTCTTGGTATCTGTTGGTGTCTTAAAATGCATTAAACTTTCGTTTACAAAGACGTGAAACTCACCGAGTGGTCAGGGTTGTTTACTGATATGCTCACACAAAGTCGCTGCCAAAGACGCATTCCAACAGCTGTTTTATCGTAGTTTTGTCCAACTCCATTGACTTGTATTAGATGTGCTGTGAGGTACCGTCACTGATCTATATAAATAACTGGATTGCGCTTGACGTCACAACTGTGAAGCCACCGCGCCGCCATGTTGGTATACCCAAACATTCTATTAAATCAATGGACGTTATCAGATCTTAATGATAAAACATGTCTTTATAAGTCTTCGTTTTAATATCTGAAGTTACCCTGTACATTATTACAACACAAACGTCCTAAGCATGTACATAGTTATTTGCTGAAAGTTGTACATTTTAGTTTTTAATCAGTTATTATACATTGATTTTCATTACAGTATCAGATCAGCAAACAGACCGCAGAATATTTAGTTATAATAAATGGGCTCATTCTGAATTCTAAATAAATAATCATACTTTGTACCGTATGTGCAATAATTTGCTGGTTTTATGTTATCTAAACTTACAAGTTACCTATACTTATTTAGAGAAATAACACTGACCGTGTAGCTGAATGTCAAAAAAACTTTATTTATACCCGTGTCATTAACAGAAGGCAGCAGACACACTCACCTTAAAGGGATAGTTCACCCAAAAATGAAAATTCTGTCATCATTTACTCACCCTCATGTTGTTACAAACCCGCATAAATTTCTTTGTTCTGATAAACACAAAGGAAGATATTAAGAGAAATGTTTGTAACCAAACTGTTCGTGGACCCCATTCACTTCCATGGTAGGAAAAAATAATACTATGGAAATAAATGGGGTCCACGAACTGTTTGGTTACAAACATTTCTCAAAATATCTTCATTTGTGTTAATCAGAACAAAGAAATAAATACAGGTTTGTAACAACATGAGAGTGAGTAAATGATGACAGAATTTTCATTTTTGGGTGAACTATCCCTTTAACGGTTTTTTATAAATCCATTTTCCTGCCCGATTAAAACATAAACATTGCAAATAACACCAGAATTAACAGTTAATTTACATACACATATCCTAAAAATAATCTTGTGTGACTGATATGCTGTAAAGCGGGTGAATTTAAAACATGATTTTGAATGGAAGTCAATGACGCTCTCTGCCGGTTGGGTATACCAAGATGGTGGCTTGAACTCTGCACTGGCTTCACCTCACGCTGTTACGTTAAGCGTTCTATGCGCAATCCAGTCATTTATATAGATCAGTGGGTACGGTATTACTCCTCGCCGGGACTTTTTTGTATTCTTGCAATTGGCAAAGGTGGATTAGCGCCACCACCTGGGCTGGAGAGTTTATTATTCAAGCTCTCAGCGGAAGAATGTACGGGTGTGAGGCGTTTGGAAAAATAGGTCCACAAGTTTACAACGAATGGTAAAACACCTGTCTGAAAGCATCTTTTGCAGCGATTTTTGTGTGAGCATATCAGTGAACACCCCTGACCACTCGGTGAGTTTCACGTCTTTGTAAACGAAAGTTTAATGCATTTTAGGAAGGATTGTTCCAGTGCACCATTAAACCAATTGTAAAGGTGGGAGGTGAAACAACGATCACCCGAAAATTCTCGGGGCAGCGGCATATGTCCAAATTTCAGTCAAAACCGTTCTATTTCACCATAAACACTCTGAAAACAGGGCTTTAAGTGTCAGTGGCGAACCGTGGGTACTTCAGCTGGGCCTTCAAAATATGCAATGAAGTGCAAATGCCTCTCCTTCTATAATACTAGGCTATTTGTATTTCGTTAAATCATACAGTGAACGTGTAAAAATTCTGAGCTCGCAGAGTTAAATTACAGAATGGGCATTGTCTGCCTTTAAATGCAGTTTTAAAGTTTAAAATTACTTTAATCTAACTGATAAACACAAATACAGACTATGCTGCTCTGTAATGACAGGGGCTCTGTAAATTTGCATTTAACAAGCTTAAATTATGTTCTTTAATTTATTTTTTATTTTTTGGAAATATATATTAAGCTGTAGGATACCTTGTTAGCCTTTTTCATAAGGGGAAATATAGCACCCTGCGTTCTCAGTGCACCTCCTTGTGGCTTATAACTGTTGTTATAAGATATCCAGGGCTCGCAAAATTGCTAGCCCGAGCCCCGAGGTCCCTGGGCTATTGCGAATTCTTTTCGGGCTACCAAAATGTATCTCCGCCCTGCCCATCGGGTATAGCGAGGAAAAAAATATTTGAATGTTTTCGCATTCTCTCAGATTTAGTTAGGAAATTATATTGTATGTAATTCGGCGTCGTCTGTCAGTCATTACTATCCTCACGTAACAAGTGAAACTGTCAGGAAGTAAAAGTATAATTAAACCCATTATTTTTCTCGTGTTCGCGTCATATGCACAGTCTCCTCTGCACGCGCTTCTCCCGGCTGTGCTCTTCACGAGTACGCGCTTAAGTTATTTCGTTTTTACCTGAGCCCTATCAAGCTAACCACAACGTCAATCACGTTTTCCGCCATTTACCTCAACCACTCTCACCGCAGAGATTCGGGCCATTAGACTGTATTAATATTAACGGTCTATGATCTTCGTCTTTGGTGTTTTACGGCAGCTCGCATCCAGTTTGTTGCATGCTTGGGACTTCATGAAGGCTTACAATGTTTTGTTTTTTACCCGCCCCCTTGAAATCAAAACGTGATTGGTCGATTTGCCCGTCACTCTCCACACCAAAACACATAGCTTGGCCTTCCCTGGGATTCATGAAGTCCTAACCAATGAAAGAGCCAGATAACCGGGCCTTAATAGAGACAGACGATTCTGATTGGATTAGATGTTTTCATAACATGAACCTGACAGTAAGCTTAACGTTAGAACATAGATGAGAGAAAATATACATGTATTGTATTAAATTGAATTAAATAAAAAATTTAAAATGTAAAAACATATTTTTATTGAATGCTATATTATTTATTTGTATTATTATTATAAAAAATCTTTTTATTAATTTTTTTAGGCCTTCTCTGAAGGCGTAGAAGGCCCTGAAGGTTCCCCACTGTTAAGTGTAAAATACTGAACTTGTGCTTTAAATTATGATTCTGCTCAAATTCATATCACAGAAACCACTCTTAAATTGATTAAGGTTACTCATCTTATCTCATCTCTAGTTAGGAAATCTTAAATCTCTCAATCATAATTAACTCTCGGGTCTGTTATCAAGCAGTCAACAATCCTTGAGCTGCTGCTGCACACATTCAGTAAACTAAATGATTGTACTTTATATTTCAATAGAGCAAAAAAGATATTGTATTAAATTCATCATAATTATAGTCTGTGTACTCTGCACATCATCTGTGAGTTACCATCACATATAAGCATTTAGCAATGCGACTTAAAAAATGAGTAAACTATTCTTGCTAAGGTAAGTGCTAGGATACAACTGTACTGTATTTCAACATTTGATAGAGACATGAGATGAAAGTGTGTATTCATTATGATTAAGTGTTCATGGATAAGATAACTGTGTTTTTAATAATGAGAGATGACAGAGATTAGAAGATTACTCCACTAGTGAGACACAATGAATGTGAATAATGGGAGTGATGTTGTGGCCATTAGTGAAGGTAAAAAATATTCAAAGAGTCTTAAAAAAGCTGTTTTTCATCCTACACGTTGTTAAAACAGCAATATCATTCTCCAGCAGGTCTATCATAATGTAATTGTTACAGCTGGCTTTCATTTTACGTTTTAAGTTAAACTGTGGGGTTATCCTAAAGTTAAGACTGGTTTAGGATGTTTTGTCAAGTTAGGATGCTTCTGTAATATCAATTTCCTATCTGCAGTTAAAATAAGATAATGCATTTAGGAAATGTTATTCTGTAATAGCTTTTGTCCTAAATGAGGTCCTAACTGAAATGATCATGGTTATCAAACAGATAAGATGAGAATTAAAAGTTATGATCTTTCACCCCTGAATTATCTCCTGGTTCTCTTGGTTACAGAATACTTTACACTAAACTTTATTTAAATTAAAAAATAAACCAATCTACTATTTTAAAACTTTTTTCATTGTGTGACCTGCCATACGTGACTTTATCAAACTATAATAAACAGTAGATTTGATTAATGTGTCTGGCCAGCAAAGACTAACATGACTAGCTAAAAAGTGGGCTGAACTCCTAAAGCCAACCTGCTAAACTATATTAACCAGACTGGTAGATCATCTAGCCTAAACAAAAACTAGGATTAAATTCCCTAAAGGGTTAAATTGAGATTGTGATGTTTTAAACATTAACTGTGCAGCTTTGTGCGACTGTGGGTGAAGCAACATTTTACACTTGTGATTTTGAGTGACGTAGTACCACAGGTTAGCACAATGCCACTAACCCAAAATTATGATGCTAAATATTTACAGTGTGAAAAAGTGCAGTGTTGGAATTTAAGAAAAACAATCTGTGAGATTAAGATCATGAAGTGAAGTTTATTTTTGAGAATATGAGCTGATGTTTATAATCAGTAAATAAAACACTTAATAGATGAAAATCACCTGAATTGATTTCATTTCTGTCTTTCTGTATTTCTGTCTGCTGCTGTTACAGGTAAAATAAACACACTGGAAGTGCATGAGGGAGAATCTGCTGATCTGAAGACTGAAGTTACTGACATACAGAGAGTTGAGAAGATAGAGTGGAGATTTAAAGGAACTGTCATAGCTGAAATCAATCCTGCAAACAATATCTTCAGTACATATGATGGTGATGATGATCTATTCAGAGATAAACTGAAGCTGAATCCTCAGACTGGAGATCTCAACATCAATGACATCAGAGAGAAACAGTTTGGAGATTATCATCTGAGGATCTACAGAGATAAAAAATCCTTATTGAAAAGATTCAAAGTGGTTGTCAAAGGTGAGTCATTTTCACATCCAGTCACAGTATCACTGAACTATGAGTTCTGTATGACTTAAATCAGGTAAACTGTAGTTTATTTCATTTCTATTTGATCAGGTATTTTCTGTTTCTGTGTAATGGGCTATATGACTATGAGATGATGTTTGACCTCTTTTGTTGTTGTAGTTCAGTTATCAGACGTGGTGAAAGTAATTAATTACATTTACTCACGTTACTGTAATTAAGTCATTTTTTTTGTGTACTTTGATAAAACTTGAATCATATCCGTTACTGAGTATAAAATATTTTTAAAAAATACAAGATGATAAAGCACGCCATGGATGATTGATTGACGACCAGGGAAATGCGCTAAAGTCACAAAAACAACCACGGAGACGGATGAGACAGGCATCAGCTGATGCAGACCCTCAATTCAATTCTTATGATAGAAACCCCTGGCCATATTTAAGCAACCATTATCTCTCGTTTTAAGGAGCTGAACCATAACTTTTGTTGTGATGATGCGATCGCGTCTTCACTACGAAATGCCCATTGCGGCATTGTTTCGGCTTCTTGTTTACACAGAGGGTTTTCTGTGTATCTTACTAGGTCCTCTTTCCGGCAACGATCCCAGAAGATATACAGGACGTGTTTGCGTTCACTAGGGTTGGGTACCGAAAATCGGTGCCAATAGGGAACCGGTTCTAACGTTAACGGTAGTAACCAGACCGAATACGAATGAAAAATTCGGTGCCTGATTTCGGTTCCTGACTTTTCTTTACCGCCACCTGGTGTTCCGATATGAAGATTTCAGATGCAAAAGCCTCTAAAATGCCATCTGAGATTTTCTTCTCAAATTATCATTTTTATCAAGCTTGTATGTTTATGTTCAGTTATTTCACTTTAATGTCAATGAAAGTTACATATTAATTGTCTTTAAAGTGAAATTACTGATCCAAAATATATGAGCTTGATCAAAATGCTCATTTTAGAAGAAAATCTTAGATGGCATATATATATATATATATATATATATATATATATATATATATATATATATATATATATATATATATATATATATATATATATATATATATATATATATATATATTATTATTATTTTAATAAAAAGTTCCAGTAAATAAAAGTAGTTTTTTTGACAACGTGTGTGCCTTTTTTTCTAAAGTACCGATATAAGAACCGTTTAAGAACCGGAACCGGTAAAAAATACCGAGTAGGTACTGGTATCGAATAAAACCCAACCGATACCCAACCCTAGCGTTCACACAGACGCTTGTCTGGCAATTTTATAGGTATTTTCTGGGACCAAAGGTCTGTGTGAATGGGGTTTTAGAAACCAGGTACCCAGGTCAGGGAAACTACTGTAGATAGAAGACAATAAACGTGTAATGGATGAAAGTATATAGCCATGGCACTCATATCATATAATATAGATAGATAGATAGATAGATAGATAGATAGATAGATAGATAGATAGATAGATAGATAGATAGATAGATAGATAGATAGATAGATAGATAGATAGATTGATTGATTGATTGATTGATTGATTGATGGATTTTTATGAGATGGCCCAGCTTTTCAGTAAACTACGGCTCTGTGTAGTAAATGCTTCTCCATCTGAAAGCAGCTGATGGTGATTTACTTCTAATCAAGGAACCGTCTTTACTGACAAGATGCTCATGTTATCGCATGTGATTTATTGCACATCCCTACTGGCAACCCTGGCTGTGTTCTTGCGCAGACGTTTGGTTTAGATTATATATAATGTACATGTAATGATGTAAATTAACATTTTTAATCAGATTGCAATGTTTAGGGTACACATGAACTGTACTGTCATAACATGGGATTAAATTCAGTGGGATTGACACAATTTGTGCATGTAAACATAGCCACTGACTCAGATCATCCTTTATTCAAAGATGTGTATCACTGCTGCTTTCTTTTTAAACAACTTTTGTATTTATCTCTCAGGAGAAGATTCAGTGGAGACAAGAAGAGAAGATTCAGGGGATACAGAGATGCAGACATTTTTGCCTAATAGCAGTCACAATAGCAGTGATCTTCCTCCAGTGTAACATCATTAACATTACAAACACATCAGCATCACATCACTTATAACATCACACTCATATAATTGAGCTTAAACAATTCACCTGTGTGTGCTCATGAACCAGAGGAAAAGATTTACCTTTGATTTGTTATTACATAGAAACATTTCAGTAGCTTGAATAAATGAAGTTAATGGAAAGATAAGTAATTATAAATATAAAACTTAAATTAAATAAGATATAAGTTGATGGAACACATCTGTTGTTCACACTGATCTACAGACAAACTTTGATCTTTATTTTAAACATAAATATCAGATTTCATATCCATTACTAGATGCAGTCATTGTGTACTGAATCTAATATTTGTTGTTTCATACAACTTTAACAGTGTTATAAAAACAAAAGCCTAAATATCTCATGTATATCTAACATATGTACTACTGCAGTATTTCACTGACTGATGTTTATTTTTGTTGATATTAGTTGTCATCAAAAGTCTCTGTCCCCTTGTGTCTTAGTATTCATACTTTACTCTTATATAGTATGCAAAACTATGAGTGGTTAAATGTGTAAATGTGAATCTGCAGATGAAACTTAGTGTTATTGTAACCCTGATGATCTTCACTTCTAGTTAGTGTCTAACCAGTGGTGAGTTTTCTGTCCCATAATGCCACAGCAGCAGAGGAGCCATCAGATTCATGAAGTAAAACAAACATAAATACTTGTGAACTGAAATCATTTCATTGTTTTGTAGTTGTGTTGTGTTCCTGTAGTTTAAGTGATAGCGTGTGACGCTAGCAGCAGCTTTAGGTTTAATTTCTCTCTCATTAGTTTATCAGTGAATATTAACAGATATAGCCGTGCATAAATGCTTGTATGTTCAAATGTAAGAGTTACATGTAACAAAAACATTATTCCTGTTCTTAAATTGCTTTAAATATATTGTTTGCATATTATCAGGAATGTATTGATACCTGTGTACATGAAGCATGACTTCAGTTGAGAAGTGAATAGTGAACATAGTCTGTAAAGTTCACAGATTCAGCTCATGTGTCTCAGTCTATAGAGAAATCAGACTTTAATGATTCAGTTTTAAATTGACTGATAGATTCTGTGTTAGACTGATTTGATTTTTATGAAGTTTTTCAGTTATATTATTTTATCCTTTTTTTTACAGCTTTGCCAAATGTTTATATTCTAAACTGTGTGCCTTGTTTTATCATTATGTAACCATAGTTATAGTAAATAACTACTACTAACATTTTGTTATTATATATTAATATTGTTTGTGTCATAGAGACTTTTGTCTCAGACCGTGTTAATCTAACATCTTTAATTTGACCTGAATCTGTTTTCATGTTGAGTCAGTTCAGATGATCAATGTACAATCTGTACATTATACAATCTTTGGTGGGTTTTTTTTATTAGTGTGAAACTGCATGATGCATGGACTTAAAGCACTTAATTCAAAGCATGCACTTAAAAATGTAAAAAAAAAAATTTATTGAAGTCCTACAGTTTAATCTCTTTTAGTTTGTTGTTCTCTGAACAGTGTGTATTGTTACAGCTTTGATATGATAAACCACTTATGTTATATCCACATTTTGTTGAATAAAATCATCTGATATAAGTCACAGTGCTGTTTTATTCATGTGAGACATTTTATAGAAATAATCTCAATTTTAGTAATTTTACACTAAGATTTTTCTGTGTAATTATGTAGTTTTACAATCTGAATCTACATAAAATTAAGTATTTTGTCTAATTTATTACACAAGTATTGTGTTAATTGGTTTGTCTTTTTAAATAATTTAACAAAATAATTAATAAAACGTAAAATGCATAATTTGAATATGTATTGACTTTTCACAACAAAAAAGTTATGATCAGTGTAATATTTCTTCATAAACTCGTGCAGGTTCACAACAAGAACCGTTTCAATGAAAAACGTACAATGAAAATAACAAATAGCCAAAGATGAAGTCATATATTTACTGCAATATTTTTGTAAAAAAAAAAATGGTTTTGGACACTAGATGGAGTAAAAGTGAATTTACTGATTACATTACAACGTCAATTCAATATATTTTATTATTGTTCGTTTATTTGACCACTATGAGGCGCTATGAATATTTAACGAATGCCTTTATGCGCTCCATAGATGCTGAGCGGCTCATTCATTTGAGCGAATCGGTTCGTTTGGATGATTCGCTGCGTTTAAACAACTGATTCGCTGATACCTTTTGACACATTACGGCGTACGGGTGAATAAATATTAATTAAATGCTATGGTTTGATAATACTTCTTTTAAAATACACATACAGATGTTTCTACCTCACAGCCTTACTGTTTAAAAATTATTAAAGTGGAGTATTTTGCAAATGATTGTATTAAGTCGAGCTGATCAAATAATTAAAAGAATCGATTCCAGGGTTCGAATCAGAAATCACCAGGCACAACTTTAACAAAAAAAGTTATATAACGACAAGATATAATAAAGTCAATCTCATATCAAAATGTTATACTATTTCAGAGTATAAACGCGCATTTGCGGCGTTTTGCATTGATCGAATTATTAAAAGAACCGATTCCAAAACACGACTCAGATATCACAAGTCAGAGCTTTCATCATCAATAGTAAAAAAAAGACGATGAGATCTGATAAAGTCTGCATTTTATCAAAATCATCACAATTACGCGCACGTCACGTGTGTTTCGCTCTCGTGCGCATCTCGCGGAAGATCGGTCCACACTTCCTGTATCATCCGATCACGGGCGTGGAAAGAGAGAGAGGGAGAGCGCAAGGGGCGTGAATGGTTTCTTTCAGTCCGTCCTTCTCTCTCTGATTCTTCAGTTCTCCTCTAACATGGCTGCGCTCTCAGCCTGGTTCTGGAACGAGCGCTTCTGGCTTCCGCACAATGTCACTTGGGCGGATCTGGCCGACCCGGCGCCCGGGCTGGAGTACCCGAAAGCCGGACACTTGATCACCGCGCTCCCGCTGGCACTGGGGATATTCGCAGTACGGATCTTCTTCGAAAGGTATGATTCGGTTCGGATGGCGACTTGGTTTGGGCTTTGTGACCCATTTGGTGATTAGAAACGTGGATTAAACTCACGTGAAGTTCATTGCATCACACAAGTTCATGTTTGCGCGCGCACATGCACATATGTGGTTTATAACGTTACTTATACAAAAGTTGCCATTTGGGTTTGGTTGAACCTGATTTTCTAACCCTGCTGGCTATGAACTTTCAGACTGAGACATCTGTCAGCTGACCAGCAGGGCCTGGGTTTATAAATGAGGATTAACTAGTTAAAAAGTGTTTCATTTAATCTTTTTTCACGTTACTAACGTTAAATCACTCGTGCTTTTGAGGAGCATGCTGTTTACACGAGCTTCCTTCTTCAGTGTGAGGAGAGGTGGGATTGAATATTAGTGGTTTTGTTATGAAGTCTTTTGTAGATGAATCTCAATGTTTAGTGTTGATATGAATGATGAATCAGTGCCACACCTTATAAAGACCCTGTGAAGCCTGCGGTGTGTAAACATGTGCAGTGTCATGTCTGAAGAATGATCTGAATTCAGCTCAACTTCAATGCTAATGACAGTGCTTCACTTCACGAATAGTCGCTTTTAAAGGGACAGTACACCAAAAAGTATTTTTTTTATTTTGCTTTTATTTACTCACCGACATCTCTTTCCAAACCCATGTAATGCTTCTTTCTGTCATGGGATGCAAACAATTAAGCAAATTCGCAAAAGCGGCTTTTTAATCATACTGTTAAAGTGAATGGGGTCTGAGGTGGTCAAGCTCCAGTAGCTAAGGCTAAGTGATTTTTTTATAGTTAATAATTATTTATGTTCCTCACATCAAGCTATCATATAAATATTTTCTTCAAAAAGATCTCCTTTTATGTTCTGTGTAGACGGTTTCAGCAGAAACAACATAAACAAACGGCTTTACAAACAACATAAACAAACAAGAGCAATACTTTTAATAAGGTAGCCTAACATTTTTCTAACAAACAAACAATCCCATATCAGAAATTAGCAGCACAGTAATTATTGACAATGTAAAGGTTAGGCTATTTAAATTAAAGAACAACTCAAATAAATGAACAAAGTTCATCTAACGGTAATAAAGAACACGGTATCATACTTTCAAAATCAAGTTCATTTTCTAACACTTACGCCATCCGATAAGTTATTTATCCTCAGGTGAACAATAGAGAAGGTAACATTAGTTTGCAGAAACCCAGTGCTCTGTCATGCAAGTCAACAGATTCGCCACTTTGATAGCTTAAAAGCAGATTCAATACAAAAGTAATCCCTCCATAACTTCTGTTGACATCTTGTAAAGCAAATCGATCAGTTTTTGCAAGAAACTGAACGTTATTTACAACACTATTAAGGCCCGGGTATACTTTTTTTCCGCGTCCAGCTCGCGCGCGCACGCGTCCGCGCAGCTTTCCGGGTATAGTCCCCGCGGCTACACGCGGATGGCCGCGTTCGACACTATACGCAATACGAATGATTTCTTATTCAAATTATTAGTCTAACAGGCTGTCAGGGCAGCACTGATTTGGTGACATTTAGAGTACATTAAAACATTAGGATAGGTGAAGAAAAGTAACTGATCCACCATTGCAAACACAGTTTAGAACAAACAAGAAGACAACAAAGAACAGGAATCAAACAAACATGCTCCACAGCTTTCTGTTCTTGGAAGAAGTAAAAGTTAAAGAAGAAAAACGATAGTGTGTGTGCAAATGCTGTCTATTTCCTTTGTATAATTGTTTATAGTGGAGTGTCCTGTCTAAATATTTTCACGCGCATGCGCTGTCGTACGCGGACTGTACGCGCACTGTCCGCGCGGTCTCAAATTTTGGGCTGCACGCGGACGGTCCGCGCGGCCGTCCGCGCACCCTCCTGATGACGAAAATGACGAAAATGACGTCATGCGGACGGCGCGCATACGCGGACGTCCCGAGTATACTTTCGGCTTTAGCGTTAATGCCAAAGCAGGAAGCGCGCTTTCGTTTGAGGCATGATCTTCTACTGGGGGTGTTTGGTGGTTGTTGACTATGGCTGTTGGTCTCACAGCACCACCTATAGATTTGGAGAGTAAAGCGCACTTCCTGCGTTGTAAAAGCTCTGCATTAACGCTAATAATGTAAAATAATCTGAAAACTTAAAATCGATTGTCAACCCATGGAACAAATATTTGAAAAGTCAAATATTCTGGTCCAGCCATACTGTCAACACAACGGAAGGCCCGCCTCTCTCAGCATTCAGTTGATTAAAAAACGTGAACAATGTTGGCCGCGCTTCCGCTCCAAGTTGACTTCTTTAAGTTCAGCCGCTCAGAGGCAGGCAGCAATACACATAATGCTCACTACACATAGAAAACAATTTAAAAAAGGCTCCTCCCACTGCCATAAACATGTTCTGTGTTATCCGCTCCATATTCCTGTATGCGCATGCTTGACAGGAACTACGCATGGTTACAAAAGTCTGCCCGTTCGCATAAAAACGGGACTATACTTTAGGTTTTAAGCTCAGTCGACAGTGTTTTGTGACATAACCACAAAAATATTTTTGAACTTTATTTAAAATCACAGACAGTAATGCGCTTTCAATGAGACTACTTGGAGGCGGGGCTAATCCATAAACATCATTATCATAAACAGATTTGTTTCAGCGAACACTTTTATCATAGTTAATAAATCATAATAACAGATGTAAGGGCAGTTTCTTGGACAGGGTTTAGATTAATCCAGGACTAGGCCTTAGTTATATTAGGACATGTAGGGGTGGTTTCCCGGACAGGGATTAGTTTAAGACAGGACTAGACCTTAGTTTAATTAGGACATATTACTAGTTTTAACAAATATGCCGTATTAAAAACATTGCTTGTGTGCATTTTGAGGCAAAACAAAGGGCACTGATGTATTTTAAGTTATGTCAGTGTAAATTGTTTTCAGTTTGGACAGCTCTTATATTAATTTAAGTCTAGGACTAGTCTAATCTCTGTCCGGGAAACCGCCCCTTACGGTCGGTTTTCCAGACAGCGCCGCTTGAGACTAGTCCCAGACTAACTTAAATGTTAGTCTTGTCTTAAAATATATCAGTGCGAGTGTTGTGTCTCAAGATGCACACCAGTAGTGTTTATTTATAAATTGTTTTTTTAATGACTTAAATATCCTAATAATCCATAGGGTCCATTTCCCGGACAGCGATTAGACTAGTCCTTGACTAAAATAAATGTAAGAGCTGTCCAAACTGAAAACAACTTTCACGGCTTAAAATACATCAGTGCCCTTTGTTTTGCCTTAAAATGCACACAAGTAATGTTTTTAGTAAGACATGTTTGTTAAAACTAGTTATATTTTCTAATTAAACTTAGGTTTATTCCTAACTTAAGATAATCCCTGTCCGGGAAACCACCCTGTAAGTAGTTTTTACAGACTTACTTTACAAAAAAAACACTTGTGTGCATCCTGGGACAAAACAACGGCACTGATATATGTTAAGTTGTGTCAATGCAAGATGTTTTAAATTAAGGCAGCTCAAACATGCATTTTAGTCTGGGACTAGGTCTAAAATAAACCTTGTCTGGGAAACCGCACCGTCATTTTTACATTTTGTTGTAGCCATATGTATGAAACGGCGTGTATTTACCATTTATGGTCATTAACGTCTATTGTACACATTGTAAATGGTTGCTTTTAAAATGGAGTGGGAGGAGTTCCATTTATTTATTGTGGATATCAACATTATGCCCCAAAAGCTTTAAACGCCGTATTCTCCTTTAAGAGAGGAAAATTTGTATGCAAGTTACACCGAACGCCAGGCTTTCTGTCAGAACATGATTGTGTTACATAAGAAACTCTCTGCAAAACACATTCAACGTCTTTAGGACATTGATTCAATTGCAGAAGCATTACTAAATTTTTCAGGTCAACATTCGGCGGGTGGGATGTACAACAGATCCCGTTTGACATCTGAATTCAGTTTGCACTGTGAAATGAGCATGAAAAACACTGTGATGGTATCAGATGATAATACCACGGTACTGATTAATTACAACATTTGTGTACCATGGAACCACCATGTCCAAACAAGAATAACAGCTCACCTGATTTCCAAAATAACATCAGGTACTACTACTATACGTCTTGGGTAGTGTAGGGTCCTCAGGCCACATTTGACTTTTAAGCACGATAAGAGGAATCATCTGGAGGAACCTGAAACATCGCTGTGATTGTCATACTGGTTCAGTTGAAGTATTTAGTGGCTTTGAGTCTGGTCGCACCAGTTTCATCCTAATACTGGAAAATTTACATTTGACTTTTCACTCATTCCTGCTATGACCCGAAATAGCAACCGAAACCAGTTCTGAAAACCAGCTCGGTCATAAAATAAGGACCCTGGTTTATTTTATGTGCAAAACGCAAAGTTTGAACTAAATGTATTTTTTTTTTGTACACAAGAAGATGCAATAAAAATGGAAAGAAGTTCATGTTATTATCTAGAACTGACCCTACGTTTACTTTCTTTTAACTTAAGTCATAAAGTTTGTTAATTATTTAGTTGCGGTGTCATGTCCTGGAAGCGTTGTGTTGTCGATGAGCAGGATTTGAGAATGAAGTCAGACTTCATTCTTGAAAAACTTGTCAATTACGTTCTGTTCATTTCTCAAGAGTTTTGTTTTTGACAGATAAACGTGTGATTTATCTGTCGGTGTCACGCGTGATGTTTATTTTGTTGATGATGTTCTTTTGTCTTGAGGGTTTTTCTCGGTAGAAGAGCGTCGTTGTCAGGCAGGTTCACCGTGTGCTGATGTCTCCCGAATGGTTAAACCTCGGAGGAGGGCAATTACACTAGTTGATCCGCAGGGGGTTTGATCCGGTCAGCGTGTAATGGGTCACGATGACATCATGAGCAGCACTGTTCTCTTCATTTATTCATCAGTGACTGTAGATCACAGACGGTTTTCATGTCCTCTGACAATGAGAAGTCACGCACATACAAAACTCTTCAGTGTTTGAATCTGTGGGTGCTTCTTTACCCCGAAAATGTAGTATTATTATGTCAAATATTTTTTTTTATGCGCCTTCATCGATTTTATAAATTCCGTGCTGCTGGACCAATGTGTTTTTAAGGCACTTCGAAGGCACCACTTCTTTGACACGTCTAGCCTTTTGCAATAAGCAAAAAGTTTCATAAATTCATGTTTTCAAAGTCACAGAGTAATCGTTAAATAACAGCGACCATGGGGAAAAAATTGTGATTATGATTTTACTCAAAACCGAGCAGCCCTAATGTATAGATTTATAATATTAAGATTATTATTTATATTATTATGTATAGATTATGTATAAATTCTTATACCCTGATGAAGAAAAGACATTTTCTTGACATGTCAGTATCTTTTTTGGCACAGTTGAACACTTGGGTATCTTGTGTCTCTGTGTTGCCCAAGGCCTTAAACATTTAACTTTCATTTGTACACAACACGCACATAAACACACACCGTACACACACATACACACAGTGTGTTATTAAGGTGGCTATTGTCAAAGGAATGTGTTGCTGTAAAAACATCAGATCTGGATTGACTTTAGTATTTTAAGACTGTTGCCTAAGAGGTTTGGCTTCTGGAAATTAGTCCTCATTGGTTTCCAGGTTCTTTCCCTCTAGATTTCAGTCTGTCACTGAATAGTTAATGTGTTAAAGATCTCCTCGGGAGAATTGTTTATGTGAACTTACGTAGGACTGCAATACATTGACACCTTGCGCTTATAATAGACAATGTCTTATTATCATGGATGCAATTTTTTACTTTTGTTTTTCTAGGTTATGTCAAATCTGATGTGTTATTGTTGGGTACTAAACACATCTTTGTTGATATTTGTGCCTTCAGCATATAAAAAATATGAATCAAATTGATTACAATGAAAGATGATTATATTTCATGATGCATTGAATGAAAGAATCATAATTAGATTGTGAACAAATTTCATTTAAATTTCATTAAATGGTCCATAATTTATAAAAGAATCAAAATCATATATGATTTCTTTATGCATTTCTTCATGCATATTTCTTTGTTGTTTAGTAAAGAATTATAATAAAAAAAGTCTTGGCTCAGATTAATAAACATTTGCATGCTGTTGATGCACTTCTGCAGTTATTGTATTATAGGGTCGTGGGAGCAGTTTTAGGTTCTGAGTCCCATTGAGACACACAGGATGTGAGTGACTACATCTACTCACCACACACACTCACACGGTACCCTCACAGTATGTTTGATACCATATGTCACATGCCTTCAGCGCAAGTCTGACAAAATTTCTAACTGCATACACGGCGCTGCATGATGTCGAACACACCTAGGCAGAACCCACTTAGGACAAAGTCAGACTCAGAACCGAGACTACTCTCACTTAGGACACAGTCAAAACCAAGACTCCTGTCACTTAGGACACAGTCAGACTCAGAACCGAGACTACTCTCACTTAGGACACAGTCAAAACCAAGACTCCTGTCACTTAGGACACAGTCAGACTCAGAACCGAGACTACTCCCACTTAGGACACAGTCAGCTCAGAACCGAGACTACTCCCACTTAGGACACAGTCAGCTCAGAACCAAGACTACTCCCACTTAGAACACAGTCAGCTCAGAACCAAGACTACTCCCACTTAGGACACAGTCAGACTCAGAACCAAGGTTCTGCCAACTTAGAACACAGTTAGAACCAATAGTCCTCCAACTTAGGAAGCAGTCAGATTCAGAACCGAGACGACTCCCACTCAAGACACAGCAAGAACCAAGACTCCTCCGTCTCAGGAGGACACAGTTAGACTCAGAACTGAGACGCCTCATACTCGGGACACAGCCAGAACCAATACTCCTCCTACTCGGGACGCGGTGAAAACCAAAACTACTCCCACTGAGGATACAGTCAGAACCAAGACGACTACTACTTAGGACATAGTGAGACTCAGAACCAAGATGCCTCCCACTCAGGACACAGTCAGAACCAAGACTACTCCCACTCAGGACACAGTCAGAACCAAGACTACTCCCACTGAGGATACAGTCAGAACCAAGACTACTCCTACTTAGGACATAGTGAGACTCAGAAGCAAGATACCTCCCACTCAGGACACAGTCGGTATGAAGACTCCTCCTACTCAGGAAACAGTCAGAACTAAGAGACCCCCACTCAGAACACAGTTAGACTCGGAACCAAGCCTCTGCCCACTTATGACACAGCCATAACCAATACTCCTCCCACTCAGTACACAGACTTGGAACCATGACACCCCCCTTGCAAGACACAGCCAGAACCAAGACGACTTCTACTCGGGACACAGTCAGACTCGGAACCGAGACACCTCCCATTCAGGACACAGTTAGACTCAGAACTGAGCCACCTCCCGCTCAGGACATAGCCAGAACCAAGATTACTCCCACTTAGGACACAGTCAGAACCAAGACGACTACTACTTAGGACACATTCAGATTTAGAATTGAGATGCCTCCCACTTAGGACACAGTCAGACTTGGAACCAATGCTCAGCCCACCCAGGACACAGTCATAACCAATTCTCCTCCTACTTGGGACACAGTGAGACTCAGAACCAAGATGCCTCCCACTCAGAACACAGCCAGTACCAAGGCTCCTCCTACTCGGGACACAGTCTTGATCAAGACTACTCCCTATCAGGACACGGCCAAAACCAAGACTCCTCCCACTCAAGACACACTCAGAACCAAGACCCCTCCCACTCTTATCAGTGACTCATTTCGAATTTGTAATAAAATGCAAGAAAATTCTTCACAGTGAAAATATAAGCCCTGAAACAAATTTGGACAGTTTTGAGTCTCCAGTATGACAACATGAGTAAAGTCATTGCCAAAAATCTTGTGTTAGTGATGTAACTCTTATAACCGTACTATTTGGCTTTTGACTTTGGTAATCTGTGTGGAACTTCCTTGTTTTTTTTTATGCACAAGGTCTTGAAAAACTTTAGTGATTGTTATGATGCAATTAAAATCAGAATATTTTCTAATAATTCATATTGAGGTGCACAAACTGAAAGTCGTCAAGTGTTACGTACGACAAAAGATCAAATGTGAATTTTTATGGACCTCTGTTTTCTTCAAGTAGCTGAATTGTCTGTCTGCTGGAGTCTGGATGTTCTCATGAAGATAGTTTGTGTCTTTAGATGACCCACCAGCACAGCAAAAGTAAACTGCCATGTGACCGAAACAACTGCAAACTCACTGAGATACTTCTCTGAGATGAATTTCCTGGGATTCCTAAATGGCTCTGTGTATTGTCTAAACATATTTATGTTTTATTTACTAGGAAATATTTTGAGGTGCTATGGGAAGTTTCTCGTATGCGTTCAGTAAAGCTGAATGCTTTGGCTTTAATTCAGACTCAGCTGTCACATTGACCCTGTCGTCATGAGGGAATATTACGAATGCCTTTGTGTTAAACAAGGAACGTCACTGTTTACACAACTTACTCTGTTTAAGCCTTGTGTAAGCCAACATGATCAGTTCTAGTGTAATGCATGTATTGAAAGTGTATTTACTACTTTATTTAATTCCCAATCTGTTTTAAGTGAAACATGGTGGCAGTGATTTATTTTTATGATGAGTGTCAAATTCCACAGTGTTGTATGTAGTGTTTATGGTCAGTTTAACAGGCCTGGAGCCATAGTTCATCATCATGAGCCTATTGTGAGTTAATGAACTGCTCAAAAAAACCATTGTCAACACGCTGATACTAGGGGTGGGAAAAAAAATCGATTCTTAGATGAATCGCGATTCGGACGTGGGCCGATTCTGAATCGATTCACAAATGTCAAGAATCGATTCTTAAATGTTAGTTTACAAAATAATAACATCACGTTATCAGAACCAAAAGGCGGAACTCAACTGGGGGAGCGGTGATGCACATGGACAACTTAAGAGAGCGCGCACTGTACGAGCGCATAGCGGAGCTTACAAGAGCAGAAGAGAAAGAACACTTTAAATGCTTGTAGGATTATACTGCATATATCTCTACATTGAATTTAAGGCTGTCACCATTACTCTATTCTTTTTGAGGAGTTTTAAAAAAAATCCTTGAGTACATGTCGAGTACTCCTTAAAATAGCGGAGATGCGGTTTAGTGAATATTACAACAGTATCAGAAGGATACAAATCAGCGCTACGCTGCCTCTCTCTCCTTCTCGTTTGCTCGCTCACACACACACCATGGCGTGCGTGTGGATCACTCCTGCGTGAGGAAATAATGCGCATCCTTGTGAATTTTAGAAGTTAAAGACGACTGAGCTGCAGTGGCCTGGCAAAACACATTTGAGAAGAAAGGCGCAGCAACTCAAAAAGACCTGCGTGTTTCACAATTACTCTTTAAGACCATAATGACAATTTCCCGCGTGGAGCAGCAGTTAAATTATGTGCGATCTACCGGCATTGCCTTTGCGATCGACGTATTGGACACCCCTGCCCTAAACCATCCGCTGACTGTTTATATATAACATGAATATACTTCTGTAAAAATATGCACATAGTTTGTTATTCAGTCGCTGGGTGTGCTGCATTATATAAATACAGTAATACTGCCAATCACTGTGTATAATGATGATGATTAGACGCTTAACATTAGTCAGTTTGTGGAAGTTAATGCCAGTTAACATATAGAATTAATATGTCACGTTTAATTACTATTTTTACTGGTTTTAATGTCTTACAACAGAAACAGGACATATATGTATATAAGAATGACATTATTTATCCCTTTGTTGCATTAAAGTACAGTATGTGACAGTTCAGACTAGTAGCAAAAGCGCAAACATTCACCTGGCTTTGAGAGCAAATGTGACGCAATGACGTCATAGATATGCAAATTAGTACGTCAAGAATCGATTCGGAATCGAATCGGGACACTAAGAATCGATTCTGAATCGATTCATGAGGGTCCAAGCGATTCCCACCCCTAGCTGATACGCTGAGCGGCCATTCAGTCTTGCCAGGTCATTTATAGAGCTGTGTATTTATTAAACCCCTCGCTCACTTGCTTTTATTGTTTGACAGACCATTTTATACAAAGAACTTTCAAATGCGTTTTTATGAGAAAATTTTCAGCAGCATTATTACATGCAAAACTTCAGGAAAAAAAGACAACATGTTAACATCAAAGCGATAACTATAAAAAGATAAATGTAATGTTAGCTATATTAATGTCCACACAAACGGGACAATAACACTGCTTTATGTGTTAAAAGCCAATTTATACGAAGTCCGATAACTATAAAGTTAGACCAAAATATCGTCCATGCTACAACTATAACGAAAATGAAGCATGGGGCGATATCGATGTGATCACTTTCAGAGCGATTTATCTTATGTGATGAACGTTAAAACATTGACAGACATTCCAAAAAAATTTTGATTGTAATGCTAGCTATGGATAACCATAACGCTGTTGTACGTAACTGTAAACGTTAAATAAGTTATCACATTATTATCTTTATCAAAATCTATTATAGTTATTGTTAATTATGTAAACAGGATTTAAGGCTGGGTGCTAGAATGACATTTCAAACTTTTTATTTATACATTTACACTTTTATTTATACCAGGTTAACCATATACAGTAATATTTGTTTGCATATATTTGTAATTTGTTTTACAGATTTCATTATTACTATGCTTTGTTAGGATGCATAACGATTAATCGCGATTAATCTATTGCAGAAAAGTTTTTGTTTACATCATATATGCGTCTGAACTGTGTATTATAATAATAATAATAATAATAATTATGTATATATAAATATGCACACATGCATGTATAATTTTAAGAAAAAATATATATTTTATATATTAAGTATTTGAAGAGTTTCGTTGCAAAACGAGATAACTCCGTTTTTAAAATTTTTGTCAAAACATGTTTATTATTATGTTATGTTGTTATTTAGTTGTATGGTGCTACTTAGCAGTATTATTTAAGTTGTGAAGGTTTACTGCAGTTGAATTTATATTAATTGGAATGCACAACCAAAAAACGAGATTTCTGAAAAATTAAAAATGGTTAACTCTCCATTTATATATCATATAAATTATACATAAATATACAAATGTATAAACACATGTAAACATTTCTTAAATATATACATGCATGGGTGTGCATTTATTTATACAAAGTAATTATACACAGTTCACACACATGTATGATGTAAACAAAAACTTTTGTTTCTGTTGTAGATTATTCGCGATTAATCGTTATGCATCCCAAGGCGAACCTTTACATCAGAGATATGTAAATGATTCTTCTGGAATTTCTTGACTGATGAGTCTGACCTCATGAGTTCTGAAAGATTTGGTCATGCAAACGAAACTGAAGTCGTGTCTGGTGCTACGCTCAAATCTTTTTTTATTGTCCTAATCTGCTGGCTTTTATTAATCAGGCAGTCGAATGATTTGTTTGAGGAATGTAGTTGAATTTTGCATGAGTCAAATGAAAGTGTTGTTATTTCAGTGCTTCAGTAATGCTGCAGATGAACCCAATGGAAATGATGTCACATCTACATAATTTGGCAGATGCTTTTATTCAAACAAATTTAACGTCCATCAACAAATAAACTTTTCAGTGTGTACACAATGCTTTACCAGTTGAGCTACATCATATCAGAAGTTTATTAAATATATCGCTTATCTTATTGTGTATCTACTGATAGTGTAATCTTATTGTCTGTATGCACAATGACTTGAGGTTGAATAGATGACACGCTGCTTCTTGAATGCGAACCACTTCAGATAAGTGTCCTGTGTTGAACTAGATTAAAATCTAGATTAGCAGGAACGGCATGTAAATCATTTGTCACATCTTCGTGATGTCGATCACGTCTGATTCATGTCTGTTTTTATCTCTTGCAGGTTTATCGCTGGTCCATGTGCCTCTGTTCTTCAGATCCAAACAGAAGTGGGCCGGAGAGCACAACCCAATGCCGTTCTGGAGAAAGTGTTTACATCTATTACAAAGGTGCGCTGGAGTCATACACCTGACTTAGTTATTACAGTCTGAATTCCTCAAACATTTTCATTTAGTTTCTTTTTTGAGAACTTTTTTTTTTCTAAAGTTATATAAACAGAATAATAAAACCATACAGGATCTCACCTTTAGCACTGAATTGGTGTAAAAACACAGGTCAGAGCAGGTTTAACTTTACCAGAAATGAACAGAGCCCAGCGTTTATAAGATTATAGTATTTATCTTTATAGTAACCAATGATTGCTGAAGCTCTTATCAGCAATAAAACTGAAGCGTTTTATACAGGTGTAGATTTTATCTGAGTTTAAGTTTGCTGCAGAAAATACTTTTTTTTTTACTTTAAGGGGTGGTTTCCCAGACAGGGTATACCTTAAGTCAGGACTATGCCTTAATTAGGAAATATAACTAGTTTTAACAAACATGCCTTATTAAAAACATTACTTGTGTACATTTAAGGCAAAACAAAGGGCACTGATGTATTTTAGTCAGTGCAGACAGCTCTTACATTTATTTTTAGTACAACTAGTCCCTAATTCTTTTGTATAGATTATATTTTTTAACTCTTTAAAAGATCCATCGAAAATTACATTTCTAAAATTGTAATTATTGTAAAAAATGTAATAAATTCAATGAACATTCAAAGAATTAAAATGTTTATTGCGTCTGAATAAAATGATTTTCATTGGAACAAAAATTTTTGCCATCTTGCATTTTTCAAAAGTTGATGTATTTGGTCAGCCAGAAGATATACACGTACATGAGATGCTATATGTGACCCTGGGCCACGAAACCGGTCATAAGGGTTAATTTTTTTTTATTGATACTTATGTATCATCTGAAAGTCGAATGAATAAGCTTTCCATTAATGTATGGTTTGTTAGAATAGGAAAATTGTTGACTAAGCTACAAATAACTATTTGAAAATCTGGAATATAAGGGTGCCAAAAAAATCTAAATCTTAAGAAAATGGCCCTTAAAGTTGTCCAAATTAAGTTCTTGGCATCCACATTTACTCACAAAAATTAAATTTGTATATTTTTAACATAGAAATTTTACAAAAGGATCTTTACTTAATATCCTAATGATTTTGGGCATTAAAAATCAATAAATTTGACCCATACAAAGTATTGTTGGCCATTGCTACATATATACCGGTGCTTCTTGGTTTTGTTGTTTGTGTATCTTCTGTAAGAAATTTTTTTAGACTAAGTGACCCTGTAGCCCAATTGGTAGAGCATTGGACAAAGGTCATGGGTTTGATCCCACAAAACGCACATACTGACGAAATATACAGCTTGTAAGTCACTTTGGATTAGGGCTGTTAAAAAATTAATCGCAATTAATCGCATAAAAAATAAATGTTTGTGTTTGCAAAATATGTGTGTGCAATGTGTAAATATTATGTGTATAATACAGACATGCATGTATAAATAAATAAAAAGTTATTTATCATTGTTAAAAAATGTATATAAAATATATCAAAATCAACACATAAATTATACAAAAAAGCCTTTTTTATGCGATTAATCACGATTAATTTTTTGACAGCCTTACTTTGGATAAAGCGTCTACCAAATGCATTCATATAAATTTAATTAAAAAGTGAAAACGTGTTGTGCTCTGTTTGTTTAGTCTCCAGAATCACGCCATCTAGAAGGTCTGTCCAAGCAGCTGGACTGGGATGTTCGTAAGGTCCAGAGATGGTTCAGACACAGGCGGAACCAGGACAAACCTAGCACACACACCAAATTTTGTGAGAGCATGTAGGTTTTTATTTTTTTAGATATTTGCTGTCTTTGTTTACTGAATACACTCTTGATGATGATTTTTTTTTATTGATAGAGCAGATGATGGAAATGCAGTTTATTTTATATTTTAGTGGTTTTGAGTTTTGTATCCATGTGTAATCCCCCACATTTGCTTATCTGACAGACACTGTGATTTCTCTGCAGGTGGAGGTTTACCTTCTATCTGTGTATATTTACTTACGGCATGTGTTTCCTATGGCAGGTGAGCTTCAGGCGTACGAGACTGTGGGATGGGAATTATAGGTTATTTGTAGGTGACACAATGTCATTTTAGCAAAAAAAAAAACTAATTAGAGTTACAACGAATCTCACTCTTTTGGACTTTTTATAGCTCTTTGTCAAATAACGCATGATAAATGACGACTTTTCTGACCTTCTGAAATGATATTTAACCGTGTGTGTTTGTGCATGTGTGTTACAGTCTGTCTGGATGTGGGACACAAGGCAGTGCTGGTTCAATTACCCATATCAGGTAACGTTTGCATGTAAATGATCTTGCATTTAACAAGTGGGTTCAAATGAATCCCGATCGTGGGCGTTTTCAGGAAACTTGTCTAAGTCAAAGGTCATTAAATGCAAATATCAAACCGTTAAATCACACATCGGATTGATCAGCAAGTATTTCAGAGAGTTTTGTAATAATATTTGAGTATCAGTGTTAAGCGGAGGTATAGGTCTGCAATCTGAGTGTCTTTCTGTTTGTGTGTGTCTTGTAGGTGCTGACCCCAGGCCTGTATTATTACTATATAACAGAACTGGCCTTTTACTGGTCGCTAATGTTCTCACAGTTTATAGACATAAAAAGAAAGGTAAGTTTTAACTGATGTGTGTTCATAAACTGTTATGCTATTGTTTTATACTGCAGTGAGCACACCGTTATCCCCCTTTTATTTGTATTAATTTTTTTTCGTGTTAGACCGAGAGAAAGAAAGAGAGAGGGGGTTCATTTGCCATGTCAGCAGCTTAATCTGTCATGTGATACAGATTTGTACTTTAATAGCATAATTGAGAGAAGTGTGTGTGCTTGTACAGCCTTTATTGTACGAACATTTTTTTTTGAATGACCATCAGAGTGAGGACAAAGAGACTAAAGTAAGGACATTTTGGACAGTCCTAAATTTTTGCCATTCATTTAAAGGCCTGTTTAAGGGTTGAGACTTGGGTTTTGGGTAGAATTGGGTTACCTCATTGCATTACATGTTGCGAGTGATCTCCCAAAGATAGCCATACAAACGTGTGTGTTTTAAAGTAAAGAGCCATAGACTATACAAATAATCTATGATAATACTGAGTCCAAGTGCACTCAGCAGCTGTCAAACGCATATGGCTTTTGTTTGGCTGTTTGTTTGTTTCGCCAGTTGCAGTTCACCATTTGTTGTACGGCTGTGAGTGAAGATAAATAACACATTTCCGTGACTCTGATCTGTGTGTACTGAATTGAGTCGGCCTATTTGTTAACACACAATCATTACTATATGATCATTATATTAAGACGTCAAGCTACAGTAATAACAGATGAATTCATAGGGAAATAGTTTTGATAGTTTTGTGGAAGTGATGGAGCAGAAGCAGAGCTGTACAAGAGATCAGCTTCTGTTTCCACACATACAGAAAAATGTATATAGACTCATTATAAGTAGACGAACATCTAGAATTGTACATTTTTGCATTTGAATGTACACGTTATTGTAAAAATAATGTATTAAGTGTCTTTTGAAATCTGACTCTGATGTGTTTTTTTTTCTCCGCAGGATTTTCTCATTATGTTCATTCATCATCTGGCGACAGTCAGCTTGATCAGTTTCTCATATGTAAATAACATGGTGCGTGTGGGCAGTCTGGTCATGTGTGTTCACGACGCCTCAGACTTCCTGTTAGAGGTACGAACACCTGGACGTGTGTCACATGACATTTGACAGAAAAAGCTGAACTTGATAGTATGCTATTGTTTTTATAAAGCAGTGTTATATAAACCATTATTCAGTCCATCCAGTACTATACTGTTTAAAACTATTCATATCATTCTTTACAATTATTATACAATCCTATACCACACTAAGCTTTTTATCCATTTGTGTTTTTAATAGGCTGCGAAGTTAGCAAACTACGCCAAATACCAGCGATTATGTGACGGCATATTTGTGGTGTTTGGAATAATCTTCTTTGTGACAAGATTGATCATTTACCCCTTCTGGTTAGTATCTGTGTGTGTATGTGTGTAATAGGCCGGTTAAGTGTCTTTGTTAGCAGTCAATGGTTAGATCGTTTGATGCCTCCTGCAGTACGCTGAAACCCGAGCGTCAGGGTTTGGTGGAGGTCTGATGTTTCTACCGAATGAAACCTGTAGGGTGCATACTGTTGACAGAAACCACCCCATCAACCAGATAACACTGATCCACCATCAGTCATTAACACATTAAATGTTTTGTCTAGGGTAACTAGATAGCGGTTAGTGAATCTGTGAGCTCTCATAATGGTATTAAACCTGTCAAGAATACACAAACATCCGTTACATGTTCATGGTTTATAGCTTTATTGTCATTTGCACAGTTATACAATGAAGATTTCAGTTCATATAAATGTTACTTTGATGTCTTTATAACTCACATAACTCAAGTAACATCACATAACTCAAAGGTCTTTTGGGTAATAATTAAAAAGTGAATGATTAAACTGTGACTTTTACACAACAATAAGGGTAGATGTCAACTGCTACGTTATATTTGACTCAAATCTCAGTTGGTATTTTAATAATTAATTTTTAGGCTGTCAAACGATCAATTGCAATTTATTGCATACAAAATACAAGTTATTAAACGTTATAAATTATCTATGTGCACTGTGTATATTTTATACTATATATTTCAAAAAAGTTTAACTTTTTCGATATAATTGTGTATTTTTATGTATGTGTTTATGTATATACATAAATAATGCATACACAAGCTTTTATTTTGCATGCGTTTAATCCTGATTAATCGTTTGACAGCCCTCAAACGAAGCATTAACAGACAAACGAAGATGCAAGTGTAATGCATGTTAATGTTTTTTTATTATGTATGTAAAAGTTTGTGTATTTATAGATACAAAATAATTACAAACAGTACACATACATATGTTATGTAAACACAAACTTTTATTTTGCATGCAATTAATCGCGATTAATTGTTTGACAGCCCTAAAATGACTCCTTAAAATACAAACGAAGATGTGAGTGTAATGCATGTTAATGTTTTTTTTATATATACATAAATGTTTGTGTATTTATATTCACAAAATAATTACAAACAGTACACATACATATATTATGTAAACACAAACTTTTATTTTGCATGCGATCAATCGTGATTTATCGTTTGACAGCCCTAAAACGAATCATTAAAATACAAACGAAGATGCGAGTGTAATGCATGTTAATGGTTTTTTATTTATACATAAATGTTTGTGTATTTATATTTACAAAATAATTACAAACAGTACACACACACATATATATTATGTAAACACAAACTTTTATTTTGCATGCAATTAATCGCGATTAATCATTTGACAGCCCTAAAATTAATCATTAACATACTAACGAAGATGTGAGTGTAATGCATGTTAATGTTTTCATTTTATTTTATTAAATACATAAATGTTTGTGTATTTATATTTACAAAATAATTACAAACTGTACACATACATATATTATGTAAACACAAACTTTTTATTTTGCATGCAATTAATCTCGATTAATCGTTTGACAGCCCTAAAATGAATCCTTAAAATACAAACGAAGATGCAAGTGTAATGCATGTTAATGTTTTTTTTATTATATACATAAATGTTTGTGTATTTATAGATACAAAATAATTACAAACAGTACACATACATATATTATGTAAACACAAACTTTTATTTTGCATGCAATTAATCTCGATTAATCGTTTGACAGCCCTAAAATGAATCCTTAAAATACAAACGAAGATGCAAGTGTAATGCATGTTAATGTTTTTTTTATTATATACATAAATGTTTGTGTATTTATAGATACAAAATAATTACAAACAGTACACATACATATATTATGTAAACACAAACTTTTATTTTGCATGCAATGAATCTCGATTAATCGTTTGACAGCCCTAAAATGAATCATTAAAATACAAACGAAGATGCAAGTGTAATGCATGTTAATGTTTTTTTTATTTATACATAAATGTTTGTGTATTTATATTTACAAAATAATTACAAACAGTACACACACACACACACACATATATATTATGTAAACACAAACTTTTATTTTGCATGCAATTAATCGCGATTAATCATTTGACAGCCCTAAAACTAATCATTAAAATACAAACGAAGATCCGAGTGTAATGCATTGTTAATGTTTTTTTTGTATATACATAAATGTTTGTGTATTTATATTTACAAAATAATTACAAACTGTACACATAGATATATTATGTAAACACAAACTTTTATTTTGCATGCGATTAATTGTGATTAATTGTTTGACAGCCCTAAAATGAATCATTAACATAAAAACAAAGATGCAAGTGTAATGCATGTTAATGTTTTTTTTATTATATACATAAATGTTTGTGTATTTATAGATACAAAATAATTACAAACAGTACACATTTGCATGTGGTTAATCGTGATTTTATCACGATTATTGAAAAATCAAGTCATTAATCGTCATTTATAAAAGCTTAAATTATCTTTTATAGAGTACTGTGCAAAAGTCTCAGGCCACCACAACCAGACTTGTTGTTTTAGAAGTTTTAAAGGTGCAGTGTGTAATTTTTAGAAGGATCTCTTGACAGAAATGCAAAATAATATACAAAACTATATTATCAGGGGTGTATAAAGACCTTTCATAATGAACCGGTATGTGTTTATTACCTTAGAATGAGACCTTTATATCTACATACACCGAGGGTCCCCCTAACATGGAAGTCACCATTTTGTACCGCCATTTTCCTACAGAAGACCTTAACTGACAATTTTTTTTACTAAGTTGTCCCCGACGATGACATGTTTATCTGGTGGCGGCTACCGTAGCTTCTCTATGTGTTTCAAAAGCAAGGGGTGAGCAGTGGACCAAGCCATTGGTTGAAATTCGTGACCTCACCACGAGATGCCGCTAAAATTTACATACTGCACCTTTAATGTCCATCCATATTTATTTTTCAATCTATTTTATTAAGATACAAACAGAAAATACAGGATATATGTACACAAAAGTAAAAATAAAAATTTTCGAAACTAAATGTCTTCTTCAGGCATTGCTCAGTATTTAGTCAGACCTTTGTTAATTTCATTTAGGTTCAAGTGGAAGGGGAGTTTACCCTAAATGCTTGACACTTCAGCTTATACTTCTACACTGTTTTTAATACTATATACAAGTTTTCTGTATTTTTTGGTTGTATTCTAATAAAAAACTTGAGAAATAATTATATATGATCACTTTAACATTGCAAAAACGACAAATCTAATTATGGCATGACTTTCGCACACATCTCATCTTGTTGTTTTCGTACATTTACAGGATCCTAAACACTACGCTCTTCGAGAGCTGGGAGATTATCGGGCCGTACCCGTCATGGTGGCTCTTCAACGTTCTGCTGCTGGTGCTGCAAGTGCTGCACATCATCTGGTCTTACCTCATCGCACGCATCGCCTTCAAAGCCCTCATGAGAGGAAAGGTCCGAACCCTCCAGCTCTACCTGTCATTTTTTAAGCTTCTTATGAACAACATGATTGACATAAGAATGCATGAAGGAGAAATGTGACATTAAAAATCACATTAAATCCACGCTCTCTCTTTATCTTTCTGCAGAACTGGTTTATCTTCTCGCTCTCTCGTTGGCTGGAAGGCTGTCACCGTCTTTCATCTTATCTCCTGATAGAAATCTTTCACTCTGTCCGCTAAACTCGCTCGCGTCTGTCGTCTCACTTTGAGTCTTTCTCTGTTTAGCTCTGTAAGTCCTCGTTTTGGGCTGGACCTCTTTCTTCTTTTCAGTCCTTTGATATTCCTGATCATGTTTAATCTATGCATGCTTAAGAATGGATTTGCTTCACATTTCCTGTTGTAAAAGGAAGTTGGGACAGATTATAAACCGTAGGTTTTATTTTTTAGATGGCTAGAGGCTTTAGTTACATCACAGAATGAACAATGGTGCTTTTGCTACTGCTACTCTGGGAAGGATTTGATTACACAAAATTTGGTTATGCAATTCTTTAAGCAAAGATTGTGGTACAGAAACACGTTTACAGTGGAATTGAACGGTGCCATGCACTTTGAAGGCTTAAGAGCAGACATATGAAGTATCTTTTGTTAGTTTAGTGATGTTATTGCAAATTATTTATTCATTATATTTGTATAGTTCAGTATAGCACACCAACAACAAGGTTGAATCAACGTTGCATTACCTTTTGATTTTGCAAATCTAATCAACGTTAAACAAACAACTGACATTGATTTTTAAGCGTTTTATGAACCTTTTGCAAACGTTTAGCATTAACTGTTGCATCAACGTTGTTTCAACCATATTTCAACGTTGAAGGTTGGTCCTATACCTGCTTGGTTAAAGGGATAGATTACCCAGAAAGTTTACTCACCCTAAAGTGGTACAAACTTGTATACATTTCTTTGTCATGTTGAATACAAAGGAATATGCTAATATGCTATGCTAATCAAGCAGGAAGCACAAGCACCATTGACTTCTATAGGAGAAAAACAAAATACTATGAAAGTCATTGGTTCTTTAGAACTGTTTGCTTATAAATATTTCTCAAAATACCTTGGTTTTCAGCAGAACAAAGAAATGTATATAGGTTTAAAACAACTTGATGATGAGTAAATGATGGGTGAACTATCCCTTTAACTTCTACCAACAGCATTTGTGGTATAGACGGTTTTAGCAGTAACAACATAAACACGCAGCTTTCGTGGTCATCACGTAACTTCCGGCAAACTCTGCGAAGAATAAGTAACAAAGTCCTTTTAAAGTAGTTTATTTATATAACAAGCGAAATAAGCAACACGTAGATTATATAGGAACCCAAAACATTTGTTATTTTCAACGAGGTATTTGTTAAGAGTTTAACTAGTCAGACCATTAAACAAACAGAAACTGGAAGTAAAGTTCGGACCAGACGCTTATCGCGCCACCGCACGTACGCCTGATGAAATGGTCTATGATGTTAATTACAGTATAATGATTATAATTGTGATAAATCATCATATAACATGATGAAAATAATTAATTAAAAAAAAGTATGTACCTACTGTAAAAGGACATAAGGGAATGTAATAAATGTCAAAATACACACAACAGTACAAAGATTTGGGTTTTAAAAATCATCTCCCCCTTAACAAAACAGCTGTTTTCAGACATGTTTTTAAACGTAGAACATATGTTTAATCGTTCACCACTGTAAAACACATCCAAATGAATAAGAATTTCTGTACCTAATAATAACCCACGTATCTTCTAGGTTTCTAAAGACGAACGCAGTGACATTGAAAGCAGCTCGGAGGAGGAAACCGAAACGCCCAACAAGGAGCGACTCAAGAAGTCCGCCCGCAATCACTACTCATCACCCAAAGGAGAAAACGGCACGAACGGCCATTATGGCTCCAAATCCTGGAGCCAGAACCATAGCGACTGGTGACGCACAGAACTCTTCCTCATCCTTATACCTCCTGATCCAAACCAAAAAATGAAAAACTAAAAAAAAAACTAGGACAATCCTCTTTTGGGATATTTATGAGACACAGTTTGTGGAGTTTTTCCAGTGATGATGACAGTGACGGACGGTAATGTTGACAATGTGGGCACTATACGAAGCTTGTGAAAGAGAAAACAAGACGAATGAGAGAAAAGAATTAAATTAGTGATATTTGCATTCCCTTGTTTCCTTGTTTTGGGAGTTGAGAAGAGCTTTGGCGTTCTTTCTCCGATCTTCACGTTTTACTGGAGGTCAGGGAAAATCCTTCTCTTCAGATTTTATCTGTCTGATGTACTTGAGTTTCCATTTACAATTATTGTTTCATTGTTTGTTTTGGTTACTGTTGTGTTTTTAATTCGTTTCTGTTCTGTTTTTCATTTTGCCTTCTTTTTTATTTTGGAAAAACCAAATAAGATTATTAAAATAAAAGCTGGGGCTTTGTCTTACAGTGAGATGCTTTTGGAAGCGCAAATATTTTTGCTAGTGTTTTAAATTGATCGGACTATTCAAAGGTTATAATTTTAGCTAATTTGATAATAGAAATGTAATATTTTCCGCTCTGTTCAAAATATTTTACCAATTCAAAAATATGATATAGAGTGGCAGATTTTATCTGAGCCTGGTTTTATCTTTCAATGATAATCAAAGAGTCATGCAATAAAATCCCGCTGTTATGATAAAACTAAAACATGAGGGTATTTAAAAATATTGATAAAATCTGAAATGTGTCTTTTTTTGTAAATTTTTATAAACAAATAGTTAAGGATATTATTATTATTATGACTGTAAAACTGAAAGTGTTACACATCTACTAACATCAAGCCATTATCAATCACATTTCTTTCTATTACAAAGTCATTTTAAAGAAAAGGTTCACCTCAAAATGAAAATTAGCACATATTTTACGTACCTCAAGCCATACTAGTTGGAGTTATATTAAAGGAACAGTATGTAAGAAATGTATATCAATTAATCATAAAATGGCCCTGATATGTCACTAGACATTAAGAAATCATTTTCATTTCAAATACTTATATCACTGACAACAGTGGTCTGGCCAGGATATTGTCATTTCAAAAGTGGAGTTGCAGCCCTCAACTGATGTTTATGTTGTTATTTTGCATATTGGCCACTAGTTGTGTGATTGCAGTACCAGTTTTAGACACAAGGTTTGTGATTGCAATACCAGTTTTGGCCACAATCCTACATACTGTTCCTTTAAATAATTAATATCCTGGCTATTTTCAGCTTTATAATTGCATTGGATAGTGCCCCATTTGTAAATCTTTAAAACTGACTTTTGAAGTAAAGCCATGGGTTTTGTAAGTAAATATTTCCTTATTTTAAACTTTATGAACTATGCACAAATGTGGATGCATTTTTTGGAGATTTAAAAAATGGGGCACTATTCAATGCCATTATAAAGCTGAAAAGATTCAAGATATTATTTAAAGGGGACATAGCATGAAAATCTGACTTTTCATGTTAAGATGTAATTTAAATTTGACGTCTCTTGTGATGTCAGAAGGGGATAATACCGCCCCTTTATCTGCACTGTCCAACCATTGCACTGCCATTTAGTGCAGCTCATTTGAATGTTAAAGGACACACACAAAACGGCACATTTTTGCTCACACCTACAAAGTGGCAATTTTAACATGTCGTTGCTGTCCGATGAAACCACGTATGTCCATTTTGGGATTTTTCGACGGATTGAATGTCCAGGTTCATTTCCGTATACAGGATGCTTCACATATCTAAATGGCCAATGAAAAGTTGTGAAATCATGTCAATCTGATTTTCATGTATATCCATTTGGTGTCAAAGCTGTCAATTACACCGATTCATTGTCCCTTCATAGTTTGCAAGAGACATTTAATAAATGTATAATTAATATTAAATAAACTAAGCGTATTTAATAAACTAAGACATAGGCTATTTAATCAACTGAGCGTATACATCTGTCAATATGAAACGCGACTTGGCCATTCTAATTAATGATCGGAAGAACGCGTATCGACCACCGTTACTGTAAAATATGCACGTATGTCCATTTAAACTAAATTTTGGTCAAATGTGGATTATATCATTACACTGGCAAGAATATTGTTACATGTAAAGATGCCGTACCAAGTATGACAACACTACATTCAACTGCTTTTGATATACAGTGTTTTTTTCACTTCCTGAAAAGTAACCGTTTTGGACATGCGTGAGTTTCATCGGGCAGCGACAATATAATATAATAAATTATCTATATGATATTTTGAGCTAGAACTTCACATACATAGTCTGGGGACACCAAAGATTTTTTAACATCTTTAAAAAAGTCTTGTGAAATGTCCCATTTAATATAACTCTGTGTTTGGCTAAAAGAAGAAAGAGATATTATGCACTTTCTAAAGGTTTAAAAATGGGGCACTATCCAATGCCATTATAAAGCTATATAAAAAGTATATAACTCCTGACTTTTCGCCTCAAGGAGGAAAGTTATATAAACCTGGAATGGCTTGAGCTTAAAATATAGTATTTTAAGTATTAATAAAGCAGTAGACGCATGAAAAATGTCTGGTCAAAAGATGTGGGAACCCCATAAATAATACTGCATGCACAAACATACAAGATGATCTGATTGTACAAGTTAAATTTAATATATTACAACATATAAATCAAAGGACATTTTTTTGTAGTACTGATTTCATTTAAAGCCAGTGACAAACACAAACGTCCAGATCCTCCACCTAAACGCAGGTGAGTTTCAGCTGATGTCTACATTATCTTCATGGCCACACAAAGAGTCCCACACACGACATGATGAATGTGAACATCTCTCAGTCTTTAATGATCTCTGTGTTTGGGTTCTGTGCCTCCAGCTGTCGTTGTTTCTGTTTCTCCCAGTATCTCTGGGCCCGCATGACACAAAGATATCCGCCGTAGACCGTCAGCATCATCATAGAGCCTGAGAAGAGCTTGTATCCCACATCAGCGATGCGCTTCCCGCTGACCATCATGAACCTGGGGAAACATGACAGATCAGATTCAGTATTGCCTACTGCATCCAATGTGGTAACCCATATTTACAAACGTTTTGTGCTGGCACCATGGTACAGATATGGTATCCTATGAAATCAACCATGGGTTTAGTACAATAACCATAGTTTAACTCTGGTATTTACAGTAAACCACAAATTTGTCAGTGGCTCACTACAGGAACCAGAGATAACCATGGTTTTTGCAGTAAAACTAGGGTGATAAAAATTGTAATTAGTCCACCAAAACATGGTTACTACACTTAAACCGTTAAAAAAACTATTTACTAAGGGATTTAACAGAGGGGTTTGAACTCTCAATGGTTGCCATATCCATTTATTATAGTATTTACATCACCCTTCAAAGAGTAAGTTACCATTGTACGTCACATTTGGGATTACCATAGTAGTTTTGTACTTAATTGTTACTCAATCCTACTTGAATGTCTTAGTTTGAACGATATTAGTTTTGATGTTTAAATCTTGTGCTCTTTAATTTTATCAACAACACGCATCGTTTTCACTAAAATGTTAGCAAACAGGCTACATGCATCTTTAATAAACATAAATACCATCTTTCTGAAGTCGTACGTGTTTTGTTATTGTTATAGTTGTGATAAAAATCACACATTTTTAAGTTACCTGTTATATTTCCAAAAGAGAAAGTGTAAAAATGTAGATGCGTTTTCAATGTCAGAGGCAGCCAGGTGGTTTGTGCGCGCATGCGCGATATGGTTTCGTAACGCTATGGGAAACCAAAAGGGCCAAATTAGTAAACGCGTTTTTTCTTAATATAACATCCGTGTGGCTTTATAAACTATGTCTGAAAATAATCGTTTTATAAAATAAATGATGTACGTTTATTGACCTTTTTGCCGTTTATTGAGTTTAATTCGTATTAGATTATATTACTTTTGATTAATTTTATATAAGGAACTAATATTCCACGCCAATACGATCCTTCCGGAATTATTTTCTTGCCGGACAGACATGGAGACTCATGTGAGTTTAGAGGAAACTGCTGAAAATGAAGATCCAGGAGCTGCTCCTTATGGAAATTTTATTAACTATTACACATTTAACCCACCAGAGAACCGCCTCAGTTTAATACCAACATCTCTGCTTGAAAACATCGGATACAGTTCTGAGAACAGCCCAACAGTTTTAATGCTGGACGTGGGGTGCAATTCAGGGGTGAGATTGACAGATGTGACTTATTTAGTATTTAAATAATCATTTTTAGCCTGTTTAATTTATTAACCAGCATGGTCGGATGATTTCATGTTTTTGTATTATGTGCTGTATTTATTATATTTATTATTTATTAATTTATAAATTACTAAATTAAATACAAAAATTAACTAATTCCAGCCAAGTAGACAGATGGGAAGTTTTAAATAATTTTTGTTAATGTTTTTTGAAATCATACATTTTTTAGTCTAAAAGAAAGACACTAAAGAAAATAAAAGTAAAACCTTTTCAAACGTGTTTTGTTTTGTAACACAGACGAAAAATGAGACATGAATATATTTCATTGGTTTAAAATATGGATGACTAAATATATATTTTAAATGCTTAAAAATATATATTTATGTTTATAATATATTTCAAAATATTCAAAAAACAGCCAAAAAATATATTTTTAAATCATTTTTGTTAATGTTTTTTGAAATCATAATTTTTTTTAATCTAAGAGAAAAACACTTAAGAAAATAAAAGTACCTTCATATAGATCACAAACTGTATTGATGCAGTATGTATAAAACTATTGTTGTTTTGATACCCATAATGTGTTTTGTATTATTTTTCCCTATTTGCCAGGACCTGACTGTTGCTCTGTACAAGCATCTATTGCAGGAGCACACCTCTGAAAGTGATCCTTCAAAACAAGAGGTTTACATGCTTGGATTTGACCTGGACCAAGATTTAATCTTCCGGGCACAGAACCTCAACCCCTTTCCCCAGAATATCCAGTTTATCCCTCTGGATATCACAAGTGACTCTGAGAGCCAGACAGTGTTGGACTCTTATCTGGAGAGGTTTGGATGCAAACGTTTCCACCTGTGCACGTGTTTTGCTGTGACTATGTGGGTTCATCTAAATCACGGAGATGCAGGGTTTTTGTCTTTCCTCTCCAGGCTCGCGTCTCTCTGTGAGTATCTGCTTTTAGAAGCGCAACCATGGAAGTGTTACCGTTCTGCTGCACGGAGGTTACGCAAAGTGGGCCGCAATGACTTTGATCACTTTAAGACACTTGAGATTCGTGGGGATATGGCAGCACATGCTAGAGAGCACTTGGAAAAGGAGTGTGGGATGGAGCTCATGCAGAGCTTTGGGAACACAACATGGGACAGAAGCCTACTGCTGTTCAGACGACGGTGATAGAGGGAAACACAGACAATGGTTATCAGTGGTGTTTGTTTGACTTTAT
Organism: Misgurnus mizolepis; assembly: GCA_025389145.1. NCBI lineage: Eukaryota > Metazoa > Chordata > Actinopteri > Cypriniformes > Cobitidae > Misgurnus > Misgurnus mizolepis. The sequence continues at coordinate 5,340,860 of JAIFKI010000021.1, forward strand.
GCCCTGTCAACAAATGTAGTAATCAACAAATTGTTTTTAATGTTTTATATGTTACAAGCAAGGAGATTAATTGTTTATGAACCCTAAAATGGGTCCAATGTCATTCATTCACCCTTTCTTCTTAACATAAAATTTGACTTTCTTCAATCGGACACAATTCTTCTGAAGAATTAGTTTTTCATACAATTGAAAGTTAATGGTGGCAGGTGTCAATTTTGCTTAACAGCTTTTGTGTTACATGTAAGAAAATTACAGGAACAACCTGAGGATGAATAACAAGTTTGAAACATTTGGAAAGTAGTCAAGTTGGTATTTATTTGTCATCAAACACAAGGGGGCGCCAGAGATGTCTGCTTTTGATATAAAATTTAATGCAGTGAATGCAAATTCCCCTTTTATAAACAAAATAATGGCCCCTATTTTTATTTTAGATTACTGTTGCACGATACAGCATATTTGTGTTTAATTTGTTTTTAGTACATTATTTTAATAAATATACATCAATGTAATATTTCTGTGTCGTGTGTTATTTTTACTCTCTTTGTCAGAAGTAGGCTATAGTTTATTTTTTTACAACCCAAAAATGTGTTTTGAAGCTTAATTATTTTAAAAAAAAAATATATTTTGTTTAAACCTTTATATTTCAAAATTTATTTCAAGGGCAAGCAATTACAACCCATATGGCAAGAAATGTATTCTTGGTCAAAATATATTTTAAATAAAGTATATTTTTGAATATTTTTATTTAAACACTTTCAAACTCGTTTTGTTTAGGAACATAAACAAAAAAAAAGGTTTTCTTCCAATGGGATGTGAATTTATTTTCTTGGTTTAAAATATGGAGGACTATATATATATATATATATATATATATATATATATATATATATATATATATATATATATATATATATTTATATTTATATATATATATATATATATATATTTATATTTATATATATATTTATATTTATATATATATATTTATATATATATTTATATTTATATATATATTTATATATTTATATATTTATATTTATGTATATTTATATATATGTATATTTATTTATATATATATTTATTTATATATATATATATATATATATATATATATATATATATATTTTTATATATATATTTTTATATATATATTTTTATATATATATATATATATATATATATATATATATATATATTTTTATATATATATTTTTATATATATATTTTTATATATATATATATATATATATATATATATATATATATATTTATATATATTTATATATATATATATTTATATATATATATATTTATATATATATATTTATATATATATATTTATATATATATTTATATATTTATATATATATATATATATATATATATATATATATATATATATATATATTTATATATATAAATATATATATATATATATATATATTTATATATATAAATATATATATATAAATATATATAAATATATATATATATAAATATATATAAATATATATATTTATATATATATATATATATTTATATACATTTTTTTTTTATTTAGATATATTTTTTAAACAAATATATTTGAAAGTATTTAAATATATATATATATATATATATATATATATATATATATATATATATATATATATATATATATATATATATATATATAAATATATATATATATATATATATATATATATATATAAATATATATATATATATAAATATATATATATATATATATATATATATTTATATATATATATATTTATATATATATATATATATATATATATATATATATATATATATATATATATATATATTTAAATACTTTCAAATATATTTGTTTAAAACATATATCTAAATAAAAAAAATGTGTATATTTTAAAATATATTTTAAAAAATATAGGCTATTTGTTTGCCATATGGTAATATTTAAACAGCTGTTTTGCATTAAGAAATATCTGCTTTACAACAGAAGGACACCACAAATTGTGAGAAAAAAATGGCAACCAAACGCAATTAATTATAGTTATTAATTATTAATCAATCAATCCAATAAACGCTTTTAGTTTAATAAGAAATCGTCTCGTGCTTCCCGCCTGCGCCTCTATGCGCGCTCTCGCAATTCAAAAACAAACGGTCACTCACATCAACGCACTGACTGACTGACTGCTTTTTCACGTTTAAAAGTTAATTCACAGATAAGTTTTGGATAGTGTCACATTATTTTAAACAGTATGTTTAAACAGTAACTAGAAACCTTTTAAATTATTTGGGCGCAGGCTAAAAATGCAAAGGAGCGGCGATTCGTTTGCAAAAGTGTTCATTTCAGTGGTAAGGCAAGCATTGACAAGACTATTTAGATTTTTGGTGATTTTTGCATATGTAGGTGATCAGTATGTGTGTATTTATTTTATATAATAATTTTATAGTATATTAAACCTAAAAATGCCACCTCCCTTACGAAAATTATCCATGGTTTTATTGTGGTAAATTAGTAACCATGTTTTTTTTTTGGTGTATTGATTACTATCAGCAAAACCATAGTTTTACTACAGTAACCATGGTTTAACTATGGTTTTTGAAAACCATGGTTGTCAAAACCATGGTTATTTTGTGGTTACCATGGGTTTTACTACAGGAACCATGCTTTTTTGTTTTACCTGTAGTAAAACCATGTTTAATTTTTGTAAAGGCTATTTCTGTGTCCCTGATTGGCCAGCTAATCTATACGTTGTGATTGGTCTGAATACCTCTGTTGTCAGCCGTAAATGTGGCGCTCCTTACCATGTTTGAAAGATTTGCTCACAATGCAAACACTAACAGGAGTTAATTTACAGGCTGTGAGTCCGAAGCGGGATGAATTATGATAATGACCGTCCTGTCCATGTCAACAGGCCCAAGACGTAAACTGTTGCTGTTTGTTGTAGTCCAAGAAAAGAGATTTGCATTGGGGACGATAACTCGCGTCATTGTTTACTTTGGGGTTTGTACCTTTTGCATATTGTTAACATGTACTAATACACACTTACACACCAAAGGAAATGTAAAATCGTGAATTGGACCATAGCTGCCTTTAAAAATCTGTCAAATAAATTAATCTTCTTAGACCTACATAGTGTTGCAGGCAGGTGCAATGGGGTGAGGGCCTTAATAATTTAGAGAGGGTGTATTCATGTCATCACAGTGTTCATTGTGTCTCCAACCTGTATCAGATTTTCATTCTGATATGACAAAAAAAACCTGGATGCCATTTTGTGGACATTGGGTTTGTTAGGAGATAGTTTTCAGGACTGTTCCTCTAAATCACTTTTAATTCTTTTCTGCAGGATGACAGTAAAACTGATACTGCTGGTCCTTGATCGTCTGTCTTCCTGTTGAAATTTAACTCACTGTTGATCCCTAAGGCTGATGGATGATGGTAGTGTCACAAATGTATACTCTGTCCTACGTGTAAAACAACAACACATGGTTTTATTACATTACAGTAGGTTTTACACAAAGCTGCATGAGTTGCTCTGTTCCGGCTATTGTTTACCACCAATACCTTGCTTCTTTCCTGCTTTTCTCTTTATGTTCTTAAGTAAAAACTGTTTTTTAGTTTAAATCAATACACAAGTTGCATACTTTTATTTAGATGTATTTATTTTTGTATAGTATTAGAATTAAAGCAGTTAATTCAGAAAATTTCATCAAAGATTCCTTCCACTGATTCACAAATAAAACTATTTCTTTAACATGTTTATACGATATCAAGTACAGGATATTTTTAATTTTGAAAATCTTTCTTTCTGAAATGTTTATATTTCGATCGTATAGTTTGGTCTTTAGTGAGTGCTAAATCTGGTGTTGTTTCTGGTTTCAGTGGTCTTGATCAGGATTTTCGGTGATGGGGAGCTGCTCTGCTGAAAACCATTCATCCCTTTGGAACCTGTGAAGAAAACGTTCAAAGGTAATCTCCGGATTCACCCTCAATATATTTTTATTTTATTTGTTTTTGACTTACTGTAGTTAGGAACAGTCTGGATGTTCACAATGGACTGCTGTCCAATTCTGCGATTGAAAAATAAAGGAATGAGAGCCAATATTAATACAAGTAAAGATTTCCATTTAAACCTCTGATGTGTAATGCGCTAAGAAAGTGTTACCTATCCTCTTCGCCTTCCAACAGCTTCCTGTAGGTGGCGATCTCTATGTCCAGCGCCAGCTTGACGTTCATAAGCTCCTGGTATTCGCGGAGTTGGCGAGCCATGTCCTGCTTGGCTCTCTGCAGCGCCTCCTCCATATCTTTGATACGATTTTTGGCCTCCTTCACGGTCATCTCACCACGGTCCTCAGCCTCAGCAATCTGGTTCTCTAGGTTAGCACGCTAAAATGATTGTAGAGTCATCAGTCATGAATGTCTCTTGGTTATGGGTTAAATCAAAAGTAAAGTATCTTTCCTACCTGAGATTTAATAGATTCAATCTCACTTTGGAGACGACTGATCATACGGTTCATATCTGCGATCTCTCCTTTAATGTTTCGCAGTTCGTCGTTGTACTGAATGGCTTGAGAGGACATCTGGTCAAACTGAGACGTAAGAAATGAATCGGTATAACACATTTGTTTTAGACAATTGGTAAAATATTCACATAGGCTACTCTAAAATTTTTCTTTTTGTCTCTACCTTGGACTTGTACCAGGATTCAGCCTCTTCACGGCTCTTGGCTGCGATGTCCTCGTATTGAGCCTTGACTTCAGCCACGATGTGGTCCATGTTGAGGTTTCGTGAGTTGTCCATCTGCACGATGACGGACGTGTCTTTGATGCTGGCCTGCAGTTCACGCAGCTCCTGATTGAATAAAACAAGGACCATTTCATTACTTATCCAGGTACAAATCTTTTAACTTTGGAAATTATTTATATTTTCAATTCAAAGATTTATATTTTCAAAAAACTTGATGTGTTTAGATGTTTGCATAATATTTTATGACCAATTGTGCTAGATCTTTGACAAGCTCATGCAATATATGTTTATATATTGGTGGATGCCCATCATAATATACCTCATCATAGATGGTCCTCAGGAAATTGATCTCATCTGTCAGGGCACCAACTTTGTCCTCCAAATCAGCTTTCACCAGATACACCGAGTCGACATCCTGTAGGACACATAGTACTTAATTTCTCCTCTTTCTCTTCTTCACGACACAAGCTACATCTTGTTGATTTTAATGTGCATCTTTTTACTACTCTCCATGGCTGCTGAAAACAGATCTCCTCCGATGTATAAATAATGCCGTGTCCCCACCCAGGCTTTTGTCATATGTGATTCGATCCCTCCACGTTCAATTTAAGCAGCTCAGAGGTCTTTCACCACTCCCAAACTACCCATTGTTCCCTCTCCTATACTTCTTTTATTCTAGGTGTTGTGAAAGTGCAACTTTCCCTGGTCTCCTAAATCCAGCTCTTACATATTAAGGGTTGTAATTTTGAATTTAAAAGCGGTCTGGGATTCAAACCTTTTTCAGAATCACAAAGTCGTTTTCCAGGTTGTTCCTCTTGTTGATCTCGTCTTCATATCTGAATTAAAGAAAATGCATTTTAGTGAATGCATGCATGATGTAGACAAAAGTTAAAATGAGGACGTTTTTAAAGGATTGAGTAAGTCAGAGAAACATTTCATACACATATGCATCTGGTGTCTTGTTGCATCATGTCCGGTCCTGTTCCAGTTTAATTGGACAAGCGCTGATATTCCAAGACAGCTGATATTTCATACAGTGAAACATTCCTGTGCTGTTATATCATTTTGCTTGTTGGTTTTTGCTAGATACAATTCTGCTGTGTGCTTGTCAGAGCAATTTTTTCATGAAACACTTTACTAAGTGTTAAAGTAAGTTATAATATACAGTCCTTGAATGTTTAGTAAATCATCTACTTCTGTATTTTACAGAAGAAAGTGATACGGGTTTGCAATGACATACTGTGAGTGTGAGCAAATGATGACATAATGCTTTTGTTTGGGTTTAAAGGGATAGTTCACCTAAAAATAGAAATTCTGTCATCATATTTACTCTTATGTTGTTATACAAACCTGTATAAATGTACTAATGTAATAAATTTTTGATAAACACAAAGGAAGATATTTTGAGGAATGTTTATAACCAAACCAATCATGAGCACTATTCACTTCTATAGTAGGAAAAAATAAAACTATGGAAATCAATGGGGCCCATTCACTTCAATAGTAGGAAAAATAAAACTTTGGAAGTCAATGGGGCCTACTTACTTCAATAGAAGGAAAAATAAAACTATGGCCGTCAATGGGGCCCATTCACTTCAATAGTAGGTCAAATAAAACTATGGAGTCAATGGGGCCAATTCACTTCAATAGTAGGAAAAATACAACTATGGAAGTCAATGAGGCCCATTCAATTCAATAGTAGGAAAAATAAAACTATGGAAGTCAATGGGGCCCATTCACTTCAATTGTAAAAAATATAAAACTTTGGAAGTGAATGGTGCTCATAAACTGTTTGGTTACAAACATTTCTCAAAATATCTTTCTTTATGTTCATCATAACAGGGAAATGTATACAGGTTTGTAACAACAGGTGGGGCGAGTAAGCAATGACATAATTTTTATTTTTGGGTGAACGATCCCTTTAAACTTTAACTATTCATATCATGATCCTGCCTTTGTAATATGATATCACTAAATGATTCCTCCTGAACCATCAGTATTAGTTTTATCAGTGATATCTGAGCACTCTACTTGTGTTTGAAGTCCTCCACCAGACCCTGCATGTTCCTCAGCTCTCCGTCCAGCTTGGTCCTGTCGTTGTTGACCACATCCAGCTGTCTGCGCAGGTTGGCCATGTATGCTTCAAACATGGGCTCGACGTTAGACCGGCTCGGGTTTTCGTTCTGCAGCAGATCCCACTTTGTCTCCAACATCTTGTTCTGCTGCTCCAGAAAGCGCACCTGGGGATGGGGCAATAATCAGTTGCATTATTATGTTTTTATTTGTATTTCGTATGGAATGTAGATGAGTGACACAGATGTATTAGGAGAAAAGAAACTAAATTTGAACCTTATTTTGACAATTATACCTGAAAGGTTGCTTCTGATTGATATTACCATCAACAATTGATGTCATATTTATGAACCTGCTTTTGTTAGAGGAAGTTTTAAAGATATTTTAACTAATTTTACTGGGATGATGATGTTGAGTATATCAGTAGAGGTATCATGTTGTACCTGAAGCAGTGAAGCATAGCACTTTCATTAGATCTGGTGTGCCAAGGGTGTATTGTGTTTAACCGGAGTCTTGTTACAAATGCCATACTTGGTGCTAGACAAGCAGCAAAGTTCCTGTCATTTCTTAAGCAGGAACAGAAAAGAAGCGTTCGTTTTTTAAGACCTGCTCAGTTCACTGCACATCCTGAAAGCCTGACCGCATTCACTGATGCCCACCCTGCCAGGATCGACTCATTACAAGAGCAATATGACTCCACATTAGTGCCACTGTGACACTCCAGAGATTAGTAGCTGTCCTAGATGGGTTCTTTCCTTGCAAACCCCTAATTTCAATCCCTTTCAAAGCTGACCCAAGGTCTGTGATGAGGGACCCAACCCTGCCCCGACACACAACAGTGCCTTGGTTGTACTGAAATGCGATTGAAGTGTCAATTTCAGTCCGGCAGGCCCCTGGGATTTGGTTGCATTGTCCTTTAGGACACAAAAGCTTCCTTCATGCTCTCTGGATAGCGCTGTCTTCGGTGAGTTGGTCAAATCTGACCTGCTTTTTATCAGGTTACAGGCTTCAGAGAAATCCATCACAGTATCATTTTCATGTGAGTTTAAGTTCATGAGAACTTTAGAGATACTTTTAAATAATTGTATGAAGACACAATTCATCATTTTGCACTGAACTTGATTTGATCATTGATAGGATATTCATTTGTGCAATCTTATGGAATGAGAGACACCATACCTTGTCGATGAATGTAGCGAAACGGTTGTTCAGCGTTTTGATCTGGTCTTTCTCCTGAGTGCGCACCATCTGGATGTTGGGGTCGATCTCCAGGTTGAGGGGAGCCAGCAGGCTCTTGTTGACGGAGACGCTGGCGATGGGGGGACCCAGATATGCAGAGCTGGTGCTGAAGCTCGGGGCAGATGCGCCCAGAGAGATCCCGCTTAAACTGCTGTATCCGTAGCCTGCCATCTTTCCGCTGCTCCTCACGGAGCTGCTGGAACTGATGCGCTTGCTTCTAAGACTCATGCTTCAAGAGGAACAGCTGGAGGATCGGGTTGAAGATGTTTCAGGTGGGCAAACCTAAGCGAAATGTGTGTACCTGTGGAGAGGCTGGGCTTTTAAAGTCCAACCAGGATGGGGTGGAGAGTTCAATTGTGGGAAAACCTGTTTGAGATGGGACAAACTCACACATACGCAGTGTGCTTTATCTGCACTCACTGGTCGGCACTGGTCTTATTGTATTGGTGTGCTCGAATAGCACCTAAATGTTTAATGAGGCCCTTGACAGCAGCCTTCTCAAATACCTGCGTGGCCTGTAGTAAACCTATTCTATAATGTCACGCACTACATGTGTGCGAAGGTCTTTGAGATTTTAGGGCTGTTGCAAATAATTATTTAATTTACACATCAATTCTAAAGACAACAGATGGGTGGCACAAACACCCCTCTGGTTTGCTTAATAAAGGTTAATTGAAAAATAGTGCTCACGTGAAACTTTCATGTGCTCACGCGAAAAACCTTCGTGTGCAGCTTCACGTACGGACGTGAAACTTGCGTGTGCGCACATGAAACATTCGCGTGCGCACATGAAACTTTCGCTTTCACGTGCGCATGCAAAACTAAACACGCTAGTTTCACGTGTGCATGCGATAGTTTCATGTGCGCACACGAAACTAAACTTTATTTAATTTTTTCTCCATGTCCCCTTAGGGGCTTCGTAGAAATCGCACCTTATGCGTGCAATTTAAAGGAACACGCCCACATTTTGGGAATTTAGCTTATTCACCGTATCCCCCAGAGTTAGATAAGTCCATACATACCTCTCTCATCTCCGTGCGTGCTGTAACTCTGTCTGACGCAGCCCCCGCTAGCTTAGCTTAGCACAAAGACTGGAAATGCATGGCTCCAGCTAGTATACTGCTCCCAATAAGTGACAAAATAACGCGATAATTTTCCTATTTATGTGTTGTGATTTGTATAGTCAAACCGTGTACAAATAACAAGGTGATATGAGACACAGCGATCTTTTAACAGTATACATACTGAGAACTATATTCTCTGAAGACGAAGCACTGCCGCATGGGCGGAGTGATTTGCACAACTCTGACCGAACTCTCTGCTCCTCACCAGGGGCTTCTCGTGTGCTGCGAGCAGATCACTCTGCCCATGCGGCAGTGCTTCGTCTTCAGAGAATATAGTTCTCAGTATGTATACTGTTAAAAGATCGCTGTGTCTCATATCACCTTGTTATTTGTACACGGTTTGACTATACAAATCACAACACATAAATAGGAAAATGATCGCGTTATTTTGTCACTTATTGGGAGCAGTATACTAGCTGGAGCCATGCATTTCCAGTCTTTGTGCTAAGCTAAGCTAGCGGGGGCTGCGTCAGACAGAGTTACAGCACGCACGGAGATGAGAGAGGTATGTATGGACTTATCTAACTCTGGGGGATACGGTGAATAAGCTAAATTCCCAAAATGTGGGCGTGTTCCTTTAAGTAAACATGAACAACTGGGAAAACACTGCTAATGCATTGGTCGAAAAACGTGAACTGGACTACGGCCAAAAAAATACATTTCTCTGGCCAGAAATATATTTTAAATACATGCAAAATATATTTTGTAGAATGTTATGCACAATTGAATATATTTTTGAATTTGGAAATATATATAGTTTTAACCTTCATATATCAACATATATTTTAAAATTAGCCTATTACAATGGCAACCAAATACATTTCTAATTTTACATTTCATATGGCAAAAAATGTATTCTTTGCCAAAATATATTTAAAATATATGATAAATTCAAGTTAATTTTATAAAGTGTTTTGTTTTAAGTTGAAAATATATTTAATTATATATTTAATCTTTATCTTTTTAAAATGGTTATGTTTACAGGTTCGTAACAGTAGATGTAGTAGGCTAGATATGTTTTTTAATGCTTTAAGATTTATTTATTTTTAGGATATATTTCTAAATATACAAATAATGGCCAAAAAATATATTCATAAAAAATACATTTTTGTAAACATATTCCAAAATATATTAAAGCAAATGCATTTTTGGGGCATTATTTGTATCTTTTGTAATATATATTTTTTGCTGTAGGGGCAATAATGATGTCATAGCTTTAAACTTGTTAATGCTCAAAATAAATACCTTTTGTGCTTGCAAGTAGCTTAATGTGTCAGATATTTTTAAAATAATGACATTAAAATGTATTTCTGTTCGTAACGTCAGTTTTTTATGTTTTTCAATAAAACTTTGCCTATTTTCACATGTGATCCACATCCTTGCACAGATTTGAAAGAATGTGATGTGTTTAGTATAGCCATTGTTTGAAAGATACATTCAACTTGTACCCCGTGTCCTGTCTGTCAATGGAATTGCCACGCCCCTTTTGGGGCCCTGATCCCGTTTTGGAAATCCAGACCCTATTTATGGCGCTTTTCCATTGCATAGTACCCCACGGTTTAGTTTAGTTTGGGTCGGGTCAGCTCACCTCACTTTGGCGTGGTTAGCTTTTCCATCGAGTTTAGTATCACTTAGAGATATCCAGGCTGTAGTTAAATCGCCCTCCAGCAGTGCACTAGATAAAAAAAACACGTTGACAACGCCACCTTGTGGTAAGACTTGTTCACTCAAAACACCGTTTCTTTTAAATTTTTCTTCATCTGCAAGAAAACAGTTGATGCAGTAAATAAAAACGACATTTTGACGTTACATTCGCATAAGGGTAATGCAAATGCGAAATGTGCAGACTTTTTGTAAATGTCATGAAGCATTGAACACGTTTTTCTGCTCTTCAGGTGTGACTTCGTGCAGTGCTGCGCAGAACGATATGCGAATGACATCGAAGTACCGCGAGAGTGATTCGCAAGCTGTGCTCTCGCGGTATTTTGATGTCACAGATCTGGCGGTTTGCGCAGCGCCGCATAAGGTCCAACATACCTCTGGACTGCAAGTTCCTGCATGGCGTTCACCTTAGCTTTTTTTTCTTTCACCTATAAATATGATGACATATATGCATTTTACATGTTAATACCCGTGCGTTTGCTGCATATATAACGTTTGTTTTTTTGATAACCCTTACTGAATGATTTATCGATCTATTTTGACGACCCTTTCCCCCCAGTTCTCGAGCCCGTGCTTCAGCAATGATCATGAGCCGTTCATTTACCTCAGAGATAGCCGTTTGTTTGTTTTTTGCATTTTGCACTGAATCCTTGCTGAATGATTTATAGACCTATTTTGACAAACCCCCTCACTCCCTCTCTCCGAATCCCACAGTTCTCGAGCTTTATCTAAGCTCCGCCCACCGAATCCTGTTAAATCCTGAGCCGTTGCGTTCATTTACCTCAGAGATCACCGTTTGTTTTGCATGGTGCGGGATTGCGCTGCATTTGACCATGAGTCCACGTAAAAAGGCTAAAGTCGACCCAAAAAATGCTGAATCAAAGGAGACCGTAAACGATGAAGAACATGAGGAAGAGTCGAATGAATCTGAGGAGGATTCATCTGTGGAGGGGAGCGTGGACTCTTCAGGAGAAGAGCTGCTGCTAGATGAGTGAGTGCACGTTTTCTATACATTTCACATACAGGCCTCAATTTCTTAAATTAATTCAGGGTTTTAAATTAAAAGAGTGCTTACGGAGTATTTTGAGACCATTGTTTTGAATTTTGAGAGGATTGTCAAAAGAAAATTACCTCACTTTTTATTTTCTAAATTAAAACATGTAACGTTAACGTTATGTCAAGCAGGGTAATTTGTACAAAATCAGATGGCGATGAAGTTACTTTTTTTGTATTGATTTATTAGTTGCATCTTGATTTATAAGCATGTACAATTTTAACTAAGTTGCAAAAGAGCCACTCCCCTTTTTTCAAAGTTACTGCAAATCGTAAAAAAACCCATAGAAACCTATAAAAAAATGCATATTAAATAAAGTTGTTAATAATTATACACCCATTCGCTGGTAGCATTTTAAATAACAATCTGATTGAAAGGAAATAAAGTTTTTATCAGTTAGTATGGCTAATGTGCAAAACATTTAAAAAGTTATAATGCATTTTGCAATTTTGTTTTACTTATGTCTGACCTGTCTTTACTAATATGAATTTAACTGTGAAGCAGTGGTGGCCGGTGACCTCTTTTTTGAGGGCGCACGATGCGAAGCTTCTCACAACATGTATTTAGTCCATCGTGTGTGGTTTGTCATGTCAAAATATGTGTTCGGCGTGTCACGTAAACTTGTATGCATCACGCGTTATGTCAAAATACAAGCCAGCTGCAGACGCTTCGAAGGGTTTTATGATAAAAAGACGCCCGCGTTTGCCAGATACTCGCTTAAAGGAATAGTCTACCCTTTTGCCTTATTAAACTATGTTGTTACCTCAACTTAGACAAATTAAAACATATCTATCTTTATTCAATGCGTGCACTGTACAGCGTGTCGTTAATGTGTTAGCATTTAGCCTAGCCCCATTCATTCCTATGGTACCAAACAGGGAAGCCACCAAACACTTCCGTGTTTTCCCTATTTAAAGACTGTTACATGAGGAGTTATACCAGTAAGTATGGTGCCACAAAATAAAACTTTTTTTTTGGTACCATAGGAATGAATGGGGCTAGGCTAACTGCTAACACATTCACAACGCGCTGTACAGTGCACGCATTGAAAAAAGATAGTTATGTATTAATTCGTCTAAGTTGAGGTAATAACATAGTTTAATATGGCAAAAGGGTAGACTATTCCTTTTATCTCATGTGTAATCAGAGTTTAGTGTTTAGTTACTGTCTTGCGAGTATTTTGTGAACGTCTCTTTTATCATAAATCCTTTCAGGGCGTGTGCAGCAGGTATTTTGACGAGACGCATGATGCACATAGTTCACATGACATAACAAACACACATTTTGACACTCTGAACACACATTTTCAATTTGTGCTCCTAGAAAGGGAAGGCACCGGCCGAAACTACTGTGAAGTTGCATTGCAACATTGCACATTGTAAAGAAGTACTATTAAAAAAAACTTTAAATGGATAGTTTAGTTAATAAAAAAAATCAAAGTAATATTTTGCATCATCTATACATATTTTCTTTTTTTCGATTTGTATTAAGTATTTCATATGAGGATTCGACATCTGATGAGGACTGGGAGGTTACTCCCAGAAAGAGGAAGAGACCCAATCTGTCCTCCGTATCGCCATCGCCAGCAAAATCTAACAGATCCGCTTCACCTGGTTCTGCAAAGAAGGGCAAAGGGAAACCCAAAGACAAGAAAAACACAGCCAAACGATCGTTATCGTTTTCCTTAGGCATCTCGGATGATAAGTGGCATACAGCGGATGAACCTGATATTGAGCCAACTCCCCCATGCTTCAGACCCTTGCGAAATCCTGGCCCACAGCTGCTCTCCGGTGCATCATACAGTCCTTTACAATTTTTTCAATTGTTTTTTTCATCATCAACAATGTTGAAAATTATAGCCAACTCTAATGCCTATGGGGCCAGTGTTCGTGCTGAACGGAACCAATCATGGAAGGACATTTCGGTGAAAGATTTCAAGTGTTTCCTGTCGCTGGTCATTTACATGGGTTTGATAAAGTGCTTCAGCATCACAGATTACTGGAAAAAGGCCGATGTCTACAGTCTGCCGTATCCCCTACGAGTCATGTCTTCTAAGAAATTTCTGACCATATCTGGCGCTCTTCATCTTAGTGATCCCAAAGAAGATGCAGAGAATGACAAAAAGAAGGGAACGCCTGAATATGACCGTTTGTTTAGGATCAAACCGCTTTATGAGAACATCAGAGAAGCCTGCAAAACATATCTTCATCCATTTCAAAACATCTCCATCGATGAGAGAATGGTAGCATCTAAGGCTAGAAATGGACTCAAACAGTACATGAAGAACAAACCTACGAAATGGGGTTACAAATTATTCGTACTGGCTGATTCTCTGTCGGGTTACACGTGGGACTTCTTCATTTATGAGGGTAAAACAACCCACAAAGTTTCAGACCCAAAGCAAAGAAAGGGGGTTAGCTATGAGACTGTCATGGCACTGGTGAATGAAAAAGTGTTGGGCTCTGGATACAAGCTGTTTGTTGACAACTTTTACACGAGCCCCGCACTCTTCAGGGATCTTCTCAGTAAGAAGATTTTTGCTTGCGGGACCCTTCGAGCAAACAGGATCGGGCGCCTAAAAGCCACAGCCCCTCGTGGCAGTATACGCTGGTTCAGGGACGACAAACTCCTGTTCGTCGAATGGAAGGACAGGAGAAATGTTTTGATGTGCTCCAGCTTTCATAAAGCATTCAATGGAGATAAAGTGACGAGGAAGGTGAAGGGAGATGATGGAGTTTGGAACGAGGAGCAATTCCCAATTCCACCTGCAGTGTTGGACTACAATAAGTGAGTAGAAATCGTTCAGTGTTGGGAAGCATTTGTTCTTGTACCTTTTCAATTCTAAATATAATAATATATACATATTCTTTTCATTACAGGTACATGGGTGGAGTCGATCTGTCTGACGCGCTTATTGGATATTACACAGTCCTACATAAAACGAGAAAGTGGTATCGGTCGTTTTTTTTCCACTTCGTGGACATCGCTGTTGTAAATGCTTTCATTTTACATAAGCACGTAGCCAAATCGAAGAACCAGAAACCAATGACCCAGAAGGAGTTTCGGGAGGCTCTCGTCTCAGAGCTGGCAGGAACGGAGCCTCTACCTCTCCCTTCACAAGTACGTAAGGACGCTCCTAAAAATTTACACCTGCCCAAGTACATCTCTGGAGACAGCACAGTTGGAAGGCGCAGTTGCAGAGTTTGTCACTCCAAAACTCCAGTTAAATGTGTCTCTTGTGATGCCAGTTTGTGTTTGGTTTCCACGCGCAATTGTTTCACTATCTGGCATAAAGACGGTTATGTTAAAGAAGAAAACAAAAAAGTAACATTTAAAGAAGAAATAAAAGAAGAAGAAGTAGAAATAAAAGTAGAAGAAGTAGAAGTTACATTAGATGCGGAGCTAGAAGCCTGAAAAGAAAAGCTGTAAATCTAATGCATGGTGCATGGAAGCTGGTGCCACTGGTATTATGGTAGTTCATGATTTATGTTGTAGCTGTATGAAAAGTAGTTGTTTTTTACACTGTTTCAGTCGTATACACTGAAAAGTTTACTTTATCATTACTGTACTACTAACGCCAATTACTGAATTTTATTTTAGAAATGTGCCTTTTCAGAAAACCTGTAGTATTTTTATCTTCAGGTATCGATGACTGATTTCTTTGTCTGGATATTTCTAGCCTTAAATGTATGTGAGCTTATTTCTTTCTTTAGCCTACTACTTATTCTTTAAAAACTTTTTTTTTACATGCTGGATGTGTTTTGTACTGTATGTCCTCATTAAGCCAAATAAATTGTAAATCCTGTTGAATATGTTGTTTACAGTTTTTTTTTAAAGTTGCCGTACATTGAGTTTTTTTTTTTTTCAACTTTCATCAATGTTGAGTCAAATTGAACTTGCATTTGCTTTAAAGGCAATAACTTTGAATAATGTGTTTCAGCACTAGGGGTGTCCTCGACTAAGGATTTACATATTCGAATCAGAATTTTCGAATCTTTCCATAGTCGACCGATAGTCGAATCATCTATGTTTGTATGCATGGGTTGGGAGGGGGCCAGACCAGGTACAAATTGGTAACTTTTATTTTCTTTCACAAACAGCACACATAAACAACTGTCTGATAAAGTGACCAAAACTGTCTTTCAAGTAATAAACGAAGACAAAACTGACGATGCATTTATATATATATTTTTTAAGGTAAAATGTAAGGCAACATTTGTTTAATTATTCCTCATAACATTTTAAAGCCACGATCTACAGAACATCACACAAAAATACATTTTGATAACTAAACCTAAAAAAATAACAAAGGTAATCCTGCCTTGGAAACTCCGGCTACAATTACGTGTTTTTATTTAATTTGGAGATAGCGCGTCAAAGCAGTCATGACCAAAAAAACCCGACAAATGAGAAATGACAAATAATTTGTGATTGTGACTGTAAATGATAAAAACTAATCTTTATTTACAATTCATTAAACGTTAATTTATAACAAGAAAAACACTGAAATTAATGATTATATAGACACTACGCGTTATTATTTAGCACAGAAATACCTGCTTGCTTGCTTTGACTTTGATCATCTCTGTATTCACTTTAGATACAGAAAGACCGGATGATATTATTTATTTCAGGAATCTCTTTGCTATCATTTGAAAGTGAACACCGACTGACCATAATATTAAATCACAAGAAAGACATTCGTGTCAGGCAGAAATAGGTTCGGTGCAGATACTAGTTTCCGTTTCATCTCCGAAATAAAAAAAACGGCTTACCTGTTTTGTAGTTTAACTTTAAGATAGACAATATATGTTTTAAATACATTTCAAAAACTTATACTCGTCGAAAAACATCCGTTTTTTAATGTTTAGTTTGATGAACTCCTAAATATGAGACGCAGAGCACCTAACCGTTCGGCTAAATTACATGCGCAAGCATGGCCAGCACGCAATAGCGCAACATCGATACAACGAAAAGCTATCCAAAATTTACATACTTAAATTAGATCGGAATTTACGTTTATAATAAATACAATTTTTTTCAATAAAATAAGGTCAGAAGTAACAAAGTGCAGAACAAATATGCAAAATGCCTCAAGTGCACGGAAACAAAACACAAGCCAAATAGTTAAATCAGATAACCCAAAGTGATTTATAAATAAAATAAAATATAGAAATTATTAAAAGAACGAAAGACATAGTTTAATTTGCCAGCTTTGTCTTTTAAATGTCGAAACAAAGAGGCAAGGCTTTAATAACATAGAGACCTCTTATGGACGTGAAGTCCGGTCACAGGGGTTGTTGGATTTATTAACGCATTTTAAAAATATTTATTGAAAGCTGCTACTTCACATATTATTTGCAGCATTATCATAATATGCAGTATATTAATATATTGTGAGAAAGCTGTTATATGTGAAATCAGATAATGTGTGCACCCATACGGCCAAAATTAAATGATCCTCATTTCATAACACATCTGCGACGATTCGACTATGAGATTGGTAGTCGAATCAGGCTTCTCCTATCGATGCATCGAATCTTCGACTATTCGGGGTCACCCCTATTCAGCACAGCACATTTTAAAGCCTTTGAAGCCCATAAAATATGTTTTTTTCTTGTTTTTTTAAGTACTAATGTAAAACACATAGCATTGGCCATTCATGCAAACAAAGCAGTCTGTAAAGGCTCTTGGTGCCCCATCCCATGCTGTGTGTTGGTGACCGTTTGTTCATGACTCAACTCAAGTCAAGAGGAAAGACGACTAAAATGCATTTACATAAGGTTATCTACCAAAACTGTAAACTTTATATGGGTTTTGACGCAACAACAGCGATTTGTGTCATGTGCCAAGTGTAACCGGTGTAAGTTCTTTAAAATGACGGCATCATTGTTTATGTGTAATTGATATAAACGCAAATCTGTGAAAACAGTGACGTCGAAGTACTTCACAACCATAACGTAGCACAATTATTTTACATTTTTAGTAGTTTTTGTGGATCAGTGCAAATGGGGGTCTTTTTAATAACGTTATCGTGTGGACTTACATTAAAAAATATATGAATAAAAAAAACTTTTTGTTTTGTTACTACATCGTTGTTGTGTAAACAGCCTGTGTAACCTCTGAATGTGGTCAAAAGTGCACAATCTCAAAACATTTTACACCCCGTTTACACCCGTCCTTTGTGTCATCCACTTGTAATCCAATCAACCAAAACGCAGTTGTAAACGGCCTATAAGGTGTTAACCCTTCTTTATTTCTATGATAATGAAGTGGTCTGAGAGTGCCACCAGGATCTTGGGGTTACCTCGCTTATCTGCTTTGTTTAAGATTGTCACCTAAATGCTTTGTTTCCATTTGAATAGACTGCCACTTTAAATGCAATGCAAGTCGTTAAACTTGATGTCTGCAGCGCCAATAGCAGTACGCCCTGATTTAAAGACTAGTGCTCATCACTATCTAAAATAAAGACTCCAAGTCTCCAGGGGCCCGTTTCAGAAGGTTAAATGAAAACTGAGTATGTTAACCCTGAAATGAGGGAAACTCTGGGTTTTCCATTTCAGACTGGGAGGTATGTTAAAATCCAAAAAAGTACAGGGTAAGTTTCTCTCTGAACCTAACCTGGTCGGGAGCAGGTTTTATTCTGTAAACTCAGAGTTTCTTGTGGTCTCATCCCCCCTTTTTTCGGTAGCAGAGTTTAAATATCTTTCATTCATTAGGCCCAGTTTTATTATGTACCAAATAAAAAAAATGTTGGCTGTTTTTAAGTTACAATCAAATTGCCAGTGCAAGTCATTTTAACATACTATTGTATATATTTAGTACACTAAAATGTCAACAACAAAAAAATAAAACATTAAATTGCAATTACTTTTTATTGCCAATCTAATATTCGTAGGTGCAGAGACTATCTTATGATGTTGCATTATTTTGTAGGAGATATTTATTATTATTAATTTGTAGTGACTGCTCAACCGAGGGGCGCTAATTCAAAATAAATGCCTGCTGCACACGCGCCAAAACTGTTTATACAAGCAAGACACTCCCTTAACTGTAAACTCTGATTACGCATGAGATTATGTGAGTATCTGGCAAACCAGAGCGTTTCTTTTATCATAAACCCTTTAGATGCATCTGCAGCGGGATTGAATTTTTCTTTGCAGTCATTTTATTATTATACGTATTGATTCAAGCAGCAATTTCCAACTCTTTTCTTTAAAATTTAATTATATATATTTATTTTTTATGTTATATATGTATCTCCCCTTGTCTTTAGGAAACTAAAACATTTATTATTTTCGACAAGTTGTTTGTTCCAGAGTTCAGATTAGCCACTTGCCAGACCATTACAAACAGAGACCGGAAGTTAAGTTCAAATGATTTTTAAAAAACACTTTGGAAAAGGGAGTCCCGCCGAGAACCCAAACACATTTGTAGCCAGCAGTAAGGGGCGTGTCTAACCAACATCATTGCCTAGGTTGTGTATGTGTGGGGCGGGTCTATCAAAAGAAGGTCCAGATTTTATTTGGGTAGGGGCGTGTTTGTTTAGGACCTAAACTTTAGGTTATTTCAAATGTCAATATTGGCTTTCAGAGATTATGCACCCCACCTTTAACCTTTGGATTTATCTAACAGCAATGGTTAAACCAGGGGTCTCCAACTTTCTTATTTATTACATATTTTTTATATTATGTATGTTTACAAGGTTTGAGTACACTCTATCAACAAAGCAGCCCTTCAGACTGTTTTATCCATTGTGGTAGCCCTTGCTCACAAAAAGTTTGGAGATCCCTGGGTTAAACTATGGTTCATACATTTCCTAATGAATTTCACACCCTTGTGAAAATATTTTAACAGATTTGTCCATTTTATGTAAAAAAAGTGATTCTAATGTAGATTCAAAATGGCCAATAAAGACCACCGATATTGGTGACGTCTAGCTATAGAATAAAAACAGCCAATCCCAGACGAGCTCGTCTGCATGCGGCGCTGCGCAGCTTTCACGGCGTGTGACATCACAGTACCTGAACTAATGATTAATTCATTGGTCTGCGCAGCTCCGTATGCAGCAGTCGGGGTGTTCATTCCTCTCACGCGGTTTAGCCATTCCTGTGCTGCTGTTTACATCTGTCGCTTTTAATAAAGTCTGCACGTCGCGATGGATTCTCCTACAAAGATGAATGCTACAGCTGAGGAAATCATGGAGGAGTTTTTAAACACGAGCGATGCAGAAGAATACGAGATGATCGAGTCTGATGATCAATCGGATCTGGAGAGTGTCGGTTCCAGCGTGGATTTACTTGAGGAAATGATCGTTGTTCCTGTGCTGGACTCGTGAGTTTTTGTTTTATTTGGCAAAGATCTTTCATGCATGCACAAAGTTTGGTTTTCATTGAAAGGTGAAGTTGGAAAAAAGGAAGGAATGATCATGTTATGAGACCTTGAATATTTGTATAATTCATCAATTTATACACTTTGATTTAATCATTGTAGTGTTAGTCCTGCTTTTGGCAATCCAATTCAAAACGACAGTCAAATTTTACATTGTTTTATTTTACGAAGAGGAATTCTGATTGAATAAACTCAATAGTTCCCCCTATGGGCTGTTTGTGGCATTGCTTTTAAGCGAGAGAGAGAGAGAGAGGGATTTCACGTGCAAAGTATTAGATACAATGTTTATTTGGGTTGTTTTTTTGCTTGGTGGTCTTCGTAGAAATACAAAACAGGATGCATGCTGGTTAGCGAAAAAATATCCTATGCTGGATTATGATTCAATTCAATTCAATTTTATTTATATAGCGCTTTTCACAAAAGTCAATTGTTTCAAAGCA
This sequence comes from Misgurnus mizolepis, assembly GCA_025389145.1. NCBI lineage: Eukaryota > Metazoa > Chordata > Actinopteri > Cypriniformes > Cobitidae > Misgurnus > Misgurnus mizolepis. The sequence continues at coordinate 5,361,584 of JAIFKI010000021.1, forward strand.
GCTTTACATAAATAGAAGCAGTGAAAAGCACAGAAAACGACAGATAGCACAACAGAATACATGATAGCATGAGCAGTTAAATTTGCTGCGGCTATGACTCAATATTATAATTGCACGTATTACTAAAGCAACGTATAGAAGAGGAAGCTAGGTAAAGCCCAAAAAGGCTGCCTCCCCGGGGTGAAAAACCCCCTAGGAGAAAAAAAAAACCCCGGGCTTTTATCCGAGGAAAAATAAGTCCTAGGAGGGAAAAACCCTTGGGAGAACGGAAATGGAGATTTAGCGGAGATTAAGCGGTTCTGCCGGTGATCGTTGGTCAGGTATCAGCTGGGCATAACGTTGAAGGACAGCCAGTAGATCAGAGGTGTGCCGACTTTCACATCTACCGGGACTGGGTCTGTTTGTCTCGTCCTCGGGTCGAGGACGAGACAGGGAGAGAAAAACAAAATCGTATTAGCGTAGCGGCCGTTCATATGTATTGAAGTGTCACACAGTGATGTGGTTTAACTCAGCTTAGTTCCAGACAGACTAAATATTGCGGCATAATTATGTTATCCACAGTTGAGGATTTAGCAAATTGGGGGCCCAATGCGAGGGTATATATGGTAAATAAGGGTCACCTTCCGATCTTTAAGAGAAAATGAAACCTGACGACCTGTTTGACTAAGGCCTAAAGCCCCACTGTCGTCGTTAATGCAGGTTCAGTGGCAAACGGGTCTATATTGTATACCATTTACAGGACCAGGAGAAAATGCCAAAAACATCGCAACCCGACCATACGTGGGCATTAAATACATCTTTTAAAAGACTTTAAGTTTAAACTACATGATGTGAAATGAAAATCAGTTTGATCTGGCGTGAAGAAGAAAGAAAGAATGAGCGTGACACAATTTTTGTAATATTTTTTCTGTGTCATACAGTGAACTTTCAGATGCCAACAATTTACCAGATGAGGTCTTGCATCCAGAGGTCACTCCACAAAAGAGGAAAAGACCTTTACCAGACGTGTTTTCATCACCTGCCACTATACCAGTTGTCAAATGGAGAGGAAAGCGAAGTAGCCTGAACCGATCCTTTCCAGATTTCAATTTAAACACCTTAGAAGATAAGTGGAAAAGTGTAGATGAACCTGATCCTGAACCACAACAACCGGTCTTTAGACCCATCCAAACGCCTGGCCCACAGGTGGTCTGTAGCGCATCCTGCAGACCTCTGCAATATTTCGAATTATTCTTTACTTCCTCGATCATTCAGAGGATTGTAGATAACAGTAACGCTTACGCAGCAAAGATGTACGGAAGTGATAAAAGTATGTGCCGTGACATTTCTGTGAAGGATTTCAAGTCATTCCTTGCAATGGTGATCTACATGGGTCTGGTAAAATGCTGTTCACTAACTGACTACTGGAAAACATCTGACTTGTACAGACTGCCCTTTCCTGGCCGAATCATGTCTTTCAAGAAATTTTACGCTATATGCAATTGTTTTCATATCAGTGATCCCAAAGTAGACGTAGAGAACGACCAGAAGAAAGGAACGGATGAATATGACCGTCTGTTTAGGATCAAACCGCTGTATGAGGACATTAGAGAAGCCTGCAGGAGCTCCTTCCAGCCCTTTCAAAACATCTCCATCGATGAAAGAATGGTAGCATCAAAGGCTAGAAATGGACTCAAACAATACATGAAAAACAAACCAACGAAATGGGGCTACAAACTGTATGTACTGGCAGATTCCAGCTCCGGCTACACGTGGGACTTCTTTGTTTATGAAGGAAGGTCCATTTCAAAGCAAGGAAAGGGGATTGCCTATGAGTCTGTGATGGCACTGGCAGATGAAAAGTTGTTGGGCTCTGGATACAAGCTGTATGTTGACAACTTTTTCACCAGCCCTGCACTCTTCAAGGATCTTCTCAGTAAGAATATTTATGCTTGCGGGACCCTTCGAGCAAACAGGATCGGTCACACTCAAACCCAAGGTCCTCCTGGTAACATACGCTGGTTCAGGGACGACAAACTCCTGTTCATTGAGTGGAAAGACAGGAGAGACGTGCTGATGTGCTCCACCTTTCATAAAGTGTTCAATGGCGACACAGTGAAAAGGAGGGTGAAGGGAAAAAACGGTGCTCGGACCATTGAAGATCTGCCGGTTCCTGCTGCAGTGTTGGACTACAATAAGTTAGTCAAAATTCATTTGGTGGTGTTCACTTGAGTGTTTTTAACTAGCATATGTAAAAATAACCACTTTTCTTTCATTGCAGGCACATGGGTGGAGTCGATCTGTCTGACGCGCTTATCGGATATTACACAGTTCTGCATAAAACAAAAAAATGGTATCGGTCCTTTTTTTACCACTTTGTGGACATTGCTGTTGTAAACGCCTTAATTATACATCAGCACGTAGCCAGGGAGAGGAACCAAAAACCAATGACCCAGAAGCAGTTTCGAGAGGCTCTTATCTCAGACCTGGCCCAAACAGGACCTAAATATCACACTGCTCGAGTGGGTTCTGATGAATTTCACCTGCCCAAGTACATCAGCGGAGATGCAACGGAAGGAAGACGCAAATGCAGAGTGTGCAGCGCTAAAACCCCAATCATGTGCGTGATGTGCGAAATGCCACTGTGTCTTGTTGCGGCTCGTAATTGCTTTATTGAATTTCATGATTCTGATGAAGCTGAAACAAAGGTAAAAGCAAAGTACAAAAGACGTGTCAAAAAAGAAAAAAGAAAATAAACATCTACAAAAAGATTAAGGGGCCGACCACACCAAACGCTTTTATAGCAGTTGCAGGCGCCTCTGGAGGTACCTTGACTATGAAGACTTTTATACTTTATATTTGCCTTCAACTACTGAAATCCATTGATAGAAACACATGAAATATTTTCATTACTTCAAAAAACCCATGTTATACTCATTTTAAGCTGTGAAGGCTGCCATTATGATTTGATTATTCGCAGTTGTTGTGGAATATTACTGCAGTTTACTGTAGTTTTCTAACGAGAATGTGTTACTCCCCAAAATGGCGACTTCTTAGATGTTTCCTAAGTTTATTAACACTATGACATCATAATTTTACATTTGATTTCACATTCATAAAGCCAATCCCAGTGTTAATCTATTAAGCCATAAACTAAATCAAAATGTTAATCTGTGTTTAACTAGAGAGAAGTTGTATGCATGGGGGAAGGTGCAAGGGTGTGTAAATAATGAGATTTTTTATATTTTTAGGTCAACTTTTTCTAGTACTAGTTAAAAAAACTCAAACTCTGGTTTGGATGAGAGCATTATCAAGCTCAGAGGTGGAGCGACAGGGCTAGATATTACAGTACTTCATGATTAATTTATGAGTACGTTAACTATGTTCAGTATTATTTAATGTACTTTTGTTTTTTTCTAACTAATAAAATTCTGTTTTGCAACTCATTTTAAAGGATGCCTTTTGATTTTCATGCTATTGCATAATATTGTGCAAATAATTTAGTGATTTAAAGGTAACAAATTTTTGATAAAATGTGTTTTAACAACAATAGTAATAGACAATGTAGTTACATTTAACCTTAGCATAATATTTATTAAACAAATTAGTCTTTTGGTGCATCAGTAACAATAAACATTAAAGGTGACATTTCACAAGACTTCTTTTCAGATGTAAAATATATCTTCGGTGTCCACAGAGTACATAAGTGAAGTTTTAGCTCAAAATACCCCATAGATACTTTCTTAGAACATGCTAAAACTGCCACTTGATAGGTGTTAGCAAAAATGTGCTGTTTTGGGTGTGTCGTTTTAAAGGCAAATGAGCTTATGCAAACACTGATCGCCACAATGGTGATTTGTTGAAATTGAAACTATTTCATTTGTGCGTTTCATTTTTTTCACTCTCTCTCTCTCTGCACTAAATGGCAGTGTTGTGATTGGATAGTGCAGATTAAGGGGTGGTATTATTACAATAAGATCTCTTTTTTGACATCACAAGGGTAGCCAAATTTCAATTACCTTTTTTTCCTACCCAGTCTCATGTAGACGCGTACAAATAGCACAAAGCGTAAAAATCGTGCAATACATACGCCAAATTCCACTTTGGCGTGCATATGACACGGCAGTCCTTCCGATTCACTTAAACGGCACATCTTTTTCTGTCGTTTTTATTTATTGGTTTCTCGATTTTTGTCAGTTTTTTAACCATTTTCGCTTCGTTTAGGGTTAAATTTGAGATTTGCTTAAGGAGGTTATTTAATATACGGGTTTCTCCATGTTTTTGTCTATATTTAAGCCATGGTCGCTTGGAGTTGGGGTTTGGGTTAGGACAGGGGTGGGCAACTCCTAGTCCTGAGGGCCACAGCTCTGCAGAGTTTAGCTCCAACCCTAATCAAACACAGCTGAAAAATCTAATTGAAGTCTTCAGGACTGTTTGGAAATGACATTCAGGTGTGTTCGATTAAGGTTGAAGCTAAACTCTGCAGGACTGTGGCCCTCGATGCCCACCCCTGGGTTAGGATGTCATTTTTATATATCAAAAAGTTGTTCTAACCCTAAACTCAAGCGAAAATGGTTAAAAAAGCAAAAACATTGAGAAACCAATAAATAAAACGACAAAAAAAGATGCGCCGTTTAAGTGAATGGGAAGGACTGGCGTATCATATGCACGCCAAAGTGGAATTTGGCATATGTATTGCACGATTTTTACACTTCGTGCTATTTATACGCAACTCCATGATATTTTTTCACAATGTTCACAATGAATGTTTTACCAAAACAAAGTTAATGGGTTGTTCTTTAACTTTCTTTAAAAGTCCAGACAATGCAGTGGTTTTCCCACATTATTTTTTTAGATTTGCCTTAAACTTTTATATATTAAATAACTTCAGTATTGAAATGCTATGATTTTATTCTCGTAAAATTGAGTTGATTAAAAAATTTTTTCTCTTAAAAGATCTGTTATGAGATTTTAAGTTTTATTATAGTGAAAGACAGTTATGTTTATTTTGTGGATTGACTAACGTTAGCATTCCTATATTGCTTTTGCATCGATTAAACTGATGTTCCAACAGTAAACTGAAAGATACAACGATTAACCTTTGCTTTCTCCATATATAGTTGTAGTGAAACCATGTTTAATTTGGATTCCTAACTACGTCAAAAGGTTTTAAGAGATTTTTCCATTATTATTTAAAGGGGGGGTTTAATGGTATTTCAAGCATTCTGACTTATTAACACAGTTATAGAGTTGTTTCCTCATGCTAAACGTAGGCAAAGTGTCAAAAATGCAGTTGGGCATGTTTCAGAGTATTTCTGTGCCGAATGCACTTCGCCAGGGTTCGTACAAGTTTCGGCTAATTTTTTTTTATTACGGTTCTAACTGACGTTTCAGGGGTTTTCGATACGTATCACTTCTTTATATGGGCTTCCGCCGGAAAACTTCCCCCGGAAAACCCCGCCCAGCCGTCAGTCAGCGGGAGACGCTAGAGCTTGCTAACAGCTTATCACGCCACTCAGCTTTGTTTAATTTCAAAAGTCAACAATGGCACAACAAGAAGTGTGTTTTTGGATGTAAGGAGAAGACATCCAGCCTTATGGAAACAATGGATATAGTTTATTATCCGGATTAGCAGCGGAGTTTTGCGTGTGTGTTTGATGCGGTGGATTTTCATGACGAGTTACAAGTGGTAAGTAAGACTTCTGTCTTATGTTGGAAATAGGCGCGTGTATATTATATAAATGACACGAACATGTAGTGAATCATAAGTTAAAACAGTGTTGTATAGTGTTGCATGACTCGTACTCGCTCCTCCCGTGTTATAACTCCTCCTTCTTCATTTTTTCGTACGTTATCGGAAAGATTCGGTAAAGCTAATCTTTCTTTTATAAATCTGATTAAACTAAAGACTCTTCAGAGATATAAAGGATGTCATACTACTCCATAGGTACTCCAGATTAATATCAGAAATGCAGAAACAGCGTGTGTTACGTGAGCTTTAAAAAAGTTAATATTGTTTCAAAATAGCCAATAAAGCCCAATGATATTAGTGACGTGCAGGTGCAGAATGAAAGCAGCCAATCGCAGTCCGATCACAGTGGCGTGTTTCACTCAGGTTTCACTAGGTGGTCTCTAATGCATGCGGCGCTGCGCAGACCGATCGGCGTATGACATCAGAGTAGCGTTTATTATCACTCTCGCGGTACTGTGATGTCAGCGTGTGTGTGCGCGGCACCGCGACATGCACGCTTATTTCTCTCACGTTGTGTAGTATATCTGCGGATGTTTACATCTGTCGATTTTTTGAAGATCTGCACGTCGCGATGGATTCACCTACAACGACGAATACTACAGCTGAGGAAAACACGCAGGATATTTTAAACACGAGCGATGCAGAAGAATACGAGATGATCGAGTCTGATGATCCATCAGATCTGGAGAGTATCGCTTCCAGTGTGGATTTAGAGGAAATGATCGTCGATCCTGTGCTGGACAGTCTGGACTGGTGAGTTTAGATTTTATTTTATTCAAGACATTGCACGTAAAGTTTAGTTTTCATTGAAAGGTGAAGTGAGAGATTAAAGAAACGATCATGTCATGATCATGTATTTTTTAAAAACTTGTTAGTGATTTACTAAAATGAATTACAAATTCTGTAAAGTAGTCTTTGTTAGTTCTGCATTAGGCAATGTAATCTAAATCAACACGGTAATAAAATAAAAAGAATTCTGATTGAGTAAAACTCAATAGATCCCTCTATGGGCTGTTTATGCTATTACTGATAGATCATGCAAAACATGAGGTACAATGTTTTTGTTTGCTTAGTGGACTTAGAAACAATACAGGATGCATGCAAGTTAGTGATTAAATGTCCCATGTAAGATTATGATGTACATTAAAATCCATTTTTTAAATGAGAAATTAAAATTAGTTTGATCTGGCAATTTTTTCCAGTGAGCTTTCAGATGCCAACGATTCTTCAGATGAGGTCTTGAATCCAGAGGTCACCCCACAAAAGAGGAAAAGACCTTTACCAGACGTTTTTTCATCACCTGCCACTATACCAGTTGTCAAATGGAGAGGAAAGCGAAGTAGCCTGAACCGATCCTTTCCAGATTTCAATTTAAACACCTCAGATGATAAGTGGAAAAGTGTAGATGAACCCGATACTGAATCACAACAACCGGTCTTCAGACCTATCCAAAAGCCTGGCCCACAGGTAGTCTGTAGCGCATCCTGCAGACCTCTGCAATATTTTGAATTATTTTTTACTAACTCGATCATTCAGACGATTGTAGATAACAGTAACGCTTACGCAGCAAAGATGTATGGAGGTAATAAAAAGAAGTGGTGTGACATTTCTGTGCAGGAATTTAAGTCGTTCCTTGCTATGGTGATCTACATGGGTCTGGTAAAATGCTGTTCACTATCTGACTACTGGAAAACGTCCGACTTGTACAGACTGCCCCTACCTGCCCGAATCATGTCTTCTAGGAGATTTTTGACTATATCCAGTGCTCTTCACCTCAGTGATCCCAAAGTAGACGCAGAGAACGACCTGAAGAAAGGAACGGATGAATATGACCGTCTGTCTAGGATCAAACCGCTGTATGAGGACATTAGAGAAGCCTGCAGGAGCTCCTTCCAGCCCTTTCAAAACATCTCCATCGATGAGAGAATGGTAGCATCAAAGGCTAGAAATGGACTCAAACAATATATGAAAAACAAACCAACGAAATGGGGCTACAAACTGTATGTACTGGCAGATTCCAGCTCTGGCTACACTTGGGACTTCTTTGTTTATGAAGGACGGATGATTTCAAAGCAAGGAAAGGGGATTGCCTATGAGTCTGTGATGGCACTGGCGGATGAAAAGTTGTTGGGCTCTGGATACAAGCTGTATGTTGACAACTTTTTCACCAGCCCCGCACTCTTCAGGGATCTTCTCAGTAAGAAGATTTATGCTTGCGGGACCCTTCGGGGAAACCGGATCAGTCACTCGAAAACACCAGCTCCTCTTGGTAACATACGCTGGTTCAGGGACGACAAACTCCTGTTCATCGAGTGGAAAGACAGGAGAGACGTGCTGATGTGCTCCACCTTTCATAAAGTGTTCAATGGTGACACAGTGAAAAGGAGGGTGAAGGGAAAAAACGGTGCACGGACCATTGAAGATCTGCCGGTTCCTGCTGCAGTGTTGGACTACAATAAGTTAGTAAAAATTTGGTGGTGTTCGGTGTTGTACAACTTGTATGTGTAAAAAATAATTAATTTTCTTTTCGTTACAGGTACATGGGTGGAGTCGATCTGTCTGACGCGCTTATTGGATATTACACAGTTCTGCATAAAACTAGAAAGTGGTATCGATCCTTTTTTTACCACTTTGTGGACATTGCTGTTGTAAACGCCTTCATTTTACATCAGCACACAGCCAGGCAGAGGAACCAAAAACCAATGTCCCAGAAGGAGTTTCGAGAGGCTCTCGTCTCAGACCTGGAAAAAACAGGACCTCTATATGACGCTGCACAGGATGATTTTGAAGAATTTCACCTGCCCAAGTACATCAGCGGACACAGCACTGCAGGAAGACGCAAATGCAGAATGTGCACCCATAAAACTCCAGTCATGTGTGTGATGTGCGACGCGCCATTGTGCTTCGTTCCCACACGTGAATGCTTTATTGACTTTCATGAATCCTACAAACCTCAAAAGCGTCAAGATCAAAAGACAAAGGCTGTGCCGAAAGAAAATAAAAATTGAGAAAAGCAACATCTAGAAAATCTTTTTTTTGCTAGAGAGTAGTAAGGCACAAGGGTTTGTAAATAATGAGAAAATTTTTATTTTTAGAGCAACTCTTTTTAGTACTAATTCAGAAACTCAAAACGTGTGGATGAAAAAGCAACAACAAGCGCAGAGGTGGAGCCACAGGTTTTACACTACTTCATAATTTATGAGTACATAAGCTATTTTCAGTATTATTCAATGTATTTGTGTGCTTAACTCTTTCACCGCCAGCGTTTTTAAAAAAAGTTGCCAGCCAGCGCCAGCGTTTTTCATGTTTTTCACCAAAGTTTAATGCCTTCCAGAAAATGTTCTTCTTTAAATATATAAACAATATACCAAATGAAAGAACAGACCCTCTGCTTTCAAACAAAAAAACCCGTTTCATCCTATCTTTAGTGGTTCTTTTGCAATCAGCTTTTGAATATGGGTAGGTTTTTGCAAAAACACCATATTTTGAGCAAAAAGCAGATATAATTCCATTTTTATGACGGACTTTTCATAGAAATCCCATTCAGAGCGATCTTTAAAACGGATACGGACATGCAGCAGCTTGCCATAGGGCAATACTTCCGGGTTTAAAAAGTTGCGGAACCTGGTGGATAATAGCGGTATTGCGGAAAGACGGAAAATCTCGTCATTGGCGTGGAAGCGTTTTCTCTTAATTGACGAGATATCTCGTCAATGGCGGGGAAAGAGTTAAGTGATTACTTTTTTGTTAACCTGTCTTTTTAACTAATAAAATTGTCTTGCACATCAATTTGAAGCATGTCTTAAGCTTTTCTGGCCATTGCATAATATTGCATGACTATTGTTACTTCAAGGGAAACCATTTTTTTTAAACATGCGTTTTTAAAGTCGAAATGAAATTAGTATAGACAACTGTCATTTGTTTTGGAATATTGTAGTATTAGAAATGACTTATTTGTGAGCTTCATTATTTTTTTAAATTCATGTGCCCGTATGATCTTTAATCAAAAACGCAAATCTCCTCCCCCCCACTCAAAACGATCTCTCTTTACTTCTGGTCATATGGTATGGCAGGTGGGTGGAGTCCAGGAAAAGATTGCAGCAATTGGCAACATGACCCAACTTCCAACGATCCAATCAGTTTTGTGATTATTCCGAAAATAGTCCCCTGCCGTTGAAAGTAACCAAGGGGACTATTTTTGGGCAGTGCGTAATATCCATGGACTTTAAAAAAAAATGCACGTAGTGTCCGTGACGTCACCCATTGGTTTCTGAAGATCATTTTTGGCCCTGTCCCAAATGGCACACTCCGGACTTGTGGTCCTCCTCAGAGTCCACCCTTTGATGACATCATCTTGTGCAGACTATAGGGACCCTTGATGCAAGTCCACGTGGGTGCACCGGAGTATTTTGGGACAGACTCAAGCGTCACGCCGGAAATAGGTGGAGAAGTTGCCCGTCAGTGTAAATTCCTCCATTGCGTCGTCTGATTGGTCTGATTGCTCTTTCACAAAAACTTGTGTGTTGGTAAAGTGCGCGAAGAGCCTGCTGCAGCGCGGGCTTCGCTGAAGACCGCATCAAAGGGCCAAAGGAGGCGCTGATGAGCACACTTGAAAGCGTAAACATGACAGATGGGACACCCTACGGACTCATAGACTAGGCGAGCATGCGCAATTTAAGGTCACAAGACCAAAAGTCCTCAACGTGCGCTATTTGGGACAGGGTCTTTGAAGCTTAAAGTAGGCGTTGCCCTCCTCACAGTTGTCATGAAGGGCAAACTTAGCTATATAGACCAAAAACTATTTTTGTACCAAGCTGAAAAAAATATTATTTTTGTACTGTAAAGTTGGCCATATTTACCATGGAGGTCTATGGGAATTGACTCCCTTTTGGAGCCAGCCTCAAGCGGCCCGTTGATGAATTGCAGTTTAAGTTACTTACGTATTGGCTTCATCAGAGAGATCGGAAGGTTACCCCTCGGTAATATTTTTTTTTACCCCTCGGTAATATCACTACACCTGCTGCAGCCATGTTACATCAGCAAAGTCATTGATTATTATGCCAGAATGTGAGTATAGTTCCTAGCCATATCTGCCTAGAAAATCGCAACTTTTAATTTAACGTCGTTCTTAGTACACGATGTAACTACAGAAGAGTCAAGTTTTAAATAAGAAAGATATCGAAACTCTTTGGTTATTTTTAGCGCGATGCTAATGGTCTAATCCGATTCAATGGATTATGCTAAGCTATGCTAAAAGTGCTAGCGCCAGACCCGGAGATCAGCTGAATGGATTCCAAAACGGTAAGAATAAAATGTTTAACTCTAGGGGAGCTGGAAAATGAGCATATTTTCAAAAAAAGTGGAGTGTCCCTTTAAAAGCATAAATTATAAATAAACACTACTGGTGTGCATCTTCAGACACAACACTCGCGCTGATATATCTTAAGATACGACAGAGCAAGTTGTTTTCGGTCAAGACAACATTACATTTAAGTTAGTCTGGGATTAGGCTTAGGCCCTGCCTGGGAAACCGCCCCTTAGACTTGTAATGCAAAATTGGAACTCATTACAAACCACAGGGTCTTCTTTAGCCATTCTCAAGAAACTGCTAAATGCATCTTTTTCGTCAGCACTAAAATTAATCTCTTTTTATACAAAAATAAACTTTCAAATGTGTCCACATGGTAATGTGAAAAACATCTCCACCTGGTACATATCATGCTTGATCATTTCTTATAAAGCAGCATTCATTATAAAAAGTTTTATTAGGCTATAGTGAATTAAGCACTGTTTTGTTTATTCTGCAAATTGTTTAACATTTGCATTTTTTTAATGATTAAATGCTGATTCCTACAGTAAAGTGAAAGAAACAAATGATAAACCTGTGCTATGGCTATAGTTATACTATGTTGTTGTGAAACCGTGATTACATTTCCTATTGGATTCCTCACTCCGTCAAAAGGTTTGAACAGTTTTTTCCCCATTATAAGGTAGAAAAAAAGTCGTCTTCTTCCAGTATATTTTTGAATTAGCCAATTAAGATCACTGATATCAGTGACGTGCAGGTGGCGTGTTTCACAAGGGGAGCTCGACTGCACGCTGCGCAGAGCGATCGGCCTCTGACATCAGAGTAGCGCGAGATCGAATCGTTTCTTATTGATCTCGCGGTACTGGGATGTCGGACTGCGCAGAGCTTCTATGCAGTCGAACACGCCTATTTATCTCTCTCACGCGGTTTATCTGCAGCTGTTTACATCTGTCGATTTAGTAAGGAGTTGCATGTCGCGATGGATTCATCTACCACTAACGTTACAACTGAGGAAAACACTCAGGAGATTTTAAACGTGAGCGATGCAGAAGAATACGAGATGATTGAATCCGATGATCTATCTGACCTGGAGAGTGTCGCTTCTATTGTGGATTTAGAGGAAATGTCCGTCGATCCTCTTCTGGAATGGTGAGTTATATTTTATAAAGATCTTGCATGTGGCTTAACTGTTAGAGAAGTGCCAAAAAATATCATAGGTTTGAATCTCAGGGAAGTTCAGGAACAAACCCGACAAGATAGCATCTGCTAAATGCAGAGTGTAAATGTTTGCAGAGAAATATAAAGGGGCGTCATGCACCAATTTTTTTTTTTTTTTTGGTGAGCACAGTGCAGAAATCAGATGTATTGGCATTTGAAATGGTATTCATGTTTATTCACGTTTTGTTTTGTTCTGTTATACAATTGATGTAATTTTAAATGCATACAAGTAATAAAAAAACAATGAAAATGACCAAAACGTGATTTGATTGTGATGTAAACGCTGCAAAAACAATAATGATGCAATCTACACTTTTTGTTAAGCATAACTTGTGTGGATCAATGTGTGAAGAAGAAAGAAAATATTTTTTTCTGTGTCATACAGTGAACTTTCAGATGCCAACGATTCTTCAGATAAGGTCTTGAATTCAGAGGTCACCCCACAAAAAAGGAAAAGACCTTTTCCAGCAAAATGTGTAGACACGTTTTCGTCACCTGCCACTATACCGGTTGTCAAATGGAAAGGCAAGCGAAGTAGCCTGAACCGATCCTTTCCAGATTTTAATTTAAACACCTTAGAAGATAAGTGGAAAAGTGTAGATGAACCCGATACTAAACCACAACAACCGGTGTTCAGACCCATCCAAAAGCCTGGCCCACAGGTGGTCTGTAGCGCATCCTGCAGACCTCTGCAATATTTCGAATTATTCTTTACTACCCCGATCCTTCAGACGATTGTAGATAACAGTAACGCTTACGGACTACAGACGTACGGAAGTGGAAAAAAGTGGCGTAAAATTTCTGTACAGGATTTAAAGTCATTCATTGCAATGGTGATCTACATGGGTCTGGTAAAATGCTGTTCACATTCTGACTACTGGAAAACATCTGACTTGTACAGACTGCCCTTTCCTACCCGTATCATGTCTTTCAAGACATTTATTGCTATATCCAAAACTCTTCATCTCAGTGATCCCAAAGTAGACGCAGAGAACGACCAGAAAAAAGGAACGGATGAATATGACCGTCTGTCTAGGATCAAACCGCTGTATGAGGACATTAGAGAAGCCTGCAGGAGCTCCTTCCAGCCCTTTCAAAACATCTCCATCGATGAGAGAATGGTAGCATCAAAGGCTAGAAATGGACTCAAACAATATATGAAAAACAAACCAACGAAATGGGGCTACAAATTGTATGTACTGGCAGATTCCAGCTCTGGCTACACGTGGGACTTCTTTGTTTATGAAGGAAAGACGATTTCAAAGCAAGGAAAGGGGATTGCCTATGAGTCTGTGATGGCACTGGCGGATGAAAAGTTGTTGGGCTCTGGATACAAGCTGTATGTTGACAACTTTTTCACCAGCCCCGAACTCTTCAGGGATCTTCTCAGTAAGAAGATTTATGCTTGCGGGACCCTTCGAGCAAACAGGATCGGTCACTCTCAAACCCCAGCTCCTCCTGGTAACATACGCTGGTTCAGGGACGACAAACTCCTGTTCATCGAGTGGAAAGACAGAAGAGACGTTCTGATGTGCTCCACCTTTCATAAAGTGTTCAATGGCAAGACAGTGAAAAGGAGGGTGAAGGGAAAAAACGGTGCTCGGACCATTGAAGATCTGCCGGTTCCTGCTGCAGTGTTGGACTACAATAAGTTAGTAAAAAATTAATTTGGTGGTGTCCAGTGTTTTTAACTTGGATATGTAAAAATAATCACAAATTTTTCATTGCAGGCACATGGGTGGAGTCGATCTGTCTGACGCGCTTATCGGATATTACACAGTTCTGCATAAAACAATGAAGTGGTATCGTTCCTTTTTTTTTCACTTTGTGGACATTGCTATTGTAAACGCTTTTATTTTACATCAGCACGTAGCCAGGCTGAGGGACCAAAAACCAATGACCCAAAAAGAGTTTCGGGAGGGTCTCGCCTCAGATCTGGCCCAAACAGGGCCTCAAAATGAACAGGATACATTTCCTGAAGATTTACACCTGCCCAAGTACATCATTGGAAAAGACACGGAAATTAAAAGGAGAAGATGCAGAATGTGCTCTCTTAAGACTCCAATAATATGTGAGATGTGCAATGTGCCATTGTGTTTTGTTGTCATGCGTGAATGCTTTTTTTACTACCATAAATCATAAATTTAAGCTGACACAGCTACGTTTACATGCAACCAAATAATCTATTTGTACACGCTAATCAATTAAATTGAGGTCAATCCCGAAGGAAATTTTGATCGGATGGAATAAAGTGATGTATCCAATCATCAGGAGAAAATGAAGCATGTAAACGCGTAAAACATTTTTCTAAATCCCATCTAAATATTGGATTGAATATCGAATTCGGTTGGACTGATGAAAATGGACGCATATAACCAGAACCACAGATTGAAGATCTAGTGTTAGAACCTCATCAGAAATAGAGAAAAGCAACGTCTAGAAAAGTGTAAATAAATAGTTCTAATAGTTTTATAAAAAAAATAGAGTCTATTTTTCGATTGTATTCGTAGATAAAAACAAACTTGCTACTTAGACTAATGCTAGACTAACAACACTTAGGCATTGTTTGCCATTTTGTTTATTGTTTTTTTTCTTTTCTATTGTATAGCTTCAGATAAAAGCGTCTGTTAAATGACTAAATGTAACTATTAAATGTATTTGTATGTCTGAGCAGTTACTTTTTTAAGGTGTTAACTATTTTAACGTGTTTTCTTAACTAATAAAATTGTATTTTTGAAGGAAAAACTTGTTTTGAAGAATGCCTTTTTTGGAAGAATGTCTTATGTGAATTTCTGCGGTTGACGTCTTGCAGCCAAAACTCTGCCTAAACTCAAAAAAATGCTGGGTTTGGCATTTGGTGGCAATCGTAGAGCGCTTGAGCACTCTAGTATTGGTATCGATAGCGTTTAAACAGTCATTTTAACCTGTTAATCCTAATCCCAACCGTGAAAATGACATGTCCATGCTAAACTATTTGACCCACAGACATGATTGTGATATATTATGAAAGAAGACACTTAAAACTTTAGAATTTAAGATAAGTTAAAAACAAAACAAGTTATTGAAATGTTTAAGGAATATTTTATACACTTAGAAATTAATTAGAAACAAAGTGTTTTTACTGAATGATTGAAATAAAGAGTAAACTAAGCATTTTGCAATGTCATTATGAAACGTTTAACCTGTTGTCTAGCGATCAAAAAAAGCATTCATATTAATGGCGGTGATGTATCTCTATCGCGTGTAAATGGTTCACCATTCATTCAGTGATGGGCGATACAGAAAGCATCCAGACAGCCAGCTGCCACTAATGATAAGCTTTTGTCCTCACAATATACATTCAGAATACTTGCATAATGTAAGTACATCAAACAATGTTTGCAAATAGCGAATGGAAACCAGAAAGACAAGCCTTGTATACTCTAAGAAAGGATGTGTTAATTTTTTAAACATTGTTTTGTGTCATTTCATGTTGATTTTTTGTTAAAATAAAAAAGCAAGTTCCTCATCAATATAATACATTGTTATTACTAGTTTGTAAACAAAAATACATCGGACTGTTCACGGGACTGTTTATATCTTACAAACCTTACTATTTCAACATGTTGTGGGTTTTATGTTTAATATAGTAATCCTGAAATTACATGAAAGAGTTTAAAATGTGGAAAATAACTAGGCTGACACAATTTAAAATGCATTATAGGGATCGGTTTTGTTTTATCCATAGAATGGGTCCACGGGGTCACGTGACCTCTATTGCATAATATTGCGTGAATATGGTTGTTTTAATTTTTCTATAAAATGTGTTTTAAAGAATTACTATATAAGATAATATTTACAAAAATCCACAGTAACAATTATCATTTATAGTATTGATAATATCCAGACAATGCAGGGGTTATGCCACGGCCTCACTTTTTATGTGTTTATGCTACGACTTTATCATGGTAATGGTGAGTTTATTATTGAAAGGTTCTTGTTCTTGTAAAGGGTTTATAATGAAATGATTCTCAAAATAATACAACTTGTAATGCTAAACTTTAAAAAAGTCTCCTAACTTACAACATTTTTTGTTAGCTTGGCATATACATAGATATACTTTATTGTACACCAGGCCAACAACACACAAATAAATGGTTCATTCTTTAAAATAACAAAATTGCTCAAAGATAAAACAGCATTTAAAGAGAAAACAAGTTTTTCTTTCAGTACTTCTTTCTTTTATTGCAAACTCCAAAAAAAATGAAAATTGTAGAGAAAAGCAAAACTGCAACAATAATAATATTATTGAGTGATATTTGTCTCTAAAAATATATATTAAAAAAACTTTAATGCCCTGGTTATCTAAATAAAGAGGTAGCATCTCTCCTGAAGACGAGTGGTGAGTTCGTTCATTTGTAAAGGCACTGAGAACGTGAACAGTGGACACGAATATCCCATCATGCTTTGCGTTTCTTTGTTTTGGTTTTGCTCTCAGTCTTTGCTGCAGTCTTCTTTCTCAGACTCACCTCCACTGGATAATGATCACTGATGTCCAGTGCCTGGATAATCAAATTTATCAATAAAATATTTCGTTAAAGGTTGATAAAACCCAATGCAATTCCCACAGATTAAAACATACACTCACCATTTCCTCAGAAAGCTTGTAGGCTTGTTGAAAGTTAAAGGGTTTTGCGGATCCTGGCACGACAGCATCAAACATATCATCTTTATACACCACAATCCTTGAAACAAAGCATAAATGTTATATATATATTTCATTAACTACACTATATATTTATGCCAGTAATTTTAAACATTGCTTTATTCACTTCTTTACCTGTCGTAGGTGTGGTCATTTGAGAGACTGGCCGTCGTGTCGACATCATCCCCAATCAGCCAACGAAAATCAGGATCAGTGCGGATTCTGATAGACTTCATCTTTTTCTTGGAGACGTACGCACCGTCGGCATTGAAGTCACCGAGGATCATGACGTTCTGTAAAAAAACAGAGTTTCAATTCGAGGTAGTGTTCAAAGTTATTCATTTTGTGTCAGGAAAAATCTGAGATCTTAGATTTGAACTGTATCTACACATTATTTCTTATTCAAATAAAAAAAGATTAAATATTCTTTCTGCTTTATTTGTATATTATACAAGACTCACATCTGTCTTCCATTTCTCCTTGACCTGCAGAAACACATCGTACAGTTCATCCAGCTCCTTCTGTGAATCTTTGGGCTTCGTGTGAACAGGAATCAACACCAAATCTTTCAGCACTGCAACAAACAAAATGATTCACAAATCAAACCTGAACTATTTACATTATACTTCATATTCTCTGACATGACCTGAAGGTAAGTGGTTTTAATTTACTTTTCTTTAATGTGGGTTGATTTTGCAAATGCACCATAATCTTGGGTTATCTCACGTTGAAACTATAGTCTTAATCAATGTTTACATTACGTAGAATGATTTTAAATAGAAAACAGTCAATCACAGCAAATTCCTTTAGATAGATCACACATTATAAACTCCTGGTGCATATCTTAACATGGATTACCTGTGTGTTTACAGCTGAAACGCAAAATGAAAGGTTCTCGAGAGAATGCGTCTTCATCGCCTTCCTGATTGTCCTCGTATTGGTAAGTGTCAACCAGTTTAGCTTCATCTTCTCTGTTAGATATGAGGGAAACATTACATAACAGTGTTTTTGATTAATGACAATTAAAACAAATGAATTAAAGGTGCCAAAGAATGCATTGAAATAATACGGAAAATTGTAAAAGGTTTGTGGCTTTATTAAGTGCTAAAATGATCTAGAGATGGCTTTACATGTCCATTTACAACCCTAGGATTTGCTCTTAGAACGTAATGGTCTATATTACCTCATTTGGTATATGTGTGTGTATGTAAACAGACCTTATGTTTGAGGCTGTATCATACGAATAATCAGATTTTGAGGAATAATCAATTATTCGGAGATTGGAAATGGACTTTTCTGATTGGTACATTTTTGCTTTTACAGTATGGATCTACAAAACGTAACTGAAAAGTCAATAGTAGAACTTTCATCTAACGCTAGCATATAGCATTAACTAGCATATAGCGCTAACTCAGCATTCACAACTTTGTTAATTAATTTAAGGAGTTATTTTATGATAGGGGCATACATCTTGACTGTCACGTCACAGTTGGTGTTATGGTGAGGTTGGTCTGTTTTCCAGCTGTCTTTTACATGCACGTGGTTTACATAAGAAGGAGGAAACAATAATGTTTGAGGGTCATGAGGTAATATGTAATTACCATATACCATAGATATGTATAAAGGCTAGATGTGTTACGGCAGAGTCCCTAACGTCATCACCTGGCGGCCATCTTACCACAGGCAGCTCCCTCACTCGTAGCATTGAGTTTAATGATGCTTGTACTTTAAATGACCATAACTTGCTCCATTTAAAAAAAAAACAGTTTGAAAATCGGTAGAAAATTAAGCAAGTTATGGTCATTTAAAAGTACCTGCACCATTAAACTCAATGCTACGAGCTGCCTGTGGTAAGATGGCCGCCAAATGCGGACGTTCCACTCAATTGGCCAGCAGCGTGGGCGAGACATCTAGCCTTTATACATATCTATGACCATATACGATGTATTATTCATTTATATCTAAATACAGTTTTATATATTTTTGGCACCTTTTAAAAGGAAACTACCCAGACAACAGATGAGTCTGGGTCGGATCCGCACCTTAGCTGGTGACTTTGGTGAGGATCTGGTGCGGATCCGGCCTGGAGCTGTCTGATGTCTGTGTAAAAATAACATTTTTGGCCTACGCTTTAAACGGTATACCTGTAGAAACAGACAAACTGCTCTTTATAAAGACTTCGGCCCAGTCTGGAGCTCCCGATCATAGTGAAGGGACGTTTCTTATTTGCTCTGTGACAAAAGCATAGAGTTAGATCAGATCTGAATTCACCACATTACATATATCATGAATACACAGACAATAAAAAGCATGTGTGAAGATTCAACCGACCCTGTGCTGTTCAGCTCCTTCAGAAATTTCTCGATGGCTTTGCCTGTTTTGTCCACCACTTCCAACATTATGATTATATCATAGCGAGAGAAAATCTACAGGGACAGAACAAAAGATCTGTATGAGAAACTGTTTTTGTTTGATCGTACATCTATACAATAGAGATAAGTCAGATTACAGATGTAAAATTCATTCATTACAATGAGCAGATATAATACAAAAGGAACCAATTAAGAGTTGTTTCTCTGTATGGGACACATTTTGAATTTAACCTCACCTTTATGAGATACTTGACTATGTTTTTGTCCGATAGCTTTGTCGGACCCAGGCGCTGGATGTTAAAAGATGCGATTTTCATGGTGTTCACCTACAAAACAGTCGACCAAAAAAAGTCTGAGCGTCTCACACTTTAACAAGGTTCAGGATATGACCTCGGCAATATGTTTTCCTGTTTCTCAATACATTTTCCTGCATTAAATCATATAACAAACAGCCCAAAAGTTCTTTCTCACAATACAGACGACTATGAGCCGGATCTGCACCAGAGCTGCTGACTTCGGTGCAGATCCGGCCCAGAGCGGTCTGCTGTTGTTGTCAGATAGGAATCGGCTGTAGTTCTTTACAGAGCTGACAAGACAGATTGTTCAAGACCACAGATCGAAAAAAGGAAACCGCGACAAGTTTCATTTTTCAAAAAGACTCAAAACAACACAAACATTTAAATGAAAAAAGCTTAAATGCAAAATTGTAAGCAAAAATACTGTATATAAAAACATTCAAGAATGAGCTTCTTACTTCTAAGCCGGTTTTTTAAGATTTTTTTGTGTTTATTGTTACAAGTTAAACAATATTAGTAATACTATATGTTTATATATCATATATACGTTATTTGTTTTCTTTAAATGAAGAAAAAGTCATAAATTCAGAAATTCTTACCAAAGTAGCTCTTACTTTTGTAGACTTATCTTCCTGTGTTGGCCGTTATGTTGCGAGCTGATAGTAAATAATTTGAAGACGTGACAACTTCCTGTTTAAAGTCAAGCAGATGGCTCGTAAATAAGAGAACTGCGCTCTCTCTCTCTCTCTCCCTCTCTCTCTCTCTCTCTCTCTCTCTCGCTTCACATACTCTTGATTGTCAAAAGTAACAAACTTCTGGCATTCATTTGTGTATGAAGTACCAGCCCCCATTGTGTTATCACTCAGTGTAAATCAATACAAATTTCGCTTTTTTTTTTCAAAACAATACAAATACAAACGTTTACTTCAAAACCATTCTCGCAGAATGCAGTATATTGGCAATGATCTACTGTATGTGTAAAAAAAATGCATTCTTTATATGCATTTTTACAATACATAAACATAACAATGTTGTTAACTTGTCTGTACATGTTAGCAAACAAAAGAATAAGTTCTTGTTTTTTACCGCACTATAAAAGCACTATAAATAGCACTGAATAATAAAACTATAGTATAGGTTTGAACTCTGACTGATGATCTGTTGTTGATTTAAATTGATTTAATCAAGTGCTGTTATCATCTGGAGAATCTGGAGCTCAGACGTTTACTGTAAAGTTGTTTTTGGCTCACCGAGACTGTGGTCGAGTTTCAATTTGCAGCCGTGAGACTGACAGCATTTCATGCATGACAAAAGTCCTGTGTCTCAACATGAAACTTACAGACGCCGTATAGATTTCTACAGCAAGGTTTCACAACAGTAGACGTAAACCTAATCCACAACCAATGACTTTACATTTGTAATGATTTAACTCGATATCAGTTAAACCTTAATAGATAAGACGATTATTTCCCTTTATTTTCTATTTTTTTGTGATTTTTATATACACTAGCCAACATATATGAAGTGGATCAAGTGCCTGTATTGTAGCTGCACATAGAAACACAACATATCCATCTTTGTCTTCCTCTGACTACACCTGACTCATGGCACAACCCGTTTATTGTTTCCTCGCGTATTTTCTTTCTTCTTAAATGGTTAAAATTGCTCATTCTTTCTTACCTGGTTATGATCTCCCCACCTTCCTGCGTAATGTTAAGCCTTTAATAACAATAACGGTTGACAACACTCACCTGCACGTTTTTTACTTCCGTGTGTGCCCAGGGGGAGGAACTGCTTTGTTTATTAAAAGTCCATCCCAACAGTGTCCAAACTGGGGCTGGGCCAAAATACTACTGGTTCACTGAATTGCTAGCCAATCATGGGCCAGATGTCTACTATAAGTAAAGATGCAGGGGTTTTCGAAAAAGAAAGCTCTTGTGTTTTTATCATTGCATCTTTGGACCAGTAGTTGGGTAAGTGCTATCTAAATTGTTATATTATTGTAACTTATTTACCTTTTATTTAAAGGTGTAAAAAGTTGGATCAAATACTTCAATTGGTAACACTTTAATTTTTCACATAAAGTGGTAACTTTTTTTAAGTTGATACAACTTAAAATTTCACTTTTTACACTGTCTTTAATGTACTAAGGAAGTTTTGCATGGAGGATTTGGCCGTTTTTAGGATTCAGCAATGTTGTTTAGCATTTTAGTAGTATTTTAAAATGACTTTGCCTGAAAGGAAAAAGGGGTAAGAATTTTCCGAATTCCATTGGGAGACCCTGCACTTGTTTCTGCTTGTTATGAGTTGAATGGGTTTCATTGAGAAGATTAAATGTAAAAACCACTGTTGCGAGTCTGTGCTATATAATGTGACCGTGACAAATGTTTAAAGTCCGTCTTTGGTTTCAAAGGCTGCGTCTTTGATGTTTGAGGAAGCATGTGGAACTAATCTCTCTGGTCATAAAAGACCAGAGAAACAACACCAGATTGTGTTAACGGCACATTTTCTTTTGGTTTCTTTACGTTCATTTTTATGTTAAACGAATGCACTGACTATCTTACCTGGGGATCTCCTTACCGCCTAAATTCTTTGTGAACTGGTGCTCTGTGGTATCACCTGAAACTGGTTTCTCCACTTTTGGCAGCTTTTTAAGAAACAAAGAAATGCATGTTTATTGCATCTTGACAGATGAATGATAAAGACATGTCTGTAGGTCATGACAAAAGAAGGCATAGCTAGAAATTCAGGAATTTCTCATTATGATATGAATATCATTGTACTGGAGATGCAACAAGAGGATGTTTACATCTCTCCGTCTGTTTGTATCATCCCAGACAGCAGATTACTCCGGGCCAGATCTGCACCGGATTCACGCCAAAGTCAACAGCTATAGTGTGGATCCGGCCCAGAGTAGGCCCGGAGTCTGTGAATTTGAATAGATGATATTTTTCAGCATTGTTTTCATAGAAGAAACTCAGCACACACCCATCTGTAATACGATTCTATATGCAGAACACGATACACCTCTTTGTTGACACTAATTCATTAGCATGTTATGCATCTTTAATTTATGTTTGTTAAATTCTTGTTTCTCAGGCATCATGAAGGTCGCATCTTTCAACATTCAAAAATTTGGGAAAACAAAACTATCGGATCCGTTAGTGCGGAAAACCCTGATTAAGGTAACGCCATGTCCACACCTTCTAAAATCACTCATTCGTGAGAAGCAGCGCGTATGACATCATACACAATAATGTAAATAACGCTTCAGTTTTTCGTCGCTCCCTCTTTCAGATAGTGTCACGCTATGACATCGTCGTGATTCTGGAGGTGGTGGATTCGAAGGGAGATGCTGTAGATGACTTTCTCAAAGAGCTGAACAAGTGAGTCAGAGAGGTGAGATTTTTCTTGAAAAGAGTGTGATTAAATGTGATTAATGGTCATTACTCTTCTTTCACAGGTCTAACAAGACGCATCATTACACCTTAGAGATAAGCACACGCCTGGGACGAGGAAATTACAAAGAACAGTTTATGTTCCTTTACAGGTTACTGCTTCATTTTGATTTGATATTGCAGCGTTATTTTATAGCGTTTGGTCAAAAGGGGACAAACCCAGCCGTTGGGTAAAATTAACCAAGGAAATTTTTATATTTGACCCAACAATGGAGCATTTCTGTTTAAACAACCCAGCAGGTTGGGTTTGTCCCTATTTGATCCAACACTTTTCAAAATGATAAACTCTTTTACTTTGAGTAAATTACTGAGCATCTTTGTTTTAAATGAAAAGGGACGACCTGGTAGATTTGGTTGGTTCGTACCAATACGAAGACAATCAGCCTGGAGACGAGGACGCTTTTGCCAGAGAACCATATGTCCTGCGATTCACTTGTCACAAAACAGGTATATTGAATCATATACGTCATTATCCGTTTCATGAGTCTTTAGTATTGGTGTCTTTTAACATATTTATGGGCCAGGCCAAGACTGAAACTATCTTGCAAGTGATTTTAGATTACAAGGAAATAATAAAAATGTGTTTTTGTGATGCATGTGTTGTGTAATCGTCTCTGTCCACATTTATGCAATTTCAAGTCAGAACAATTGGAATAGAAATATGACAGAAGTGCTAATCTTTAGCTTGACTCACTTTAGGTGTGTTTGGATATAATTTGTGTTGATCTGTGGTCTTTGCGTCCGTACAGTGCTAAAGGATTTGGTGCTGATTCCCGTTCACACGAAGCCTGAGGATTCAGTGAAGGAACTGGATGAACTGTACGATGTGTTTCAAAATGTCAAGGAGAAATGGAAGACGGATGTAAGTGTTTTCCAAAAAGTCTTTATAATGTTGCAATCAACATTGCTACAAAGTGGAGAGATCCCACCTAAATATATATATTATTAAACTGATCAAGACAAATTTTTTTGAAATTTTTTATTGTTCACCAGACACAAAAATGCATTTATTAAAGTAAATATGCCCATTAATATATGACACAAAAGCCCCTTTGTATTAATTTGGTACAAACAATGCCTAACGTAAAGGGATCGTTTAAAAAAAAAGAAAATTCTGTCATCATTTACTTACCCTCAAGTTGTTCCAAACCTGTAACATTTCTTTGTCCTTCCTATTTTTGAAAAATTATCTGGGGCACCATTCACTTCCATAGTATTATTTTTTCCTTCTATGGATGTCAATGGTGCCCCAAATCTGCTTGATTACAAACATTCTTGAAAATATCTATTTTTTTTTTGTGTTTAGTAGTCTAAAGAAATTTAATCGGATATGGAATAACTTTCATTTTAGTTTAATTCTTGGGTAATATGTTTATCCAAATGCTATAGCGAGCACAAAATCTCAGTATATAACATCATCAAATCATTTCTTCTGTCCAGAACATCATGATTCTGGGGGACTTCAATGCAGATGGAAGTTACGTGTCTAATAAAAACATGAAAAAGATCAGAATCCGGAGCGACAAGAACTTTCATTGGCTGATCACTGATGACGTGGACACCACAGCCAACACTTCTAATGACAACACTTACGACCGGTAAATAATTTTAATACCGCATAAAATAACCAGAACTACAGCATTTATGAAAATCATTATGATTATAATCTCGTTCAAATGCAGGATCGTGGTATATGGAGACGATATGTTGGATGCTGTGGTTCCAGGTTCTGCAGTACCATTTAACTTCCAGAAGGCTTACAAGCTAACAAATGAGAATGTAAACATTACAATCATTTTATTAATAAGTGATAATGCTTATTTAATCTCAAACGTTTTTTCTTATACATACAGTTAAAATATTGTTTTTATTTCTATATTTTCACAGGCACTGAAAGTGAGTGATCACTACCCAGTAGAGGTGGAACTGAAAGAGGAAGCCCCACGGCCAAAACGCAAGCGTACATGTGAGAAACAACCTGACTAAAGATTAAAATATAATTTTATATATTGAAATGAGAGTATAAGCAGTAACACAAGACATTTCTTTGTTTAGGATAAACTACGAACTTTGGAGAAATAGACTGAACTCTTCTCGAGATGTGACTGTGGAGATCCAGATTTAAAGTTGGAACAGTTTAAAGAACATCTCAGTGATTGCTTACAAGAGACCACTTTTTAACTTGAATAAACATTTTTCACAATGAAAGACACCAATATCATCATTTACAGACATTACAAACTTTATTATTCTTGAACTTTATCTATACAACAGTAATAAACTAAAAAAAAAAAGATTTGCCACTGTAAACCCAAATGATGTTTGACAAGAAGGTGTTCCCAGGCATGGCAAGCAAAATATACAATAAAAACACTTATTTCATTTCTTCCCAGACTTCTTGATTCCACCAGAAGCTGTAAAGATAAAAAAGAGAGGCATTTATTGACCAAAGTACAACCAAAAAGCCGAATTTACAGAACGATGAATCCAAAATCTGGATATATAGATCTGTATCTCTTACCTAAAGGTCCTTTTCCAGAAGCTTTGGCTTTCAGCTGTTCCAAAGCTTTCTGCTCCTCTTTCTGTTTCTGTTTGAAAGCCATGTCCTCCTGCAATGGGATTCAAACACAGGCATGAGTTTGGGGATCAAGTAAATAAAAAGCAGGCGAAAAATGTCCAGATATGAAAACGTTTTCAGAACACATCTTGTGAAGTTTGTAGTTAAAGAACTGTAACCTAGATGTGTTGCTACTTTGAAATAAGGCAGCAAAATGATTAAATATCACAAATGTTTTGCAATAACAATGATTTTAAAACTGCAAAAGAGTTATGTATTTAGGTTAAAGCGATACTCCAGCAAAATATCAAAATTACCCCATGATTTATAATCCGAGATGCATATAACTATCTTCTTTCCTTCGAATTGAAGTTATTTAAGGCTATGTCCACACGAAGCCGGTGCATTCCCTATCCGATCATTTTTTTTCCTTGCTCTAAAAAAATAATCTGTAAACACGAAACCACTGAAACCGACTGAAAGCGGTGTAGTATATATGCCGGACCAGTATGGGGCGCTGTAATTCTGCCACAGATATACACTATACACGGAGAAGAAGACTTTGAGCATGCGCATATCCAACCAGAGATGTATAAAGTACTAGCGACCCAGACTTGAGTAAAAGTACAAGTGCTCTATCAAAAAAGTGACTTGAGTAGAAGTTGAAGTGCTCTTTAAGCACAGCACTTAAGTGGAAGTACTAAAGTATTAAACATGCTTTGTACTTAAGTATTGCAAGTAGTTTATTTTAAAATATACTACTCAAGTACTGAAAGTAAAAGTACAAGTATTGTGTAATGTAGTTATTAAAGAAAACAGTCAAAAGTTTGAATATAATATTGTTTATATTATTTCAAATGTTTAAGCTAAAGGACACTTACAATTCCTTTGGCTGTAGCAGGAGTACAAGGACATGAATGTTCAGATAATTCAGATTAATTTAACTGATATGGCGATAGAGAATTCAGAATTAATGAAATATTAGTCGATAAAATGGTAATAGGTAAAGGTACAAGGTGTTTCATTGAATTTAGGTTTCCTTCTTTCGCGCACACTCGCCCTTTCTTGCGCATTCTCTCTCTCTCTGTCTTTCTCGCGCACTTTGGTTCTCTCTTCGCTTCACATTTGTCAACAACCCTGGCTCATATTTGTGAGTGAGAGGTTGGGAGGGGTCGCCCTTTACTATCTCCAATTGGTTCAGACCACCATGTGACCATGATTCGTAACATTTGAGAGTAACGAGTAACTATGCAGCACATAAAAAATGTATTGGAGTAAAAGTATTAAACTCAAAGAAAAAATGTACTGAAGTAAAAGTGGAAGTAGGAGAAAAAATAATACTTCAGTAGAGTACAGATACTGTCTTTTAGTACTTAAGTACAGTAGTGAAGTAGTTCTACTTCGTTACTATACATCTCTGTATCCAACGTATGGTGTTGTCCATTATCGCTTGTTGGTCACCACAATTGCATAGAAGAAATAAATTTTGCTGTAATAAAGCTGTTACGTGGGACGCTTCCGACACGTGATGTGATGACGTTTTCGCTTCACAAAATATACGGATTGGCTGTACAGACGAAACCGCAAGGGTGTCGGTTTCAGATTTATCCACTTTAGGACCCGGTTTCAAAAAATAGCGGATTTAGTCTCCCAAAACGCCGGATCCGTGTGGATGAAACGCCAATACGATAACAAATTTATACGTATACAGTGATACGCGTCTCCGTGTGGACAGCCCCTAAGTATATGTCCTTGTTTTTCCAAAGGGGATCAAGAACAACTTCTGACTCTGAAGCCCAAAAGTGCATCCATCTTTCACAGAAGTAATTCACACGGCTTTTCATAAAGGTCTTAATGAAATTTTGTAAGAAATATATCCATATTTTAAACTTTATTAACTCTAATAACTAGCTTTCGGTAATGAATCACGTGAGTCGAAGATAACGTTGTTACCAGAAGCTGGTTAATATAGTTTATAAAGTTTGAAATATGAATATTTATTTTACAAAATTGCATCGACAACCCGCAGAAGACGGTTATTATTCCCTTGGAGCCATGTGGATTACCTCTGTGGAGGATGAATGTACTTTCTTGGGGTTTGAGGTCAGAAGTTGTTCCCTGATCCCTGTTTTCTACCATTATAAAGTTTGGAAAAACAAGGATATTTAGTAAAATAACCACAAATGTGCTTGTCTGAAAGATGATGGCCATATGTATCTTGGATTGCTTGAGGGTGAGTAAATCATGGGGTAATTTGGATATTTGGCTGGAGTACCCCTTTAATAATGCAGATAGCATTAAGAGAGACTGGTGAGATTGCTTTTTTTCTCCTAGAAATAATGTGAAACATGTATGTTGGTTATATAATTTTTCAAGAAAATATTAGCAAATTCTAAAAATGATCACATTTCCCTTCAATATCGTGCAGCCACATGAAACTAAAATATTATAAGTTTGAATATGTTTAACGTTACTTTATGGTGTTTCATTGTTTTGATGATTTGATGACTATTCTAAATCGTGTAAACGGTAACAATAAAGTATAAGTATGCATGTTCAAAGAGCTGAATACGAAGAATAACAAGAATTACTTGTCTGTCCACAAACCTATAATCTCAATGTTTATACATAAACAGAAACTCACATCGTCCATGTCTTTATTCTGCTTCTTGGGAGCCTTGAGTGGCTTCTTTTTACCTCCTGAATATATCAAAATAAGCAAAACTTTTAGTATTTTGGTACAATTATAACAATTGTACATGCCCATATGTTATTGTATTATAACAGATAGACAGGACAAAAATGTAGGTACTGATAACACAAGTCTACGTAACACAAACGTAAAATATAGAAAAAAATACATATAAAACAAGCAGGAGTTAAAAGCTAGTTTAAGCTTAATGTATCAACTCTTTAACATCTACACAGTTCAAAAACTCTTAATAATATTAAATGTGATAACACAGTTAATGCAGTTTAGCATTGCAAGTATAAGGATTAAAACGTCAAGTGTTGGCGAAAAAACTGCAAAATTACTAATATCAAACGAAAGCTTGTATTTCGCTACAACACGACGTGACAATCGTGTTTAAAATTTTATATTTTATTCATTTTTACCTTCTCTTCCAGACATGATGCTTAGATTATTTAGCAAACGCTTTTTTCCGCGCTGTCAGGACCCCAGAGAGTTTCCGCCGGATGTAGTTCTCCCGTCACCTGCCTGATTGGGCGGAGAAGACTCGTTCATTTTAGAGAATCGATTCTTTCGGTCGTTTCGTGTGAGCCATTGCTCACTATTGTTCCCATTTATTGCGAATCAGATCAACTGAATCAGAAGAATCGCGTGTAAGAAGAACCGGGCAGCAGCAGCTCTTGCCTGAATGAAATAAGCATTCAGTACCACAGAATGACATTTCAGGAAGTTCAAACAGATATTTCTATTATTTTACAGATTGTAAACATGTCACATTACTGATCCAAACAGAAACGTGACGAAACGGCGAACCGCTGGTATGTGATTTGTTGGTTTATGTCTTGAAGTGAATTTATCAAACATTAGAAGAGTTATTTACCCACATTATTGATTCATTCATCCATTAACCTAAAAATCGGTTTCGTGTTTAAGTAAAACTGAATTCACGTGCATTATATAAATATAAAACATAAAATGTATAGACGTTCTTTTTTGCTGTTTGATTCAATTTTAATGATCAACATTCGATACTACTTTGTTTAACAAATACGTCCTTATAAATTGTATAGTAACCTTCAAAAAATGAAAAAAAGGCAATTAAATGTAAATAGTCATTTTAAAGAATTTTTTAAAAAGTTTTTTGCCTGTTTTGCCACCTATATATGTTTTTATTTTGTTGTGTATGTTTAAATATATAACATACAAGCTCACTGTTTTACTTTGTTGTACATTCAAATGCAAAAAAAAAAAAATATTTTAGGAAACTTATTTTTATTAATTAAATTAATACAAACTATTTGTACCTTTCTAAAACTTAATTGACATATTTTGGCAGGTTTTAGATGACGTGTGGAATGAGGTTTCGAGGGAACACTGTGTTTCCAACCAGCTATGCCTCATGTCTATACAGACACCGTGCGTCCGGTTCGATCCGGTGGAACCTTTGCAGAACCTACTGCACCCAGCAGCAAAACCCGAAAGATGAGCCCAGTAAAATGACAGCGGTTAAGGAGCGAACAGCGTCTGCTTTAACGTATGCAGGTGAGCTGGGCCGACACTGGGGCCGGAAAACTGTCAGAGCCGCAACGGTGACTGTCAACAGCTGGTGGGAGAAATACGAAGAGTTTGTCGGGCTTAATGAAGTCAGAGATGCTCAGTCCAAAGTCACTGAGGTAACCAATGGTGGATGTGACATAGTTGTGACTAGTGTACTTTATATGTCTTTATAATCTGGATATTATTTTACGTTTAGGGTGAGAAGGGCTTCATGATCGCCAGAGGAATCGTCAGAGAAGCTCACGTTAGCCTGGAGGCCCTGCAGGTTCGGTTAAAGGAGGTGAGGGATCGTCTGGACCGCGTGTCGCGAGAAGAAGCACATTATCTGGAGTTAGCCACACAGGAGCATAAGCTACTACAGGTGAGGTGTACAACAACTAGTAAAGAAAGAAAAAAATATATTTAAAATTATGAACTAATCGTTGGTGTTAACAGGAGGAGCGGCGACTCAAAACAGCCTATGAGAATGCAGAAGAAAGCGAACGAGAAAAGTTTGCCCTGTTCTCCGCCGCTGTGCGCGAAAGCCACGAGAAAGAAAGGACGCGGGCCGAACGCACCAAAAACTGGTCTGTCATTGGCTCAGTGCTAGGCGCTGTCATCGGGGTGATGGGCTCCACTTACATAAACAGGGTACGTTTGCAGGAACTCAAGAACTTGTTGCTGGAAGCCCAGAAAGGACCGGCGAGTCTTCAGGACGTTATGAAGGTCCAAGCCAGCATGTACAAATCCCAACAAGATGAACTCAGCGACCTCATTGACTCACTCAGGATGGCTGTTAAAGGTGACGTAGAAGATGTGAAAGCAGTCAAGTCGGCGTTGGTCTCACCAAGAGATCAAGTCATAGCCCCACTGATCGCATCAAGTGATAAAGCGATCAAACAGATCCTTCAGCACAGCCAAAGAGCTCACGTGTTCATGGAGAGCCTCCGACCTCAGCTGCAACAGCTGGAGGAGAACGTCGGAAAGGTCGAGACGGAGCTACGGGCCGTGAAGACCACCTTACAGTCTCGTCCCGCAGAGAGGCCGGTCATTCAAACCCGCGATACACAGCTGTTAGTGTGCGATACGGAGATGGTCATCCAGGGCCTGGATCAAGCTGAGAAAAGACTGGAAGCTCAGATTAGCAAGACGAGTGTGTATAGTACAGTCATAACGTGTGCAGTGTGTGCTGTGACCATTCCCATTTTGTATGTGATTCTGAAAGGTACTTGAAACTCAACATGGACGTTTACACTTTAAACACACTAGAAACGTTTAAATTTATATTGTAATAACTACATATTGTATAAACTGAAATCATGAAATTATTGTTGTATAAGATTCATTAAATGTGTTAGTGCTAACTTTAAGTTTGTTTCATGCCTAATTCTTATTGAACACAATAATGTCGCATCACATTGCCTTTAATTCATTTTTAAATGTTTGAGGATGTAGTATTAATAATAGTTATATTACAGGAGCTTCTATTTAACATATTTACATTACAAATGTAAGCATGTCATTGTGCTGCTGTTCTACATTATATACATACAAAAGTAGACATAACAGAAAAAATACTGGCTAAGAATATCGTTTTCATATTTCAGAACCTTTTAGCATTAATAATAATGCAGCGACAGTAATTTATTAATTTGTGACATGACAAGACAAACCATTGACACCTAGTGGCCGTTGTTGGTAAAACCCCTAAAAGCAAAAGACAAACCTATTTTTTGTGATAATTTTATTTATAAAAAAAATCTTTATTGCATTATTTTTATTTATTACAACAAATGTACACTTAAATAAAACATTTTATTTAATATTTTCACCTCCTGTAAAACACTTTAAAGTGTCTTCTTTTAAACAAGATCAAGATTATGCGTTTTAATTATGCCATAGTTATATTAATTGGAAGGCGTATATCATAATATAGTCCACTTGAATAAGTGAGTGAACGAATGTGTGAGACATTAAGCGGCGGAAGCGCTTTTGGCGCCATCTTGTGACAAGACGCGGAAGTTCATTTTGCACGCGCCTCAGTGAAGAGGTAGCGGCCAGCCGTTTAGTCAGTGTACAATGGTTTCATTATGGGATTAAATAAGTGCACTCGAAATTGTCCACTAATTTCGGACATCACTAAAAAATAGTGCTCTATTTAAGGGTATAGGAACATATTTTGGACACTGTTTTAGCCTGTGTGTTTTTTAGAGCAGTGATCCGCCCATTTTAAGAGCCTAGCCAATGGCTGTGCCGTCCGTAGTGACGTTCATGTCACAGGACCAATAGCAGCACGTTGCCATGTTACGTTGAAGAGGTTTCGCGCGCTTTGTGGTCACGTGTCGCGTTTCGCGCGAAAACTCAGTGCTCCCGGGAAAAACCAGTCGCGAGGCGAGCTCCTGTTCAACGCGGACGTAAAACAATGGCTGTAAGTGAATTTATATATTTATATGTATATCATTTATTTGAATAATACGTATATGGTGAACATGAGTAATAGTGTTTCTGTAGTATCTATATTCTTTGTGAAAAGTTTGTGGTCAGGTTATTGTTTAGTAGGAAGATCGACTAGTTGTGTTGCACTATATTGATGAAACTTTAGCTTTTTTGACATGATCTCTATTTTATTTGATCATATTGTAGTATTGAAGTCACTTTCAAAGACTTTTGAAATACTAGAACACAAAAGTATATTAAAAACAGTCCCAACAGCATGAAATGTCAAGCCTTTGTTTATATTTCCTCCCACAATTATCCGTTTCAAATGTTTATGAAGTGTAATTCGATTATTTTGTATTATGCTGTTGTATTATTTTAAATAATAATGCTTGACTGTCCCACGTGGGAAACTTTCTTTTGTTCAGATGTTGCATTTGCAAGTTAGCTTGTATTTACGTCATAGCAAGTTACTAGAAAATCTGCATATATGTAATATTGTGGCAGTTTAGAGTGTACAATATAATTTTTGCATGTTTTATACAGCGTATGCTCTGTGCACAGGCTTGAAAACATTTTTCATGTGTGAAGGATGCATGTGTGATGACGTCACAGTGACGTATGACATTAAAGTGACTGTTTTAACTCGCCCACAGGATTCATCAGAGTCGTTTCACATGGCCACCAGCCCCACTCGCACCTCCAGGCGGGGCGATCTGACCTCGAGTCCCGGCAGAGACCTGCCACCATTTGAGGATGAGTCTGAGGGAATTTTGGGAGATACCATTCCCGATGAGGAGGAAGATGGAGATGGAGAGGAGCTGATCGGAGATGGGATGGAGAGGTGAGCGTGGATCTGAGGTGTATTGTATTATGTTTACACTGCCATTTTATGACTTCTATATAATGAGAGTTATATTTTTATTTTCAGAGACTACCGTGTTATCCCAGAGCTGGACCGTTATGAAGAGGAAGGCCTGGATTTTGAAGAAGATCTCAGTGAGCTCTCTCCAGGGGCTCGGGCAGCGGCAGAAGAGGCCATGAGACGACGAGACCGAGATCAGGGCATGGGTCGCATCGGACGTGGTCTGCTATATGGTAGGTGCTGAATTGATTTATTTTTATACATATTATAGTACAATAGTATAACAAAAATATTGCATGTGTCTTGTGCTTGACTGACAGACAGTGAAGACGAAGATGACGAGCGGCCCAGTAAGAGACTTCGCCGCCAGGCTGAGAGGGCGGCCGAAGGGATCATGGCGGAGGGTGAAGATGAAGAGATGATCGAAAGCATAGAGAACCTGGAGGACATGAAGGGACACACGGTTAGAGAATGGGTGTCTATGGCCGCCCCACGACTGGAGATCTATCACCGCTTCAAGAACTTCCTGCGCACACACGTGGACGTGCACGGACACAATGTCTTTAAGGAGCGCGTTAGTGACATGTGCAAAGGTGAGCAAAAACACACTTAACCATGACTGTGGATTGTGTTTTAATATACTTACATAATATTTTTCTTGCGAACTTATAGAAAATAAGGAGAGCTTGTTGGTGAACTATGAGGAGTTGGCGTCTAGAGAGCACGTCCTGGCTTATTTCCTG
Organism: Misgurnus mizolepis; assembly: GCA_025389145.1. Lineage (NCBI taxonomy): Eukaryota > Metazoa > Chordata > Actinopteri > Cypriniformes > Cobitidae > Misgurnus > Misgurnus mizolepis. The sequence continues at coordinate 5,395,480 of JAIFKI010000021.1, forward strand.
CCAGAAGCACCTGCAGAAATGCTGAAGATATTCGACGAGGCGGCAAAAGAAGTTGTGCTGGCTATGTATCCCAAATACGACAGAATCGCACACGAAATCCATGTGCGGATTGGAAACCTGCCGCTGGTGGAGGAACTTCGATCGCTCAGGTGCGACTGGTTAAACTCCTCTTTGGATTGTAGTACACAAATAGTTTAGACAGCTAATTTTAGTTAATTTCATTTGTTTGTTTAATTTAGGCAGCTTCACTTGAATCAGTTGATTCGCACCAGCGGAGTGGTGACCTGCTGTACTGGAGTTCTGCCACAGCTCGGTATGGTGAAGTACAACTGTAACAAGTGTAGCTTCATCTTGGGTCCGTTCTTCCAGTCCCAGAACCAGGAAGTGAAGCCGGGCTCCTGTCCTGAGTGTCAGTCTCTCGGTCCATTTGATATCAACATGGAACAGGTGCGTGATATGCCGTAGACTTTGGTTCTCAAACTTTTTTTGGCCTGCGGCCCCCTGTTTTATGGTCCTTTAAAGGATATTTATGAAAAAATTCTTATAACAAAACTTAATATTTGGATTTAACAAAACAAAAATTATACAATGTTGTGCTGTTGGTAAGTAGCCTTATTTTTCTGAGATTAAATTACATGTAATTTATGCTAAGTGTTTTATAAAACAAGGTTGAGAACCTAAACTAAAACTTAATTGAAAAAAATCTGCTTGTTTAGATACATAAATGAACAAGCACCGAAAAAAAAAAGTAAAAATTTCTGAATTATCTGTTTGTTTCCTGTGATGTTAACCAATGGTTTTGTCTTTCAGACTGTGTACCAGAACTATCAGCGCATCACGATACAGGAGAGTCCTGGGAAAGTAGCAGCGGGACGTCTACCTCGATCTAAAGATGCTATCTTGCTTGCAGATTTAGTCGATACATGCAAACCTGGTGATGAAATTGTAAGTTAACACTGCCAATTAATACTTTAAATAGGGATGCACCGAATCCAGGAATCTTAGATTTTTTTTCCACCGAACCGAACCCTAAGCTTGCGCTACGCTGGTCGACGTCACGCGGCCGTTGATTACACACATCAGGTGCTGACATGGAGATAAGCGTTTTTTTTTTCTTTTTTTTTACATTTCGTGGACGCACCTGGATAAACTAGCGCATCGGTTTCATTGTGCTTTGCAGTCGGGCTATCAAAATGCATCCCCGCCCTGCCCGTCGGGCTATCTTGACTTATAGGGAGGAAAAATATATTTAAATGCTTATGTATTCTCTCACAGATTATGATGGGTAATTGTGGTGTATGAAATTCAGGCATTGGGCATTTAAATTGCGTTTGAGCGCGCGCTCGAGTTTTACTTTAACTTTCGCGATCGGGCGAAGCCGCAGTACAGGAAGCAATCCGTAATGATTTGTCATGGATTTGTTGTGCAAATCCTCCAACTTCGTCCTGTCAGTCATTACTATCCTCACGTAAGAAAATTAAATTTCTCGCAGCAAGCTTTAAAGTGTTATAGATTGTACGAGCAGTGAAGAGAGTGACTCTCTGCAGAATCGCTCTTAAAGCGACAGTAGCCCTTGTTTTTCTGATCGAAAATAAATCCAATTTCTAACTGTATGATCCAAACTGTGAGTTTTGTGACGCACTGAACCACTTTTAAATGGTGGGTATATTTGGTGTGGGGATGAGCAGGAACAGTTGGTTTACATGGAAATCCAGTTTTTTTGTTTGTTAAAAAACAACAGCATCAAAACAACAACAAGAATAGCAGATTAAACATTGTGGTTAGAGGCCCTATTGGCTTTGTATTGGCAAAATTTGATTTAGAAATTTTGCGAGCCCTGTAATGGAATAAGGATGCGAGTAGGATTCTGGATTCGGTGCATCCCTAACTTTAATATAATGGTAAGGGTGGCCTGTTCACCAAAACTTTTAAACGCGTCTGAAAACACTGTTTTTTCAGCTGAGCGTGTTGGTAGCTGTGATACTTGAGCTGTGAGCTCAAAATATTGTATCGCGCATCCCTAGTTTACACCTTAAAAAAGCGTGAATTTTTTCTTTATTTAAAGAATTATTTCATACTTCACATAATATTGTATTAAATATTCTCGACATATATAATTATGTAAAATATATAAGATGTTCATAATTGTTTGTTTTCTAGGAGCTTACTGGAATCTACCACAACAATTACGATGGCTCTCTGAACATGGCCAACGGCTTCCCTGTATTCGCCACAGTGATCATGGCCAATCACATTGCACGTAAGGATGAAGGCGTAGCCGTGGCGGAGCTCACCGATGAAGATATCAAGGCCATTGTAGCTTTATCCAAAGATGAGCGCATTGGTGAAAGAGTAAGTGATGGTCACAAAACTCACACGTATAGGACACTAAATGTAAAATGGCTGTAAAATTTCCACTTTCCTATTGTAGATTTTCGCCAGTATTGGTCCGTCTATCTACGGACATGAGGACATTAAACGCGGTCTGGCCCTTGCTTTGTTCGGCGGCGAGCCCAAGAATCCAGGTACTGAACGCTAGCATTGCTATGCCTTTTACTGAGGCAAGCAAGAATGTTTCATTCATATTTGTTCGACTCTACAGGTGGAAAGCACAAAGTGCGTGGAGACATCAACGTGCTCCTGTGTGGAGATCCAGGCACAGCAAAGTCTCAGTTCCTGAAGTACGTGGAGAAGGTGGCGAGCCGGGCGGTTTTTACCACGGGTCAGGGAGCATCCGCCGTGGGTCTGACCGCTTACGTCCAGCGTCACCCGGTGACCCGAGAGTGGACACTGGAGGCTGGAGCTCTGGTGCTTGCAGACAGAGGAGTGTGTCTCATCGATGAGTTTGATAAGGTTGGGATATTTCTGAATTGTTTTTATTAAATAAAAAAATTGTCATCGTAGCACAACAATGTTAGCTACTTCGTATGTTGGCGTCTGCATCAGTCTTAATTTTGTTATTGTTTTTTCTGTAGATGAATGACCAAGACAGGACCAGCATCCATGAAGCCATGGAACAGCAGAGCATCTCCATTTCTAAAGCCGGGATAGTGACATCACTTCAGGCTCGCTGCACCGTCATCGCTGCTGCCAATCCTATTGGTGCGTTTGAGAGTGAATGTTTGTGATCGTGTGCACCACAAGTTTTGAATTTCCTTCATCTACATTAACAAATGTTTTTATAGCTGAATTTTCTAATTAAACATCTTTTTTTTTAAGGTGGGCGATACGATCCGTCACTCACATTCTCTGAAAATGTGGACCTGACGGAGCCCATTGTTTCTCGATTCGATATTTTATGCATTGTGAGAGACACGGTCGATCCTGTGCAGGTGAGTCTTGTCAAACACCTGCGTATCTTAAGGGTTTTATCGGTCAGTAATGCTAACTCTTACATTTTAACATGTAGGATGAAATGCTGGCGCGCTTTGTGGTGGGCAGTCACATTAAACATCACCCGAGCAACAAAGAAGGGGGCGTGGCCGGTCTGGAGGAAGTGGTGCTGCCCAACACCACAGATGTCCCGCCCATCCCTCAGGAGCTGCTCAGGAAGTACATCATGTACTCCAAAGAACGTGTGAGGCCGAAACTCAATCAGATGGACCAGGACAAGGTGGCCCGAATTTATAGTGACCTTCGAAAAGAGTCCATGGTGAGAAACTTGTTTGACCTGACTCAACCGAAGTTTGTTGTGTAGTTGTGTTTGTAACCTTTTATCTGTTTGCTATCAGGCTACAGGTAGTATACCGATTACCGTGCGACACATCGAGTCCATGATCCGCATGGCGGAGGCGCACGCCCGCATGCACCTGCGGGACTATGTGCTGGAGGATGACGTCAACATGGCCATCCGTGTGATGCTGGAGAGCTTCATCGACACGCAGAAGTTTAGTGTAATGAGGAGTATGAGAAAGGTGAGTGATCGATGAAGTATACGGTTGTAATTTGTTTTACACTAAGGTTAATTCCAGTCATAGTTTGGTTGCTAACCAAGAATTTGCATTTGTATTTCCACAGACGTTTGCACGTTATCTGGCATTTAGGAGGGACAACAATGAGCTGCTGCTGTTTATTTTAAAGCAGCTGGTTTCAGAGCAGGTCGCGTATCAGCGCAATCGTTACGGAGCCCAGCAGGACACCATTGAGATTCCAGAAAAGGATCTGGTGGATAAGGTAAAGAACAATATTGTTTAAATGTAAAAAACATTTTTGACACCAAATTTACAGAAATGTGTGCAATTCATCCCTTTTTTCTTTTCAGGCCCGACAGATTAACATTCACAACCTGTCCGTGTTTTACGACAGCGACGTTTTCCGCTCAAACAAATTCTCCCATGATGTCAAGAAAAAGCTCATCGTTCAGCAGTTCTAGGCCAGCGCTTCTAAAATTGTTCGCAAACCGATGAAGTTGTCTAGAATTTCCTAGACTTATGTATATATAAAACCATGATCTGGTTACTGGACCAACTTTAACATTTGAATTGTTTTGACCGCTCATGAACTCATTACCGTAGCAGTACGGTTGTAGTGGTCCGCTGTCTTGTTGGCTGCTTTAAGTCATGTGACAGGACATAGTTCTTGAACCTGCTTTGGTGTCTGTTATGCAGTAGTTTGCATTATTTAGATGTTGTAAAAAATAAAATTTCTATTTTGTAATATTTCTGTTCTGAAAAATAAACTAAAGTTTTGTGATGTAATGGAGTTCTTGTTTATCCGTTTTGCCGATTCACAGTGATCGGACAAATACAATCAAACGCAGACAAACCTATTCATTCTGAATTATAATTTTGGCATTTGTCGGATCTGTGTGTAGGCGTATTATGTTGCTTTGGGGCACAAAAATTTACTAGCGACTTTACTAATAAATTAATTTTATGCTTTGAAGAGCTTTCCAAACTATGTGATAAAACCTTTAATTACATAATTCACTCATGAAAATTATTCATGGTTTTACTACAATAGCCGTATTGTTTGAATATGGTATTTGTAGTAATCAGTTGCAACCACATGTTTGCTGTTGTCACACTATAGCAACCATAATTTAACCACAATATTTGTAGGAAAACAATAATAATGCAAAAAGTTGTCAATCCGGCAAAAAAAGGTTTACTTACTACACTGTAAAAAAGAAAAAGTTGGTTCAATTCAGTTACCCAGGTTGCCGTGAATGGAGTTTAACCTAAGAATATTAGTTGGCACAAAGTTCACCCAACTTTTTTGAATTGTTGAGTTGACAATATTTTTTTTTACGTGGAACCAGATTTTTTTTTTTTACAGTGTAATTGGATGCCAGATTTTCACAGCAAAACCATAGACTGTAAAAAAGATGGACGATGGCGGTTCGCCCTCTTCCATTGGTGAAAAGTCAAGCCGCCAGTGTCCCGATACAGCGCTGACCTCTTTGGTCTTGAGTCTGCGCAGTAGCGATTTCGTGACCAGTCCTGCGCAGTAGTGAGCAGGAAGTAAAGCCGCGAAAGCAAGGCCTCACTCTCGCAGAATGTGCACATATAATTGAGCAAAACCCACATAATTGCTACTCAAAACTAGTCCAATTGTGTTTTGAGGAGGAGGCCTTCGGTAAAAATCTTGTTCTGACATTTTTGTCAGGTTTCATCTGCTAAAATTCTCATTCCCGAGGCAAAATATTACATTATTGTGGTTGTTTCAACTCGAGAAAAAAACAGCATGCAGCAACATTGTTAAAGTAGCCCAATTCCATAGGAAAACCACAGACTTGGCAACCCTGGTTTCTTGACTACCATATGGAGATTGTGGGGGCCAGGGGTTACTGCCCCCTAAACCAAGTCAGGTGAGCTTTTATTGTCATTCCGCTACATGTAGGGACATAAAGTAGACGAAATGAATCTCTTAAGACCACTGTGTTACAAATGGTGACATGAGGAAACAACACAGGTATACACAATTAGTTTAAGTATTTTAAAATTAACACCTATCTGGCTACAGTAGGATATCTGACCAGAGCTTATTAATAAAAAAAGATATAATTTATATTTTCATGTTTTATGTCTGTCTTAATATTTTAGTGAATAGGCAAAAATATTTTTTTTAATTTAAACCTTATTTGAATGCTAGTCTCAAAGTATTGCAATTCTGTGAGCACAAACACAGCATGTGTTTATATGATAATAAAACCTTAATGTTCGTAAGGGTTGCAAAAATAATTTAGTAGCTAATTTATTGATTGTGGAAAATGTAGATTTTTGACCTCTTAATGTTGTAGTAGTCGCATACTTGCTTTTGCTTAAACATAGTAACCCATGCGTGTAATTTTGTGGCGTCGCTAATAGGAGGAGGGGTCATATCTGACCGATCTGATCTGATACCGGCGGTGTTTAGGACCTCGGGTCGCTGCAGTCACTGCGCCAGGAATCAAAGCCTCTAAAATCTTCAATATTTCACTGCAAATTCATTGACTGCAGCCGAAACTGCTCGCACTTTAATCTCTGCTTTTTTTTCGAGCCTCAACTATTCAGTAGATTACAAAATTGAGCTTTATTTATTTGTTTGATTCCGATGATTAATTTGTGTTACTGCGTCTTTTGTCGGTGTCGCGCATTGAGGTCAATAAGTCACATATGAACTGAAAGACACGCGCTTGATTCTCACTGCGATCATCTGTAAAACTGCAGACATGACTGAATCATTACACTGTCTCGTGATCGGTGAGTTTATCTGTTTTTATTTGTCTCTTATTCGTCAGGGGTTTTGTAAAGCTAAAATTGTATTTTAGGATGCGTTATATTTCATGTTTCATTTATGTTTTAATCTTTGGTTCAGATATCCAAAGATGCATCACTAGCTTTTATTGTTTGCAAAATATGTTAATATATGATACAGTAAACACAAAAGATAGTAATGTGTATATAAGGTAAAATTGATGCATTTAATCGTTTTGGGTGTATGATGTTGCGCGCGTTTTGTTCGATCACGCAGTATTTGCGGCTCGTGTTTGTGTTGTGTAAATGGATCAGCACACGCCCCTTTTCATCCCCATACAGAGATCCGATGTGGTCCGATACGCACACATTCACCATCACTGAGAAAAGATCATGTGCACCTGTTATACATATGGAAGACGCGCATCGAGGCGTGCGCGCGCGCGCTTATGTTTGTGCATGACAGATTGTGCGGGTCACTGCGTTGTGTCGAGACAGAATGACGGGCAGACACAACAGTGACGGGTCAGATTTGTTTGGACGACTTATAGCAGCACATTATGCAAATTTGAAACCATTTTCACTTCAAAAACGCATAATTTTGGATGCTATTAGGTTCAATTAAACACCACACAATTGAAATAAATTTTTTTGTTATGCTAATACCTCTCTTTGAAGGTATTTTAGATATTGATGCCATACTTCAGACATATAGTAATCATTTCATACTGTTGTTATATATCAAAGTCTTGTTAAATAAGATTGATATGGACAAACCCAATAGTTGGGTAAAAGTAAACTGTAAGATGTCTATATTTGACCCAACCATGGATTAAAACAACCCAACATATAAGTTAGGTTCATTCAGTACTCATTCCCTCTGTAGCAATCACAGACACTGCGGGCCTATTGCCAATCTGGAAACTATAAATCTGCTTTCTATTGCAAACCGTGCCATCTACACCCACCTGCGCTGCTGCAATATGAGTTGGCACGACCCAGACGCCCATTAAAATTAACACTGAGTTCGAGTTGTGGTATAATCTTCAACAAGCACGAGACAATGGAGAGGTCATGTTAGGACGCCTAAAACTGTGCATTGCTGATGATCCTGCTTTAAATTGGGGCAGTTTCCTTATGGAGACACTTACTTTGAGGATTTATGATTTGTAGGGTTGGGAACTGTGAACCAGTTTATAGAGAAACTACAGAAGTCGTCCTGCTTTAGTTTAGCTGTGTGTTTGTGATGTGAAGACCGGGCAATGCTAAATAACACAATAGATAAATAAATAACATTATAGTGCGTTGTCATTGCAATTTTTGTCAATGCATCTTTCAAATATTTCATGAATCAGTCACAACGTCATTGTCTTGAAACAGGCTATTGATCATAGTACAATAGCTGATTTAGGCAGATCTGGATGTTGAATGATTGTGACGTTTCTGAGTGAGCAGATGAATGAACTTTGCATTAAGACTGAACCCAGATCAGTCACACAGAAGTAGGTTGAGGCTGTATATATGTCTAATATTGTACCAGAATTGAAAAGATGGCAAATTTATGCAGATTACAATTTTTGAGTATAGTCATTTTAAAAGAATGGTTGTGATAAACATCAGCTTCATTGACATTTTTTGTCTTTATGCAAAATATAATATGATTTCTTAGATATTCTTAGATATCCGCTCCATTTTTTTTATCTTGCAAATGGGAAAAATTAGTCATTTCTTGTCATTTAATATCCGATGAAACTAAATTGTCCCTGTGAACACATTAAATTTTAAATAAGCATAATTAAATAGATTTCATTACTCTGAATAAAAAGAGATCGAGTTTAATTTCTGTGCCAAGATATTTTCCCCTTGTTGATGTTTCTCACTGCAAGTTTTTGAAATTCACAATGTGAAATAATGTGCCTTCGGGTTTATAGACAAACTAAATTTTCAGTTTTATCTCGTTTTCTCAACTGCAAAGATCTCATACAGGTTTGCTGCCGCATAGCCACAATAAAAGCTTTTATGATGAATGTCCCGTCAGACTCGTGTCAAACTTAAGGAGCATCTGGGGCTGAAAGCCAAGTGTGTCCTCGGAGACAGATGACTGACCGCCAGCGAATTCATTTTTTGTTTGCTCTTAACAGAGGCCCTGCTGATACAAAATAAGATTGAGACGACTTGAGATAAGAAACATTGAGGCGTTCATAAGCTTGTATAAATGTCTTTGTTTTTCTGAACACAAATGAAGGTATTTTGAAAAATGTTAATAACCAAGCAGATCTGGGGCACCATTCACTTACATGCAGTGGCAGTCTGTGACTTCTTTTTTTTCGAGGGCGCTCGATGCAAAGTTCATTCCAACATGTATGTAGCTCGTGGTTCGTAATTTCAAAATATGTGTTCGAGTTATCCTATATGTGCATCACGTGTCTTGTCAAAATAAGTGCCTGCTGCAGATGTGTCTAAAGGGTTTATGATAAAAGAGACGTTAACGTTTGCCAGATACTCTCATAAGCTTATGCGTAATCATAGTTTACTGTTAAGTGAGTGTCTTGAGTGTATTTTGTGAACGTGGGCGTCTCTTTTATCATAAACGGTTTTGATGCGTGTGCAGCAGGCATGTATTTTGACAAAACACATGATGCACATGGTTCACATGACGCAACAAACACATATATTGAAAACACGAGCAACACACATGATACTCCAAACACATATTTTGAATTTGCGCCCCTCAGAAGAGCAGTCACCAGCCGCCACTGCTTACATAGCATGGAAGTCAATGGTGCCCCAGATCAGCTTGGTTACAAACTTTTTTCAAAATATCTTTATTTGTGTTAAGCAGAACAGAGAAATTTATGCAAGTATGAAACAACGTCAGGGTGAGTAATTTTTAGGCAAACTATGCCTTTAAGGTGACCAGTCACCATTTAGTCTCTAAAACCATTAAAACATTTCATAAATGAGAGCTGAAAGTTATTTTTTGCACAATTAAAGTCTTGCTAAATATAACACGAGAGTCATCAAGCTACAGGTCTGTTTAATTAAACCGTGCCTCGCTAGAGAATATTTCACATTAAATAAATCCACCAATAACACAAAATAAGACTTGGAAATCTGGCTTAAAAACTCTTGGTTCTTGTAGTTCAAATATTACCCCATTTGTCACTAGTCTAGTGCCAATACTAATCCCCTGGTGACCCGATTGTGCAAAAAGAGATCCAAATGGATGATTCATGCTGCTGTCATGAATACAAAGCCATCAGTGTTTCTTTAATTCAGGTTCTGTTCTCATGGTTCTGGCCTCTGCTGAGGGTCTGAATGCTGGTCCAGGACTCCTTCCAAGTCCTCTCCGGTCTCACGGGCCAGTTCTGGACATTCCCATTGGTTTTGAGGGGCATGAGGAGGTCTCTCGGAAACCTGGATTCACGGAGACTTCACAAGAGAGCTCGGGGTTCTTCAGCGAGGACACTGAGGACACCAAGAGCGTCCAGCGGTGGGAGTCACAAACCGAGACCAAAGAGGCCGGTTCTGACCCGGATGCCATGAGCGGTGAGTGGACTCTAACTGTGGGTTCACACAAGATGCGAGTTCAACAATTTGCGCGAGTAGATTATATACAAAGTCAGTGCTAAAACGCGCAGACAAGTCCTTGCGTGTGGGGATGCGAATGACGAGATATGGGTGGCGTGTTTGCCATGAAAATATTCAACTCGAGCGAAAAATTTCCATGACAAAGTTAAATCCCGTAAGTAATCTAGAGCGAGTAACGCGATGCCCCGTGTTTGGTGTGTACGTAGCATAACTGTGGGTTAACACCAGATGCAAGTTCAACAATTTGCACGAGTAGATTACATACAAAGTCAATGCAAAGACGCGATCAGACGCATCCTCTCGTGGGCCGATGCGAATAACGCAATATGTGCGGGGCGTTTGCCGCGAAAACACATGCTGTTCGCCTCAAACGCCTCTTCGCCCATGGTGAAAATATTAAACTCGAGCGAAAAATTTGCATGACACAAAGTTAAATCCCGTGAGTAATCTAGAGCGAGTAACGCGATGCCCCGTGTTTGGTGTGTACGTAGCATTACTGTGGGTTCACACCAGATGCGAGTTCAACGATTTGCGCGAGTAGATTACATACAAAGTCAATGCAAAGACACGATCAGACGCATCCTCTCGTGGGCCGATGCGAATAACGCGATATGTGCGGCGCGTTTGCCGCGAAAACACATGCTGTCCGCCTAAAACGCCTCTTCGCCCAAGTTGAAAATATTAAACTCGAGCGAAAAATTTGCATGACACAAAGTTAAATCCCGTGAGTAATCTTAGAGCGAGTAGCGCGATGCCCCGTGTTTGGTGTGTACGTAGCATTACTGTGGGTTCACACCAGATGCGAGTTCAACGATTTGCGCGAGTAGATTACATACAAAGTCAATGCAAAGATGCGATCAGACGCGTCCTCGGGTGGGGCTATGCGAATGATGTGATATGGGCGGTGCGTTTTTCGCGAAACACGGGCTACGCGCCTCAAGCGTCTTCGCCGAAGTTGAAAATATTCAACTCGCGCGAAAAATTTGCATGACACAAAGTTAAATCCCGCGAATAATCTAGAGCGAGTAACACGATGCCACTCGTTTGGTGTGTACTAGCATTAGACAAAAACTTCATGTTTTATGTTAAATGCATCATCTATACATGTTTCTAGATCTTTTCTTGTGTTTGTGTGATCTGAATTGTAGTTTTGAAGAGATTGGGTCGGTGTGACTCAGCTGTAGTTAGCACAAATGGTCTTGGCGGTCTTTTCTCCTGCAAAAATGTCCGTGATTGTCAAAACAGCAGTTAGACGTGTAAAGTGGTGCGAATAATAACAGCTCTAAGTGTTATCGTGCGTCATCTCCTCGACACCTGCCGTCCCCCTGTGTGTTTTAACACTGTTTCATTGATGAGCGTTTTAAGCGGTTCGGTGGACGTGTCTTCTGTCCGTTCATCAGCAGTGATTGTGTATCAGCGGTCTCTGTATCTGAGAAATAACTGCACAACTCTCTACAACACAATAACACCTGGGATTTATTGTGCCTGAGAACAGCACTTATTTTTAGTTCACCTGCTCACCGTTCTTCTACTGCATTGACCTGTTGTGTATAAGAAATAGAGAAAGACACTTCTGTCTGTATAGCTTTCTGTGTCTTCATGCCTGTCTTACTGTGTGTGTGCATTTCTGTCTATCTGTCTGTCTGTCTGTCTGCCATCTTTGTTCTGACTTTCTTGTTCCTGTGTGTGTTTTTATCTGTCTGTCTACCTGTCTTTGTGTCTGCCCATCTTTTCAACTGTCTGCTCTTTTTTGTATAATTGTGTGTCCGTCTTCCTGCCGATTTTATGTCTCTGTCTGTCTGTCTGTCTTTGTTTTTCTCTTTTTTGTCTGTCTGTCTTTCTGCCTGCCTTGTCTGTGTTTCTCTCTCTCTGTTTGTATTTTTGTATGCCTGTCTGTTTTATTGTCTGCCTGCTTTTGTCTTTCTGTCTGGTTGTATTTCTGTCTCCATATGTTTTTGATTGTCTGCCTGTCTTTCTAGAGGATCTGTCTGTCTGTATGCCTATTTTTTTGGTCTGTCTGCCTGCCTGTCTTTATTTTTTTTGACTGCTTGTCTTTGTCTGTCTGTCTCTCAGCCTGCCTGTTTGTGTTTCTATCTATCTTTTTGTCTGTCTGTCTGTCTGTCTGTCTTTCTTTATTCCTATATGTCTGTCTTTTAGCCTGTTTTTCTCTCTGCTGGTCTGTCTTTCTCTGTGTTTGTCCGTCTGTCTTACTGTCTCGGTTTCTGTCTTTTATTTTGTCTGTCGTTTTGTCTATTGGTCTGTCTTTGTTTTTCTCTTTTTTGTCTGCCTGTCTTTCTATCTGTCTCTCAGCCTGCCTGTTTGTGTTTCTATCTTTCTGTCTGTCTGTCACTTTTTCTGCATTGTTGTATGTCTGTCTGTTGGCCTGTCTGTCTTTCTCTGTCTCTGTCCACCTGTCTTACTGTCTGGGTTTCTGTCTTTTATTTTGTCTATCTGTCTGTCATTGTTTTTCTCTTTTTTGTCTGCCTGTCTTTCTATCTGTCTCTCAGCCTGTTTGTGTTTCTTGTCTATCTTTTTTTATATATGTCTGTCTGTTGGCCTGTCTTTCTCTCTGCATGTCTGTCTTTCTCGTGTCTGTCCGCCTGTCTTACTGTTTTGGTTTCTGTCTGTTGTTTTGTCTGTCTGTCGTTTTGTCTATCTGTCTGTCTTTGTTTTTCTCTTTTTTGGTCCGCTTGTCTTTCTATCTGTCTCTCAGCCTGCCTGTTTGTGTTTCTGTCTATCTTTTTTGTCTGTCTGTCTTTCTGCACTGTTTTATGTCTTGTCCGTTGGCCTGTCTTTCTCTTTGCCTGTCTGTTTTTTCTGTGTCTATCCACCTTTCTTACTGTCTGGGTGTCTGTTTTTCTTTTTTTTTGTCCGCCTACCTTTCTATCTGTCTCTCAGCCTGCCTGTCTTTTTTTGTCTATTTATTGTCTGTCTGTCTGTCTTTCTGTCTTTTCGTCTGTCTTCCTACCTGTTTTTGTCTATTTTTGTCTGTCTGTATTTTTGTATGCCTGTCTGTTTTTCTCTCTGCCTGTCTTACTGTCTGTCTTTCTATCTGTCTCTCAACCTGCATATCTGTGTTTATGTCGATCTTTTCTGTCTATTTTTGTCTGTCTTTCTGTCTTTTCATCTGTCTTCCTACCTGTTTTTGTCTATTTTTGTCTGTCTGTATTTTTGTATCTCTGTCTTTCTCTGTGTCTGTCTGTGTTTCGGTCTGTCTGTCTTTCTGCCTGGTTCTTTTCTGTCTGTCTGTTTTCTGTGTGTTTTATTTGTGTGTCTGTTTGTCTAATTTATTCTGCATTAATGAATGCATTTGATATATTGGTTCTAACTGTGTATATAATAACAATGCAAATAGTAGTGGTGGAGTTGGTTGTGGTTTAGTTGTCTACAATAGTTTCCAGTTTTCAGACACTTTATTAGTAATCGCATGGAAATCTCTGCACATGCGACTTTGTTAAACTCCAGTACCAGTGTTGTTGAAGATCAGTGTTCAGAAGAAATCTTTAACTGTTATATCTTATGTTATATTGGATGCATGTGTTTCATGTCTTCAGAGCGCTGTCTATTGCCTAAGAAGGTGGGACCGTGTCGTGCTGCTTTAACTCGCTGGCACTTCAACCCCGCGGCAAACATGTGTAAGAAGTTCATGTTTGGAGGTTGTGAAGAGAACGGCAATAACTTTCTGACACTGGAGGAGTGTGCAAAAGCCTGTCATCCAGTCTCCGGTACGCAACTAATGACATCCGTCTTATATTTATCTTGAGAAAGTATTAAATATATTATTCACTGTGTCTTCCCTGCTGACAGTAGACAATAGTGTGTGTGTGTGTGTGTGTGTGTGTGTGTGTGTTTGTTTGATGTAAAAATCTCTGCTTACTGATGCAACTGCAATACTGCAGTGCAGCTGATAAAAATCTGTACTGTACTCGACATACTGCATCCACCAAATATACAGTTCTGTCTGTCTGTCTGTCTGTCTGTCTGTCTATGGAGTCCATGTTTGTCTGTTTATCTATCTTTAAAGTCTCTGTCTATCTATGGAGTCTATGTCTGTCTGTCTGTCTGTCTGTCTGTCTATCTCGAGTCTATGTCTGTCTGTCTATCTATGGAGTCTATGTCTGTCTGTTTATCTATCTTTAAAGTCTATGTCTGTCTGTCTATCTATGGAGTCTATGTCTGTCTGTTTATCTATGGAGTCTATGTTTGTCTGTTTATCTATCTTTAAAGTCTATGTCTGTCTGTCTATCTATGGAGTCTATGTCTGTCTGTTTATCTATCTTTAAAGTCTCTGTCTATCTATGGAGTCTATGTCTGTCTGTCTGTCTGTCTATCTCGAGTCTATGTCTGTCTGTCTATCTATGGAGTCTATGTTTGTCTGTTTATCTATCTTTAAAGTCTCTGTCTATCTCTGGAGTCTATGTCTGTCTGTCTGTCTATCTATCTATCTATCTCGAGTCTATGTCTGTCTGTCTATCTATGGAGTCTATGTCTGTTTGTTTATCTATCTAAAAAGTCTCTGTCTGTCTGTCTGTCTGTCTGTCTGTCTATCTATCTATTGATTCTCTGTCTGTCTGTCTATGTCTGTCTGTCTGTTTATCTATCTATAGAGTCTATGTCTGTCTGTCTGTCTCTCTGTCTATCAATGTCTGTCCATCTCTGGAGTGTCTATCTATCTATCTATCTATCTATCTATCTATCTATCTATCTATCTATCTATCTATCTATCTATCTATCTATCTATCTATCATCTCGAGTCTATGTTTGTCTGCCTATCTATAGGGTCTATGTCTGTCTGTTTATCTATCTATAAAGTTTCTGTCTGTCTATCTATTGATTATCTGTCTGTCTGTCTATGTCTGTCTATGTCTGTATGTGTGTTTATCTATCTATAGAGTCTATGTCTGTCTGTCTCTCTGTCTATCTATCTATGTCTGTCCATCTCTGAAGTGTCTATTTGTCTTTCTATCTATGGAGTCTATATCTGTCTGTCCATCTCTGGAGTGTCTGTCTATCAATCTATCGGTCTGTCTATCTATCTGTCTGAATGTCTGTCTGTCTGTCAATTTATTGAGTCTATGTCTGTCTCTATATATCTATGGAGTTTCTGTTTGTACAGTATCTGTCTGTCTGTCTGTCTGTCTGCTGTTCTCACATTTGTGTTTTTTTCTTTTATCAGATTACAGTCCTTCACCCCTAGAACCCACATCTTCCTCCCTCCCTCTGATCAACTCTTCCTCCTCATTCCTCCCCACTTCGGAGTCCATGAACCCTGCGAAGTGGGAGAGTGATTCCGAATCCAGCGGCTTTCTCCTTAACCCCTTCTCTGGCCTGTCAACCGCACCTGCTCTTGACCACACCCACCCCACAGACACGCCCCCCACTCTCACCCGTCAGAACGGCTCCGAAGACACAGCTGGCCCTGACACATCGCTTGCTTCTGAGGATGAGAGGTTTGATGATGAGACTGACCAGGCTGTCACTCAATCACCCACAGCTCCAGAAGTTGGGCCCCTGCCCAGCCAAGGACCCCTGCAGCCTGACGAACCACAACACGAGGATTCTGAGGAAGAGGAGCTGGTAGTGTTTCCCACTGAGTTGGATAAAGAAGATGAAGACTGGCGATATCTCACGACCGGCCCGTCGTCCTCTCCCGCCTCAGATCTGCCGCCTGTGGTTTTTACAGAGACGTCCTGGCAGGGGGCTCCGCTCGTCACGACTGAGGTTGAGGAAGGGGCGGAGCTTCTTCATGGCGGAACCGAATATCTAGCAAATACTGAACTTCATGAACCAGAAGTGTCACAGGAGGCTGAGCAGGTACTCGAAGACAGAGGATCTGATATACAAATTAAAAAAACATTTTTTTCGCCCAAAAACTGAATAAATTATCTCCTGACGGAAACAATAAAGCATATTATTGATGATGTCTGTAATAATGGAGTGTGATGTTGTTATTGATTTTTATTCTCAGGTGGGTTGTGTAAAATGCATTGATTTTGTGTAATCCAATGAGCGTCACACCAAACCGCTTCTTTAATCTCATTGTTCAGGTGATTTGTGTGGACTGGAGTAACCTCGCAGGAAAGGGTTACGTGATCCTTACTATGACCGACAACTTTGACTGCGTAAGTGATTTTCTTTAAGTAATTCTTTAAAAAACTTTGTGTGTGTTTAGTGCTGCAGTAGATCTGCTGAATTGTGCAGGTTTCGATGCATCTCAGAAAACCTGCTGACTGTTCACCACTAACAATGACACGCTGCCAGAGCATCTGTTTTATTAACAACCAGTATGCACCTCATTTCCGCCATTCACAGTAAAGAAAAGAGAACGATTTGGGCCTTTTATTTAGAAAATGATACGTAGGGACTGTCCTAAATTTGATCTCACGTTTATTTCTCAAAAGCATGTACTATTCATCTATAAATAATCGCAAATGATCTTGAAATTGCGCACAGCTGAACAGTTTCACATATCCGCCTTTAAACGATGCCTAATTAACATCGTTGAAATATAAAAGACCCTGAGGCGGCGCTAATCACTTTTTCACGTCAAAGATTGTTTTTAGAAATATGAACGTTGACGTGGATTTTTCCTTCTGCACACGCAATTAATTCTTTATAAATGATGCCAATGATTCTGAATTATATTCAGTGTTAGTGGCACTGCAGAAATACACACAAAAACACAGTAAAGATTACAGAGGTGCTGAGACTGAATGTGGACGACGACTTTTTGATGAGAAATGTTAGGAAAGCTCGTAGTGAGATATTACTGAGCTCAGCCTTTTTGCTATCAGGCAGAAACCTCAGATATTTACGAGATCTTGTTATTTTGTTTCTTTTCGGTGACTGTCAATAATATACGCAGGAAGCCGGTAGTCTGTTGCCGTGGTAACTGCGGTACAATCATAGAGAACCTTCACCCTCCCGCTGTTGTTACAACAGCTGTGCTTTATACAGACTTATCTGCTGTACTGAAGAGATTTGAACTCGAACTACAGAGAGATCAGACCATAACATATAACACAGGTCGAGACTTTAAACACAAACACAGACAAATCTCTCTGTCTCTCTCTCTCTCTCTCTCTTTCTTTCTTTATCTCTCTCTCTCTTGGCTCTCTCTCTCTCTCTCTCTCTCTCTCTCTCTATTTGAATGACTCAGCGGATGGTGTGAAACATTGTGATTTCTGTAGTCTTCTGATGTCTGTTTCTGAATGATTAAGGTCTCTGTGTCTCAGAGGAAATGAAAGGCAGAGAACTGATTAATATAAATAATTAATTTGCTTTAGCTTTTACATTTTTATTAAAGGATTAGTTCATTTTCTTTAAAAAAAATCCAGATAATTTACTCACCACCATGTCATCCAAAAAGATGTCTTTCTTTGTTCAGTCGAGAAGAAATTGTGTTTTTTGAGGAAAACATTCTAGGATTCTTCTCATTTTAATGGACTTTAACTCTTTCACCGCCAGCGTTTTTAAAAAAAGTTGCCAGCCAGCGCCAGCGTTTTTCATGATTTTCACCAAAGTTTAATGCCTTCCAGAAAATTTCTTCTTTAAATATATAAACATACAATATACCAAATGAAAGAACAGACCCTCTGCTTTCAAAAAAAAAAAAAGTTTCATCCTACCTTCAGTGGTTCTTTTGTAATCAGCTTTTGAATATGGGTAGGTTTTTGCAAAAACACCACATTTTGAGCAAAAAGCAGAGATAATTCAATTTTTGTGTCAGACTTTTCATAGAGATCCCTTTCAGTGCGATCTTTAAAACAGACACGGACATGCAGCAGCTTGCCATAGGGCAATACTTCCGGGTTTAAAAAGTTGCGGAAGGGCGCCACCTGGTGGATAATAGCGGTATTGTGGAAAGACGGAAAATCTCGTCAATGGCTGGGATGGTTTTCTCTTAATTGACGAGATATCTCGTCAATGGCGGGGAAAGAGTTAATGTCTTTGTGTCAGTTTATTGTTTAAATGGTCAGCAAATGTGCGTAACATTATATATGTGACATGACCTTTCTACGACATTACGCAATTACGTGAGGTCGCACTGGCGTGTCACAGGACCGGAGATAGACAAGAAGTTGTGTTTTAAAAGTGCATATTTTTTATTTTTCTTGTCAAAAATGAAAATCGTTTCGCTAGATAAGACCCTTATGACTCGTTTGAGATTGTTTAGAGTCCTTTGAAACTTCAATTTTAAACTGCATTAAAACTGCGTTAATTTAGTGTTGGGGTCCATTAAAGTCCATTAAAATGAGAAAAATCCTGGAATGTTTTCCTCAAAAAACATAATTTCTTCTCGACTGAACAAAGAAAGACATCAACATTTTGGATGACATGGTGGTGAGTAAATTATCTGGATTAAAAAAAAAAAGTTTTTATCTCCTTCGTTGAAAAATAATCTCCACGTATATATGAACATGCAAGAACCCGGTATGCAGAGCTGTCAATAGCATGCCAAACCAACAGATGGCGATATATCCATAACTGTAAAGCCATGTTGGCCAATCAGAAGCCTGATTGCATCACAGACCAAAAACTACATGACAATGCTGCAACTGGGGCCTCATTTATAAAGCCTGCGTACGAACAGATTTGATCGCAAAGTGTGCGTAGGCAAAAATCCACGGCAAAGTCCATATTTATAAAAACCGTCTTTGATGTGGAAAAGTGCTTACACAAGTTGCGCACACAAGTTCAAGTTAATTTCTGATTTATAGATTTGAAAGGGGTACGCGCGTTTTCTGTGCGTACGTTCGGTTTATGAATCACACATACGCATTTTTGTTAAATGATCGTAAGATCAAATTTAGGATGGTTTTTACGCAGCATTTTATAAATGAGGCCCCTGGAGTTTCTTAAAATGTTGTTCGAAAAAAGTAAAATTTTTGTCATCGTATATTGTGTTTGCTACTTTAAGGGGGGGTGCACATCAAATCTTTTCAATGCGGCTGAAAACGCCTGATGGATGCCGAATGCCAGCTGTTTTTTTTCAGCTGAGCGTCAGCTTTCTTCAGCTGAGCGCTTTGGTTGCTTTGATACTTCTGCATTGTTTATCGGTCATTGTACGATGCGCCGGTTGGTTGTTGTGATATTTGTTCCACCCTTCGTCCACTGTGATTAGATGGCCTTGTGAGAAATGACATTGATCAGCTGAGCTTTTCACCCAAAGTTGAATATTTTCAGCTCTCGGCACTCAGCGCTGAACGCAGAAAAACCAATGTGCGCTGGCTTTTTTGAAAAACGCAGCACTTCCATTGGAAACTACTGAAAACATACGCCGGCCATGAGCGTAAAAGCTTTGGTGTGCATGCCCCCTTAAATTAGGAAAAACAAATTGGGGTCGATGGTCTAGTGGGCAGCGCTCTGACATGTGGTGCTCTCGCACTTTCGGTGACCCGAGTTCGATTCCTGGCTCGTGTCATTTGCCGATCCCATACAGCTATCTTATCCCTGTACTTTCCTGTCCTCTCCTCATTCACTGTTCAAATAAAGGCAAAATGGCCAAAAATATAACTTAAAAAAGTTGAAAAACCAATATGATGGAATTCAATGGGTACCTTTAACTGTGTGTTTACCATCATTAATCAAAATATCTTCTTCCTCATTTATCACAGTACTTCCATAATATCCGTTTTTCTTCTACGGAAGTCAATAGTTACTGCAGCTGTGTGCTTACCATCATTTATCAAAATATCTTCTTTTTTGTTCATTAGAAAAAAGAAATTCATACAGCTTTACAACAACATGAGGATGAGAAAATGATGACAGAAACTTTATTTTTGGGTGAACTATCCCTTTGAAGCCCACAAATAACCTTGTTTGAACCATCGATCTTACAGATTCCCAAGCCTAGATCGTTAACCATTCTCACACCCCGTGGTTTTCAGTTTTCCCTTTCATTTTTTGGGGAAGATCTATTTGTGTCTGATGCGTTTTAATATGAGTGTGTATTTTGTGTAGGATGAGTTTCGTACGGAGAATGGAGACAGACTGCTGGAATTGCTGGAAAACACTTTCTCTATAAAGATGAGCATCCCGCAAGGATCCTGGCTCATCTTCCTTAGCAAACCCACTCAACAAGACCACCAACTCCTCATGACTTTAGCCAGCGAGCAGGGTAACACATAATCACCCACGCAAATATATACAAACACACAAGCACATGTTCCTCTAGGCAATTGTGGTTCAATTAGTTGCACTTTGTAAGATGATATTTATAGTTCAGATGAAAGTTTTTAATTTTACACTCACGCAGATGATACATATGTCTTGTGTTGTTATCAAATCAACTCAAAATTTAACTCAAAATTCAACAAAAAAATCCTAAAATGTACACACAGCACCTTTAAGACTAGTAAGATTTTGCTAGGATTTTTCTAAGCACATTTACTCATTATTACTGCAATCATGGTATCTGTTGTAGTAAACGTATTGTTTTAATATTTAAAGGTTTATCTTTGATTTTACCGTAAAATGTGAAAATATCTCAACTAAAACCATAGTATAGTTTTAAACTTGTTTTCCAGTTCATGTTGTCTTTTTATTCCAGAAATCATTGCACCTAAAGAGGTTCTGTCAATGCTGGGTGAAATCAAAAGAGATCTGTATGAGGTCAGTTACTTAAAATAAAAAAAAACACTTTTAATTATAATAAAACTGGTTATGGATTTATACAGAAGAAATTATGTTTTACTTTATCTCAGATTGGCATTCAGAATTATTCCAGCGTAAACACATGCCACTCGAGACCCAGTCAAACCCGCAGTGACTACGGTAAACTATTTGTGGTTCTGGTGATCATCGGGTCGATCTGTGTCCTTATTATCGCTTCTGGAGTCATCTATATCTGCTGGCAACGGCGTTTACCCAAACTCAAGAACATGGTACGTCGGATACATCCATCAGAATATGCTTACCCATAGGGCAAATATAGAAAAAATAGCCAAAAAATAAATGTACTGAAATATATTTTGAAATATGTTTACCAAAATGTATTTTTCACCAATACATTTATGGCAATTTTTTGTAATTTTAAAAATATAAATATTTTTAAGCATTTATATTCACATCACATTGTAAGGAAAACTTTGAATGTTAAAAGCCTATAAACTTAACAGGTTTGAAAAGATTAAATGTAAATATATTTTCAACTGCAAAAATATACTTATTATTTTTTATTTTAGACGTACTTAAGTAAATTTAATACTTATACTTTAAACATTTTATACAAACGTCAAAATATATTTTTTGCCATATGGGTTAGAATTAGAAATGTATTTATTGTTCGGAAATATATTTTGAAATATATGTTAATATATGAAGGTTAAAACTAAATATATTTTCAAATTCAAAAAATATATTTAATTATGCTTTACTTTCTACTACATGTATTAAGCATATATTTAAAACATATTTTTGGCCAACGATATTGATTTTCTTGCTTTATGGGTAAAGCTGCAATCTGTAATATTTATGACCAAAAATAAGGAAATCTGTTTCATAATAGTAATTTAATAATAATGATTTATAATTTCAGCTGTTAAGTAAAATTTTATATTGTAAATGTCTGTTTGTCATTTGGATAAAAAGTACGAAAAGTAACCTGCAGTTTTATGTTTCAACCAGTGATGGTGATAGAGGGGCAAAGGTTACAGAGTGCAGCTCTAAATAGTTTTTTTGTAAACCTCTCCCTTGTTTAAATGATATTTTGGGACCAAATCAACTTACTGTTTGTGTTTTTTCTGTGTATGTTTGTGTCGGTTTGTGTCTGATAAGTCACGAGGTGAAGAGCTTAACTTTGTGGAAAACGGCTGCCATGACAACCCCACGCTGGACGTCACCAGCGACAGCCAATCAGAGACACAGGAGAAGAAACCCAGCGCCAATGGGGTGACGGCGGGTGGAGACGCGGGAAGCGGATGGCAGGTGCTGGTCAACAAACCCGGAAAAGAGGAGGAAGACAACCAGGAGGAAGACACTCACCTTTAATCCCGAAACCAGTCAGCATGGAAAAGCAGTATTGCGTTTGAGACTATGAAGGCAGCAAACATTTTCAAGCTTTTTCAAAACATCCGCTCTATAATACGTGATGTGTTTTGGCTTGTGCGACATTTTCCTTTATCTGCATTTAACATTACGAAGATTAAATTCAGATGGACTGACGTGCTTTAAACGTGACTACTGCGGCCCGGGACGTTTTTGCGTGCGGGAACAAATCATTAGGATTTATTGAAATTGAATGTGTCAAACAATCAATAGGATATTTTAGAATTTCAAATCGGTTCAAATATCTTGGATGTTTGGTCTGAGAAAAAGGATTTCTTGCACTGTAAAATGAAAATAGTTTAACAAAATTGAAACTTCTGTCATTTTTTACTATGGTCCGATTCACGATTCACGTCACGTTTCCGGCTGACGTCAGAGGTATTCAGGCCAATCACAACGTACAGATTAGCTGGTCAGATGAGTTTGGTACAAAATCAGTGCTTCAGGAAGACAAGGAAACCTGGAGCCACAAAAATGTACGGTATGTGGAAAATAATGTGTTTTTTGAACCATAAACCACACGAACACAAATACACAAAATAACGTTGATTTTAAGAAAATTGAAATAGGTGCACATTAAAATATTTGCACAATTATTTTTCGTTTTCGTCACACAGTGAAACCTTTCACACACAATCTGGTGCTTATTTACGAGCCCCTAGGGTGATCTAAAGTTTAGTTTCATGTGCTCAGATTTTTTTTTTACAGTTAAGTTTCGCGTGCGCATGTGAAACTATCGTGTGCGCACGTGAAACTAAACATGATAGTTTCATATGCGCACACGATAGTTTCATGTGCACGCAAAACTAAATGCAAGAGTTTCACGTGCGCACACGATAGTTTCACGTGCGCACGTGAAACTAAACTTAATTAAATTTTTCTCCATGTCCCCTTAGGGGCTCCGTACTTATTAATTAATCAGTTGCAAAAAATTCGCAAAACAGTACAAATGGACGTTATGTCAGATGAAATTCTCGATTTGCCTTTCGCTTGTACGGTGGCTCTAAACATCAAAACATCTCTCAAAATGCTCCAGATGTTGAAAAATGCAGAAAATTTAAGCCAATCCGAATTTTTAAATGACGCATGAAAGTTTTGGAGTAAAAACATGTGTGAATATGATATTTTATTTATGAACAGTTCAGACGATAATTTCAGACTTTTTGCAAACATCGTTAGCCTTGTAACTGAAGTCATATGATAGCTTTGCGTGAATTTTAGATCAATATTTCTTTTAAACGTTTTGGTTGTCAGATGGCGTTTTGACCTCATTAACGTCAATTTTATAAATTTTAGTGGCATGGTGCAAATAATGCTGAGAAAATGACAGAATTTTCATTTTAGGTAAACTGTTTCTTTAAAAACATGAATACTTGACGAAGTTGATTGTATGAAGGGATTTCTTGAAGGTTTTAACAGTGTATCTCTAACAATACACTATAAACATATTTTTATTCAATTCAATGCAAGTATTTAGTTGCATCTTGTGTTAGACATGCTGAATGCTGGATGGACGACTGTCACCTCGCCTCGCTCCGTTATCATGTATCGGAATGGCTCTGTGTTGGATCAGTGTTACTCTTTAAGGTTTATATATCGCACATTTAACGTTTCAAAACACCAACAGAAACATGATTCACCATCCTCTCATTCAGTGAAGATCAATCTCTTTGACGCTTACGTTATCAGTGTTTGGTTGGAAAATGTTAGCTTTAATTGCCAAAAAAACAAAAAGTGATTGATTACAACCCTGCCAGAAAATTCATCTTGAAACAGATGCCAAACCCATCCAGCAGGGTTCATTGTTTATAGTGGTGATCTTGTTTATTGTTTGTCAGAAAACAATCTCTCTGGTTTATTTGTCTCGCAATGAAATAGCTTTTCTGGTTTTACTCATAAGTGCATGAAACACTGTAGTATTTAAGTCTATGCACATGCCGGGGGTCGACTGATTATACACATTTAAATAAACGTAAACAGTTAGTATTGAAATACATAGGAAACACTAAACATATGTGCATTTTTCTTTCAGTAGTTTTCTTATCAAGGCTTGATGTGTAGGAGAATTCGACGCCTGTGTAAACGCTTACATTATCGTACCGTTTCCGTCTCGGTACGAGAGCTGTTAGCAAATTTGCACTTTTTTGCATTTTGTATCTCGATTTGCTTAATGTATCTGATTGTAACGAGATTTAGATCTCGCTGATTTCTGGTAATTTTATGTTACACCATCTATTGAAAAGGTAAAAAATAAATGTTTTGAGAAGTCTTGTCCAGTTTTTCTTTAATGTGCTGTAAAGTTTGAAAAGTCATTATACATGACAACATTTTTTAATGATATTGATAAATAAGTTTTAGTAGTTTTTTAGGTGTATTTGGTGACATTAACAACTCACAATATGTGGAGATGGTAACTGAATTATACGCAGCAGCCAAAAAATAATCCCCTTAGTAACTTTCAATGGCAGGGGACTATTTTCGGGCAGTGCGTAATATCACTACGCCTGCTTCAGCCATGTTACATCAGCAAAGTCCTTGATTAATTACGCTCATATTACGCTAGTTTGAGAGTATAGACCCTTTTACAGCTCACGTGATCAAATAGCCTGCGCGCGCATTTGGGCAACGGAAGTAGTGTTATTCCCCATTGGTTCTAACGTGGTAGCAACTCAGAACGTTTATTAAAACGGTTTCCCAGCATCAAATTGTCTGGTTGTTGCTTTTGGTTGCACTAATATAATATACTAATATACGTATATATGTATCTGGCAACTTTATTTTTGGCCATCTGCTAACGTCTTCTATCCACTCCACTATAGTACACGGATCTGGTAGCTGTGTTGAAAATGTTGATAAAGTCAACTTTTTTAAAATAACTTACTGTTTGTGTTGCTTCACTGTTGATTCTTACGATACTTCCGTTGCCTAAATGCGCGCGCATACGCTGCCACGTCATCATTGTGTACAAACAGTAAAAGGGTCTATAGTCCATATATCTGCTTTAAAAAAAATCGCAACTTTTAATTTTCTGTCTGTAAGTACACGGTATAACTACAGAAGAGTCAAGTTTTAAATAGGAAAAATATTTTTTTTTTAGCGCGATGGTATGTTTTAATCAGATTCAATGGATTGTGCTAAAGCTATGCTAAAAGTGCTAGCGCCAGACCCGGAGAAAGCTGAATGGATTAAAAAAAGGTAAACATCAAATATTTAACTCTAGGGGAGCTGGAAAATGAGTAAATGTCCATTTAAACACATAATATATTTTATTGGGCATATTTGAAAAGTAAATTTATTTGACAAATTCCACCTGTCCAAAAATGTTTAGTTGATAAAATACAAAAACCTCTGGTGAAGGAAATAACTAAACTGGTATTCTTAAACATACCATAAAGTCTTGCTGCCCCCTATAGATCATTTGAAGTATAGCAGTCTAGACTTGGTTTTCTATGCCAAGTTGACTATTATTTTAAATAATAAAAATAAGCTGCTACTTTAATTTCAGTATAACCACAGGACAATTGATCAGATTTTCCTAAAACGTACAAAGCAACAGAACATGACTAAATTGGCGTTTATTGTAAAACAGGAAATGTACTGTTCTGTTTATATATATACTACAGGTGGATATTGTTTGCACATCTGTCTTAACATTACCAGATTAATTTAATCATGTAGTAAATTGTTTTCACATATAAATCATCCAGATTTTTAACATCAGGACATGATGTGAATAAATAGGAGGGTAAAATATTTGTTTTAAAACATAATAAAACCCACTGACTTTGTGGTCATGATGAATACTGTGGGTATTGACGCTTATCATTCAAAGTAGTAATTCTGCATGAAGATGCTTTTAAGGCCGTTGAAGACCGGCTGATAGTTGTAAATAAGAGCTTTCTCTTCTTCAGTTTGCGAAGGAAAGCGATGATGACTTTTCATTGCTGGAAAAGACAAGGTGCAGTTAGCATATAAACTCAATTCTGTTCAGTAATTTAATTGAAATGTTAACCTTCAGAGACGAAGAAGTGTGCGGTGTAGAAAGAGACTTTCATGGCCGAGAGCGTGTGAACCATACCGGGTTTCTCAATCCACTCAAATGGACTTTTCTCTGGATGCCACTGTACACCGTAGAATGGATAGCAATACGCTACAAGACATACCACAGATTCAGACAATGTAAGGTTAGGTATAAAACTATTTGTGAGTGAAATCGTTGTGAAAACAAGTGGAAGAGCATCTTAGAGAATGGAAGGGGAGACCAGGGACAGTTGTAACAGGGGACGGTTGTAACACCTTAAATTCCTCCAATCAGAAACAACCTAGAGTGATGACACTCACTGTGCACATGCTCAGTTAGTTTCCCTCCATTATTGCCATAAAGGACGCCACATTTGAATCTTTAAATCTGAGATTGTTTTTGAGGAAAAATTTACTTTTCTTTCTGATGTACTTTTTTGGATGCTGTTAAAATATGTTTATGAATTCAAACAATTATTATTATAATAACTGTTTTGTAAGCTAAAAATAGAAATGGCTAACAAGTGTCAAACTACCAGTGAAGCTAGCTCACATGCGATGAAAACTGATGATTGGTTATACTGGGACGGTTGTAACGCTCCATAACAACTGTCACAGTAAGTTTCATTTATATTTTAAAAACTAATCAAGCTAAAAACCTGCATAGTTTCCCTTTAATGTGCAAATTAAAAGTAAAATGTGCATTGCAAATTAAATGTAAATCATTTTCTTATAATTTGACAGTATCCTCCACTTTTTTTGTCATATGTGTGAATAAAAGGTAATCATTACTTAAAAACATGAAATGAATAGTCACAATAACATTGACTGATAAATATTATTTTTCTATTTTGAGTATATGATTGATTTAATATGTCTATTTTAGACATGTTACAACCATCCCTGTACAAAATAAAAACAGATGCTGAACAAAAACTAAAAATGCATCAAAGCTAATGTTTTTACTAATCTTTGGCATGCCCAAGACTGTAAAAAAGCTAAAAAAAAAAAACAATCCAGTCCACAATCCCTTTTTTATTGAAAATTGCTCAATTAGTGTGTTTTTCCCCCAAATCAGTGACACCACTTGGCAATTAAAGAGTTAAAATCATGGAAATTTTGTTAACATTTGGTAGTTTTGATCAGTACTAAGGTTGATTAACAGATTTATGAAAAAAATAACAACAAAATTATTCTGATGCATTTTTACCGCCGTTTAATTTAGTGGCCTTTTTTGTACACGAACAACCCTGAAGGGCTGAACTTATTGAACTGTATTATGTAACTTTTGAGCAAGTTTTTTTATTCAAATTAACAAGGCTAAAAGTGCCCCTAGTTGAAGAAACGCCCAAATATAAAAAGCCGCCTCTCATTGCCACAAACGCACACTGTGTGATCCACCCTTAATAAGGCATTACATGTGACACATTCATACCCTCCATTGTAGAAACAAACTCCGTCTTGCCGTCTGAACTGGTGGTTAAGACTCTATAGAAATGCTTCAGTTTGGCATTGTTGTTGTAATTCTGTGAAAACAAAATAAATGTAGACAATTTAGTACTAAATGAGTACTAAACAAATTTGTGTTGGTGTTTTGTTCATGATCATAAATCAGTTTCACTAAAGAAATTCTAATTGAACTTTATCTTTAGTGAGAAGTCGTACCTGTAGTGACAAACTCAAAGCATGGAAATTAGGTGTCATGTTTTCTTCTGCTAAAGACTGAATGATATCTTTTGGAAACCTTTTGAACATCCTGCTGTTGTGTGATCCTGCGTTTAATAAAACATGACCCACAAGACTTTAATGAAGATCAAATTAAACAAAACACTACACAAATATCCAAACAAAGGATCAAAGCTGATATTAATCAGGTCCCCTTCAAAAATGACTATTGAGAAATGTTAAGTTTATTGACCCCCCTCCACATTGTCAGATGACAAATATAATAAAGAAAAACTACAAGGCTGCTCAAAGATTGGGCTAGAACAAGCTTGTTACACAAAACGGTAGCCACATTTTGAATGTTATTTATCTGTTAATTTTAATTGCGTAACTGTCTTGAACACACACATCCTTTCAGACAAATAAACAGCAGACAAACATCACCTGGACTGAAGATCAGAGGTAAAGCGACGGCTTTGGTGTCAGTCGGTGTCAGCAGGTTCTTGTTGCTGGTCAGGATTGTGAGCTGCTGAAAACCCTGACAGGTTCCAATGATCGGAAAATAATCTGAAGCATCATTCGCCTGTTGTGTTAAAGTCACAATGAGCATCACTCTATCAGACATTTCTTTCACATAATACATTTATTTACTTTTATCGCAAGGTCATAGAAAATCTTCGTTGTTCTTGCACACTGGGACTTCTCCATGTCTACGTTCCCACCAGGCAGCGACAAACTACAAGAGTAATAAACGCGGAATTTTTTTAAATACTTCAGATTTAAACTTATTCAGTTACTTACACCGTATTATGCAACATTTAGTTGTCTAATAAAACTTGAGGTGTCTTTTGGTTACCGTGATTTAAAAGAACTGTTTCCATTAACTCACCCATTTATCGAGTTGAAGAGTTTCACATATTCCTCCTTTGTTTGATTTATGCTGTGAAACACATCATACAACAATGTGTATTATAATTCAAATTATTATTTTTAGAATTCATTTATAAGGTTGTGTTTAGCATCTTACTGGATTGGCACAACCCTGGCACCAGCTGACTCCAGATGTTTCACAAATGATGCTTGAATATAAGAAGATCCCTGCGCGTGAGGGTCACCCTCCCAGTTTTCCTGGGCTAAAATACCTGAATCATGAAGATGACCAAAAATAAGTTCAAGAAATAAATAGGAAGGCCTATACTGATGGGTGTTTCTCCAATCATAAACATAAAAATAAATTATATCACTTTATGGCAACGCACTAAAAAGCTGTCACTTTATAAATGTATGCAATGTCATACATCTGAAATCATTCTCGCATGTAAAGTGTACCAAAGATAAAAACTTTGTCACCAAATAATTTAGTTACAGTTTTTTAGTCGCTCTGGTATTTCTCAAATCATCCTTGACATTTGCAAAACAGTAAGTGCATTTCTCAAAATAATTCATACAAATAGCAAAACAACATACCTGCAAAAGCCACTCTCTTACTCAAAATCCTTCGATCATCCCTCAAAAGTAAATATCTGTGTCAGTGAACATCAGTGGCGGTCGCTGACTTCTTTTTTTGAGGGCACACGATGCAAAGATTGTCACAACATGTATGTAGCCCGCCATGTGTGTTGTTCATAATTACAAAATATGTATTTTGCGCATCGAGTGATGCTATGTGCATCACGTGTCTTGTCAAAATAAGTGCCTGTTGCAGATGCGTCTAAAGGGTTTATGATAAAAAATACGTTGGCTTTGCATAATCTCATGCGTTATCAGAGTTTACTGTTAAAGGAGTGTCTTGCGTGTATTTTGTGAATGTGAGTGTCTCCCATAAACAGTTTTGACGTGTGTGCAGGCACTTATTTTGACAAAACACGTGATGCACATGGTTCACATGACGCAACAAACACATATTTTGAATTGGCGCCCCTCGGATGAGCAGCTACCAGCCGCCACTGATGTACACGGCAAAAATGACGTATTTTAATCTTGTTTTTGTACAAATGTCTAGAATTTCTTAAATCAAGATGTATTTTCTTGATGAGAAAAATTACCACAGAAAATAAGTCTAGTTTTTAGACAAAAAAAATACAATTTAAGTGAATTTGTACCAAGCCCCTAAGGTGAGGAATAAAAAAGTTTATTTTCATGTGCTCACGCGAAACCTTCATGTGCAGAATTTTTTTTTAAAGTTTAGTTTCACGTGCGCATGAGAAACAATCATGTGCGCACATGAAACGTTCGCACATTTTTCTTGAATTTAGTGTTTGGGGAAAATGTTCAAGTTTTTTTGCTTAGCCCATTGGCAGATTTTTTTGCTTTTTTATGTACAAAATCACTTAAAATTAAAATTTTTGGTCAAAAAACGACTTATTGTCTTGGGTCGTTTTGCTCATCAAGAAAAAAGCTTCTTAATGTAAGAATTTTTAGATATTTTTACTGAAAACAAGACAAAAATAAAAATACTAAGAAATGTTTTTCTTGAAAATAATTTTTTTGGCAGTGTGGGGTGAGAAAAAAATCTTAATAGATCTTAATTTAAGAATTTTTTGATATTTGTACTGAAAACAAGACAAAAATACTAAGAAAGTCATTTTTTTGCAGTGTAAAGACTTGCTATGAACCGATGCCTAGATGTTGTGGGCGGTGAGACTATTAAACAGAGACATATTATAAAACATTTTGATCAACATGGCAAATGATAATGTAAGAAACAGAAGAGAATTGTACATAATCATACACTAAACATTTCTGTAGAAATTACAGTATTATTGGCAACTAGCTGCCAGTAACTTACTGTAGATTTTACATTTATGCTATTTGCTGGCAACAGTTTGTTTAAAGTCAAATGAACATGAAACATTTTCAGTCTTTATCTCTTACAGTAAGTTACTGGCAACCAGCTGCATAATTACAGCAAATTTTTTACAGTGTATGCATGGATGTACCAAAGCATTTGCAACTTCTTCAAAAAAAAAAAAAAGAGAAACAAGTGACACAATAATGTAAGGATTGAACAGCTAGTTTGATAATATCAATACTGATTTGAGAAAACCAAAGCGACTGTGAAAATCTGTAATAAAAGTTAGTTGATAAATTAGATATTTTAGATATATATTTTAAATTCAGCATTGCTTTTTTTAATCAGCATGGCACATTGGACAAAATAAGCAAAGTATGAGATTTTACCAATGATGGGTCTGTTGTTCAGGGCCATCGTGTGTGGCTGGTTATGTGAGTTTCTGGACTTTGCTGTCCGGTCAATCTGAAGTCAATTTAAAATCCTGCTCCTGAAGGTCCAAATGCACCACATGATGCCCAGTAACACAAGCAGAAACTTCCCAGTATGACAAAAAAGCTGATGTCAGTAAATTGTAGTTTAATCCTCTTTCAAATGCACATTTTCCAACTCTGTTCCTGGAGTTACACTAGCAGCGCAACAGTTTTGATGGTTTTATACGCCCATTTAAGGTCTTGGTGCACCCTAATAAATCTTTGAGTTGACACCATTGGTTTGCATTAAAAAGTGGTTTTGAAACATACAAATGGCATGCATAGACCTCCTCAGGGGCAGGGGCTGACGGACTTAAGGGCATAAAAACAAATATTATGTCAAATAACAATTAAAATTTCTTTCCTGTTTTTTTAATTTCCTGCTTTTTTCCTTTGCATTATATAAACGTTCTAATAACACATCAAATAAAAAAGGGAATTTAGAAAAATATTATTTAATTTACCAAACAAAAAGCGAGAAGTTAATTTTGAGGACTTCATGTTCATGTTGTAAACTTTATGTATTTATTATATGTATAACAGTGTTAACAATCATGAAATCGGTAAGTTAACTGATCTATTCGCAGTGTTTTAATTCCTTATATCTTTGATTAAATGTCTCACTTCACCTTCTTTAACTTTGTGTCAAATGCTTAAAAATAATTATATTTTATTTTATGCAACTACAGTAGTACTACTGCTGTTGTTTTACAGCAGTCTACCGCAAATTCAAAACATAGAGTAAATCACTGTAAATTAAATGTTAATACCCATAATGCAATGCATATTACAGTAATTAACTGGAAATTAAATGATGGTATTTTACTGGGCATTTTGTGGTAAGTAACTGTAGAAATTACAGATAAGTCTAACAGTGTAGGGTGCATCCCAATTCAAGGACTCATATTTGAAGGTAAATGACATCACCGAGCTGCGACGAAGGCTGTCCCAATTCGAAGGCTCCTTCACATACAAGCCTCCAAATATGGCTTTTTTGTCCTGAAACCAAGGATCCATAGATGTGTCCTTCCCAGCCTTTGCCACCCAAAGATTCAATTTGCGCCCATGATGTCTGGGTCAAGGCATTTTGAAATAAGCATTCGATAAAAGTGTATATTTTGCAAATTAAATGTCCTGGTTTTACAAATGATGTTTTAGTGATGTAAATATTATTGCTGCAATATTGCGTTTGCTTTTGTATATTTTTAAGGTTGAATTATACATACTGTTGGATAGTTTAATCATTGTGTTATGTGTTATATTTTCTAAAATAAAATAAATATCTGATAGTTCTGCAAGTGAAGCAACTCCTCCGTAGGCTAGGCCATCTCATTTCAGTTTGCTTCGTGGACTTTAGAGGCTGCAGCCTTCAAATATCGAGCCTTGCTTTCAAAGTCCAGGGGCTTAAAAGGATCCAGACCTTCAATTGGGATGTACCCATAAACACACGGGTGTTATGTTTTTTGTTTTACATTTAGATTTAATATTTAGACATTTTAATTGATAAAAATGAAGTATTGGGATCCCTGGGAATCAAACCTTAAGCGATTTCCAACAGTAGCGATTCCCAGCTTCAGGAAAAAACACATTTTGCATGCTTTTGCCCTCCTGCGATGTAAGTAAAATATGCAAATAAAGATGGTGAATATTGTCTTTTAACATGCACTTTATTTACATAATGAAATATATTTACATGCCTATGACATTTATGTCTTCAATGTTACTTGTATGGAGTCTTTATAGAAGATTGTTGATCTGATCTCTCATTTAAGTTTTTAATTTTATACATTCATTTATTTTTCTAAAATTTCTAAGAATTTCATGTGTCACCAATGTGATACCATGGTTCACCTGGGAGGTTTTCTGCCCCCTATATATCATTTGAAGCATAGCAGTCTAGTTCAGTCTAGTTTTTAGACCAAAAATATCAAATGTAAGTGATTTTGTTCATAAAACAAGCAAAGAAATCTGCCATCGGGGTAAGCAAATTTTTCTTGAATTTTGTGTTTGAGAAAAATTTTTTAAAAAATTGCTTACCCCACACTGCAAAAAATTATTTTCAAGAAAAAATTTTCTTAGTATTTTTGTCTTGTTTTCAGTAAAAATGGTAAAATAATTCTTAAATTAAGATGCTTTTTCTTGATGAGTAAAACGACCCAAGAATTTAAGTCTAGTTTTTACACCAAAAATATCAAATTTAAGTGATTTTGTACATAAAACAAGCAAAAAAATCTGCCAGTGGAGTAAGCTAATTTTTCTTGAATTTAGTGTTTAACTCTAGGGGAGATGGAAAAAAGTATATTTATTTAAAAAAAAAGTGTAGCGTCCATTTAACCACATAATATATTTCATTAGGCATATTTGAAAAGTACATTTATTTAACAAATTCTTTTTTTTTTGGGCCATTTTTGCCTTTATTGATACACAGTAGTTTGAGAGACGACAGGAAAGTAGAGGTGGAGAGAGGGGTATGGGATCGGCAAAGGACCTCGAGCCGGGATTCGAACTCGGGTCGCCGGAAGTGCGTTTGCACATATGTCGGAGCGCTGCCCACTACACCATCGGCTCCGACACATTTATTTAACAAATTCCACTTGTCCAAAAAAGTTTAGTTGATAATACAAAAACTTCTGGTAAAGGAAATAACAAAACTGGTCTTCTTAAACGCACCATAAAGCTTTGCTGCTACTACAGGTGTATATATACTACCAGATTCATTTAGTCAAGACAATTGTTTTCACATATATATCATCCAGATTTTTAACATCAGGACATGATGTGAATAAATAGGAGCGTAATTTTTTATCTTTAAAAACCCAGTGTGTGGTCACATCTCTTAATATATATTTGTTTTAAAACATAATAAAAACCACTGACTTTGGGGTCATGATGGATACTGTGGGTATTATTATTCAAAGTAGTAATTCTGCATGTAGATGCTGTTAAGGCCGTTGAAGACCGGCTGATAGTTGTAAATAAGAGCTTTCTCTTCTTCAGTTTGCGAAGGAAAGTGATGATGGTTTTTCATTGCTGGAAAAGACAAACTGCAGTTAGCATATAAACTCAATTCTGTTCAGTAATTTAATTGAAATGTTAATTCTCACAAAACAATACAGAGAGATTTGTTTCTTTGACCAACCTTCAGAGACGAAGAAGTGTGCGGTGTAGAAAGCGGCTTTGATGGCCGAGAGCGTGTGAACCATACCGGCTTTATCAATCCACTCAAATGGACTTTTCTCTGGATGCCACTGTACACCGTAGAATGGATAGCGATACGCTACAAGATATATCACAGATTCAGACAAATGCAGTAAGGTTAGGTTTAAAACTATTTGTGAGTGAAATCAAGTGGAAGGACATATAAGAGAAAAAGCTACAAAAGTTGTCACTGGGCTGGTAGGGAAACCAGGGACGGTTGTAACACCTTACATTCCTCCAATCAGAAACAACCTAGAGTGATGACACTCACTGTGCACATGCTCAGTTAGTTTCCCTCCATTATTGCCATAAAGAAAGCCACATTTGAATCTTCCTGACGGAGTTTTCTACAAAAGATTGTTTTTGAAGAAAAAATTCCCTTTTTTATGTACTTTTTTGAATGCTGTTAAAAGATCAAATATCTAAGAATTCAAACAATTATTATTTTGTTCTGTAAGCTAAAAATAGAAATGGCTAACAAGTGTCAAACTAGCAGTCACAAGCTAGCTCACATGCGATGAAAACATGATTGGTGATACTGGGACAGTTGTAACTCTCCATTACAACTAATCAAGCTAAAAAACTGCATAGTTTCCCTTTAATTAAAAGTAATATGTGCATTGCAAATAAAATTTAAATAATTTTCTTGCATTATAATTTGACAGTTTCATTTTTTGTCATATGTGTGAAAAAAGGTAATCATTACTTAAAAACATGAAATGAATAGTCACAATAACATTGACTGATAAATATTATTTTCTATTTTGAGTATATGATTGATTGATGTTACAACCGTCCCTGTACAAAATCAATTTTGCAACCTGTACATATTTCATAAAACCACTTAAATACATTGTTTCAGCAGTTGAAAAATGTAAGTTTATAATATAACAAATTGGTTATTCCAGTAAAATGGTTTTTGATGTATTGATAAAAATTGCAAAAAGTGTTACAACTGTCATTGGTCTCCCCTACCTTTTAAAAATGTCCTAAAATGTAAAATTTTTGTACATTTAAGGAAACAATACGTATCTAATATGTAGCTTTAAAGTAACAAAGTGTACTTTTTGAAAAGGTACCGCACCAGTAATAACTTTTGCACCTTCTCCCTTTATTTCTCAGAATGAACAACATGTGCTGAACAAGCGGCCCATCACAGAGAACGCGTTTTAAACATTTTGAAAACAGTGGATATGAGTGTAGTGTGTCCTGAGGTTGGTGGTGTCGAAAATTGATTGCTGATGGATAATGTTTTGTTGGTGAAAAAGTTTGCAAAAGTCATCAGCTGACAACGAGGAAGTGGGTGGAGTGGGACAGAGGAGACTCAAACTCAGCACAACACTAAAAAACAGGTGTAGGTATGTTTAATGACTTTGTGAATTGAATGGAGTTTAATTTCCACAACATCCTGTCATGTCCACAACACCCTGTCATTTCCACAACACCCTGTCATTTCCACAACACCCAGTCATTTCCACAACACACAGTCATTTCCACAACACCCAGTCATTTCCAGAACATCCAGTCATTTCCACAACACCCAGTCATTTCCACAACACCCAGTCATTTCCACAACACCCAGTCATTTCCACAACACCCAGTCATTTCCACAACACCCAGTCATTTCCACAACACCCTGTCATTTCCACAACACCCAGTCATTTCCACAACACCCTGTCATTTCCACAACACCCAGTCATTTCCACAACACCCAGTCATTTCCAAACACCCTGTCATTTCCACAACACCCTGTCATTTCCACAACACCCTGTCATTTTCATCACCACACACGTTTTTAAAAATATTTAAAACGTTCTCATCACACATTAAAAAATGTATGCACAATTTATGAGATCATGCTCTACTTAGTATAACAGTTCAAGTTATTTATTTTCTAATAAGCTCTTACTCAAACCAATGTTACATTTTAGAGTGTGACAGGTGAACGTTCAGCATTTGGTCCTAAGGGCAGTTAATTTATCTTGTTGACAAATGTATAATTATTGTGCATTGTGGAAAAATTACTTAAAAAAATTATCTTAGACAATTCTGGAGTGGCATAAGTTATTCTAAATAACAGTTAAGTTATTTTTAAATAAAATAAATTGAGATGTGGTGGAAATGACATTTGTTTCTTACAGACCTTAATTGTTTAAACTTATCAAACTGTATTAAGTAACTTTTAAGCAAGTTTTTTTATTCAAATACACAAGAGTAAAAGTGACCCTAGTTAAATAAACACCCAATTATAAAAAGGTGCCTCTCATTGCCACAAACGCGTACTGTGTGATCCACCCTTAAGGCATTCATACCCTCCATTGTAGAAACGAACTCCGTTTTGCCGTCTGTATTGGTGGTTAAGACTCTATAGAATTGCTTCAGTTTGGCATTGCTGTTGTAATTCTGTGAGCACAAAATAAATTTAGACAAATCATGAGTACAAAAAAATTGTGTGGGTGTCAGTTTCACTAAAGAAATTCTGATTGAACTTTATCTTCAATGAGAAGTCGTACCTGTAGTGACAAACTCAAATAATGGAAATTAGATGTGATGTTTTCTTCTGCTAAAGACTGAATGAGATCTTTTGGAAACCTTTTGAACATCCTGCTGTTGTGTGATCCTGCATTTAATAAAACATGACCCACAAGACTTTAATAAAGACCAAATTAAACAAAACACTACACAAATATCAGGGGGAGGGCATGGGGACAGGTCCCGCTATATGAGGGTTGTCACCCTTAAAAATACCATGAAACTATGTGTATTATACAAATATAAAGACATGTCTAGTTTAAATAATTGTGTACGTAGAAAAATACAAAATGGAGCAAAAATGTTTAGTGCCCCATCTCTTGGCACACAGTGATTTGTTACACAATGTGTGTTCAAAACAAGACACCACAAAAACAGACGCTTCAGATAAAGAGAAAATGACGTTGTTTTTCATAACCAGTGTTGGGGGTAACGCGCATTATAAGTAACTTGCATTACGTAATAATATTCTGAAATAACGAGTAAAGTAACGCATTACTTTTTAAATGTACATATTAATATTTTAGTTACTTTTTAAAAAAAGTAATGCAAGTTACTTTTTAGTTTAATTAATTCGATAAAAAATTATGTACTGAATTAAACGAAATATAGTCACATTATGCACTCTATACGTACACGCCTGTGTGTGAAAAATTTGAGTCAGAACTGAGATGGCAGGCCAAAGCTCGACATTTTTGTGATGAAATATGTAATTTTTGAATGCATAACTTTTCAGTCAAAAAACACCTGCAATGCCTGAAAAAGATCAAGCCTCAACCAAGAAAAGTAACGCAAAAGTAACTAAAAGTAACGTAAGCATTACTTTCCATGAAAAGTAACTAAGTAACGCAATTAGTTACTTTTTTGGGAGTAACTTAATTTTGTAAAGAGTGTATTTTAATCGACCACAGTATATGAGACACAATTGTGCAACTCCCTCTATATAAAGGTGCTGGTCATATAATGTCATCAAAAAGTTGATTTATTTTCTTAATTCCATTCAAAAAGTGAAACTTGTTTATAGTCATTCATTACACACAGACTTCTATATTTTAATGATTACAACTGACAACTAAGGAAAATCCCAAATTCAGTATCTCAGAAAATTAGAATATTGTGAAAAGGTTCAATTTTGAAGACACCTGGTGCTACACTCTAATCAGCTAATTATCTCAAAACCTGCAAAGACATTTAAATGGTCTCTCAGTCTACTTCTGTAGGCTACACAATCATGGGGAAGACTGCTGACTTGACAGTTATCCAAAAGACGACCACTGACAGCTTGCACAACTAGGGCAAGACACAAAAGGTCATTGCAAAAGAGGCTGGCTGTTCACAGAGCTCTGTGTCCAAGCACATTAAGAGAGAGGCGAAGGGAAGGAAAAGATGTGGTAGAAAAAAGGTGTACAAGCAATAGGGATAACCACACCCTGGAGAAGATTGTGAAACAAAACCCATTCAAAAATGTGGAGGAGATTCATAAAGAGTGGACTGCAGCTGGAGTCATTGCTTCAAGAACCGCTACACACAGACATATGCAAGACCTTGGTTTCAGCTGCAGCAAATATTTTAATTATATGACCAGCACCTCTATACTATAACACTAGCTAACAGTCATTACGTTTAAAGTTTAATTGGTAATTTTAATTGCGTAACTGTCTTGAACACACACATCCTTTCAGACAAATAAACAGCAGACAAACAACACCTGGAGTGAAGATCAGAGGTAAAGTGGAGCCTTTGGTGTCGGTCAGTGTCAGCAGGTTCTTGTTGCTGGTCAGGATTGTGAGCTGCTGAAAACCCTGACAGGTTCCCCAGATCGGAAAATAATCTGAAGCATCATTCGCCTGTTGTGTTAAAGTTACAGTAAGCATCACTGTATGGGACATTCAGACATTTCTTTCACATAATACATTTATTTACTTTTAACGAAAGGTCATAGAAAATCTTTGCAGTTCTTGCACACTGGGACTTCTCCATGTCCACGTTCCCACCAGGCAGCAACAAACTACAAGAGCAATAAACACAGAAAAAACTGAAATACTATAGATTTAGACTTATTCAGTTACTTACACAGTATTATGCAACATTCAGTTATCTAATAAAACTTTAAAGGTGTCTTTTGGTAACCGTGATTTAACAGGACAGTTTCCATTGATTCAGATTAACTCACCCGTTTATCGAGTTGAAGAGTTTTACATATTCCTCCTTTGTTTGATTTATGCTGTGAAACACATCATACAACAATGTTTATTATAATTAAAAGTATTTTTTGTTAGAATTCATTTATAAGGTTGCATCTTACTGGATTGGCACAACTCTGGCACCAGCTGACTCCAAATGTTTCACATATGATGCTTGGACATAAGAAGATCCCTGCGCGTCAGGGTCACCCTCCCAGTTTTCCTGGGCTAAAATACCTGAATCATGAAGATGACCAAAAATAAGTTTAAGAAATATATAGGAAGCCTATACTGATGGGTGTTTCTCCAATCATAAACATAAAAATAAATGATATCACATTATGGCAACGCACTTAAAATTTGTCACTTAATAAATGTGTCTTGTCAAAATAAGTGCCTGCTGCAGACGCGTCTAAAGGGTTAATGATAAAAGAGATGCTCGCGTTTGCCATATACTCTCATAATCTCATGCGTAATCAGAGTTTACTGTTAAAGGAGCGTCTCTTTGATCATAAACAGTTTTGACGCGTGCGCATCAGGCACTTTTTTGACGAAACACGTGAAGCACATGGTTCTCATGACGCAACAAACACATTTTTTGAATTGGCGTCCCTCGGATGATCCGTCACCAGCTGCCACTGATGTACACTGCAAAAAATGACTTCGTATTTTTATCTTGTTTTAAATCAAATTTAAGTGAATTTGTGCTTAAAACAAGCAAAATAAATAAATAAATCTGCCAATGCACTGCAAAAATTATTTTCAAGAAGAAAATTCTTAGTATTTTTGTCTTGTTTTCAGTAAAAATATCAAAAAATTCTAAGCAAAATTTTCTTGAATTTAGTGTTTAAGAAAAACTTTCAAGTGCTTACCCCATTGGCAGATTTTTTTGCTTTTTTATGTACAAAGTCACTTAAATTTGATATTTTTGGTCTAAAAATTAGACTTATTTTCTTGGGTCATTTTGCTCATTAAGAAAAAGCATCTTAATCTAAGAATTTTAAAATATTTTTACTGAAAACAAGACAAAAATACTAAGAATTTTTTTTCTTGAAAATCATTTTTTGCAGTGTGGGGTGAGAAAAAAATCTTAATAGATCTTAATTTAAGAATTATTAGACATTTGTACTGAAAACAAGACAAAAATACTTAGTAAGAAAGTCATTTTTTGCAGTGTAAAGACTTATGCTATGAACCAATGCCTAAATGTTGTGGGCGGTGAGACTATTCAACAAAGACATATTATAAAACAATTTGATCAACATGGCATAAGCAACTGATAATGTAAGAAACAGCTGAGAATTGTACATAACCATAAGCATGGATGTACCAAAGCATTTGCAACTTCTTCAAAAAATGAGACACAAGTGACACAATAATGTAAAGATTGAACAGCTAGTTTGAGAATTTCAATACTGATCTGAGAAATGTACCAAAGCGAAGTTAGTAGAAGTTAGTTGATAAATTAGATATAATTTTAAATTCAGCATTGCCTTTTTTAATCAGCATGGCACATTGGACAAAATAAGCAAAGTATTCGATTTTTACCAATGATGGGTCTGTAGTTCAGGGACATCGTGTGTGGCTGGTTATGTGAGTTTCTAGACTTTGTTGTCCGGTCAATCTGAAGTCAATTTAAAATCCTGGTCC
The DNA here is from genome assembly GCA_025389145.1 of Misgurnus mizolepis. Taxonomy (NCBI): domain Eukaryota; kingdom Metazoa; phylum Chordata; class Actinopteri; order Cypriniformes; family Cobitidae; genus Misgurnus; species Misgurnus mizolepis. Next base: position 5,436,308 of record JAIFKI010000021.1, read on the forward strand.
TGAAGGTCCAACTGCACCACACGATGGCCAGTAACACAAGCAGAAACTTCCCAGTATGACAAAAAAGCTGAGGTCAAATTGTATTTTAATCCTCTTTCAAATGCACCTTTTCCAACTCTGTTCCCGGAGTTACAGTGTGGATGGTTTTATACGCCAATTTAAGGTCTTGGTGTACCCTTTGATTTGCATAAAAAAGTTGTTTTGAAACATGCAATGTTTATACAATGGCATGCACAGACCTCCTCAGGGGCTGACAAGAATAAAAGGGCATAAAAATAATTATTATGTCAAATAACAATCAAATGTATTTATTTCTCTTCTGGTGTTTACTCTTTCTTTCCTTTGCATTATATAAAAAACATTGTAACACACTCATAACACATCAAACTAAAACGGTAGGAAATATAATTTAATTTACCAAACAAAACAGCGAGAATCAAGCTAATTTTGAGGACTTCATGTTCATGTTGTAAACTTTATGTATTTATTATATGTATAAAAGTGTTAGCAATCATGAAATTGGTAGGTTAACCGATCTATTCACAATGTTTTAATTCCTTATTTCTCTGATTAAATCTCACTTCACCTTCTTTGACTTTGTGTTAAATGCCTTTCTTACAAAAAGAAGCCTTTCAATAAGCTTAACCATTTGAAATTATTTCTAAAACCTATTTTTCATAGCTAAAACACACAGACAAGCTGGTCTAGCTGTGTTTTGGTCCCTTTTAAGCTGGTCTAGGTGGACTAAGCTTGTCATGCTGTTAGACCAGCTGACCAACCAGCTTGACCAGCTTTGCCAGGCTGGAAGGACCAGCTTAGACCATCTACCAGCTTATGCTGATCTTTGCTGGATTTTTCAGTAGGGTTAGCTTAGCACACCATTAAACCTTAAGCGATTTCCAACTGTAGCGATTCCCAGCTTCAGGAGAAAACACATTTTGCATGTTTTTGCCTCCTGTGATGCAAGTAAATATGCTAATAAAGATGGTACATTGTGAATATTTTATTAATTTAACATGCACTTTATTTACATAAATATATTTAATTATGTAAATAAAGTGCATGTTAAATTAAGACAATATTCACCATGTACCATCTTTAGCATATTTACTTACATCGCAGGAGGCAAAAACAGGTAAAATGTGTTTTTGTGGGACATATTTTTGTAGGCATGCCTACAAAAATGTTTCCCCTTAATGTATGTCTTCAATTTTACTTGTCTGAAGTCTTTATAGGAGATTGTTGATCTGATCTCTCATTTATTCAAGTTTTTAATTTTATTAATTTTTTTTTTTTTTACAATTTCTAAGAATTTCATGTTTCAATGTGATACCATGGTTCGCCTGGGAGGTTTTCTCCCCCCTTTATACCATTTAAGCTATCTGGATTTTCTATGCCAAGTTGACTACTTAATTTCAATAAAACCAGAACACAATTTAACACTATTTTTCCTATGCTTAGTTTATTTGTGTTTTTAAGTGTTGTTGTCCATCTGAGAGTAAGTTAAGAGCAAGTGAGTACACTAGCAGCCTATACACAGAAGGTATACACACACACATATACACACAGTGTTTGGTGTTAAACAGCGGCATCCCAGCTAACAGAAAAAAGTTCTAAGAACGTTCCCTGAAAGTTCCCAAGGTTCCCAAAAACGTTCTGCCAACGGAAAAAGTGTCCAGTTTTCTTGACGTTCTAAGAACGTTTTTGGGTTGTTTCAACGTTAGAGGAATGTTACATTTTACCATTTTTAAACGTTATGACAATGTCATGTTTTAATGTTCACACAATGTTTAAACAACAACTGTTTATTATGTTGACTTGTTTGACTATTATGTAAATGATAGAGAAACATTGCATTTTATTATTTTATAAAACATTATTTCTGAATGTTCAGTAAATATATTGCTGTAGAAAACACAATTCACTTATTAGGCTTAGATGTTGATGTTTTGTTTAATTTTAAGTCGCCATTATTGTGATTAGTGTTTGTTTTAGTTGGATGTAAAATGTAACATTCCTCTAACGTTGAGACAACACAAAAACGTTCTTAGAACGTCAAGAAAACTGGACACTTTTTCTGTTGGCAGAACGTTTTTGGGAACCTTGGGAACTTTCAGGGAACGTTCTTAGAACTTTTTTCTGTTAGCTGGGATATAGACAGATACTGTATCCTATATAGGCCTAGTACTGTACAAAGAGATTAACTTTACATAAATGGCAATAAAAATAGCTACCTTCAAATTTGGACAGAATATTTTTTCACATAGAAATCAAGCAGAAATTTTAACATTAGGACATTACGTAAATAAATAGCAGCTTTTTAAAGCCCAGTAGGTTTTGTAAGACAAATAACTAAAGTCAATAATTTAAAAAAAGTGTTTGGTCACATCTTAAAATAAAATAAAATACTGACTTTCAGTTTATGATGAATGTTGTGGCTAATAACACTTATCATTCAAAATAGTAATTCTGCATGAAAATGCTATTTAGGCCATTAAAGACCGGCTGATAGTTGTTAATAAGAGCTTTCTCTTCTTGGATTTGCGAAAGAAAGCGATGATGGTTTTTCATGGCTGGAAAAGACAAACTGCAGTTAGCAAATCTTCTGTTGGGTAATAAAATGTTAATTCTCACATTCAAACAAAACAGTACAGATTTGTTTCTTTGACTAACCTTCAGAGACGAAGAAGTGTGCGGTGTAGAAAGCGGTTTTGATGGCCGAGAGCGTGTGAATCATACCGGCTTTCTCAATCCACTCAAATGGACTTTTCTCTGGATGCCACTGTACAGCATAAAATGGATAGCGATACGCTACAAGATATAAACAGATTCAGACAAAAAAAATCTGATTGTTTTGGTATAAAACTATTTCTGAGTGCACGTTGTGAAATCAAATGAGCACACACTTTCAGAAAAAAATGTACAAAAGCTGTCACCATACCTGCCAACTTTTCAAAAAACCTTGGAGTGAGATTTTGTCGAAACTCTGCCACAGGAATACGTCAGTTGCCAGCTAAGCTAATGGCAAGCTAAGCTGCAATCGAATCACAACACACTAAACAAACTACACAATCAGAACTCAATACGTATTTCTGGAGGAGGGACTTCACAGAACAAGGAAGACATCAGCCCGTTTTTAGGACAGTGAAAACGGCGCTATACATGTAAGTTAACGCGTAAATACCGCTTTTTTACACGTGAAACATGAACACGTTATATTGCGCACTGTAAACACAAAGCTTCAAAAATACAGGAAGAACGGGACCTTTAAAATGTATGAGTGAGTACTATATTGGAAGACATTTCATTTTTACATACCATGTTACAGGGCCAGATTTACTAAATGGGGCAAATAAGCAAAAGAGCGCAAATCCAAAAAAGCGCTGATGGGAGTGGTGATTTCTGCGGGTTATTAACTAAAAATGCACAAATTAAATAACACAGGCACAACAGTGGATTTCCATACTGATCAACAAATTAGTTCAGTGTCACAAATAAGCAGAACGGATGCTCCTGTGGGTGATCTAACGCCTGATGAGCTTGAGTTCAGCACCACTGACATCCTAGCTAAAATTTGGGGCGAAATCCCAGCTAATGAAGCCAAAATACAGTGAAAAGTACCTGAAGACAAAAATATAACGGGTTACAAGAAGTTTTGAAACACCCGCAATTGTGTGACGACTTCTAGTGACTCCTCTTTTATTTCCTCCAGCAAATAAAAAATAACATGGCTTGGCAAACAATATTTTTTAATGATGACATTCCAAATAGACGCCAAAAGCAGGCTACCGTCAAGTCTCGTCCCGAGATCAGATAATTTTTTTGAGTGAGTGCGTATGAAAACAGGCAAAACCGTGAGAAAGTGTGAGGGTTGGCAGCTCTATTTAAATTTTCACCTTTTAAAAACAACATGTACCTCTATGGCACCAACGTGTACCTTTGATTAATATGTATCTTTTGGGTACAAAGTGTACTTTTGGAAATACTGTCCCAGTGACAACTTTGTACATTTATTTCCTAGAGTGCTTTAATTAACATGTGCTGAATAAGGAATTACGTGTGACACATTCATACCCTCCATTGTAGAAACGAACTCCGTCTTGCCGTCTGTATTAGTTGTTAAGACTCTATAGAAACGCTTTAGTTTGGCATTGCTGCTGTAATTCTGTAAAAACAAAATAACTTTAAACAAATAATCAAGACATAGACTACTAAACAAACTGCTGAGTCAAAACAACATGTTTGTGCTTTGTCTAGTTTTATAGTCTCATTATTTTGCATATTTAACACGACTTTTCACCTGTAGTGACAAACCCCAACTATGGAAATTAGACGTGATGTTTTCTTCTGCTAGAGAGTGAAGGAGATCTTTTGGAAACCTTTTGAACATCCTGCTGTTTTGTGAGCCTACATTTAATAAAAAGTTACCAACAACAGTTAACACTTTAATCATCAAACTAAATCAAGAAAATTGGGCAAGAAGAAAGCTTGTGACAAGAAACTCTATAGCCACATTGGAAATATTTTTTTGAACACGTATCCTTCCAGACAAATAACAACACCTGGACTGAAGATCAGAGGTAAAGTGACGGCTTTGGTGTCGGTCAGTGTCAGCAGGTTCTTGTTGCTGGTCAGGATTGTGAGCTGCTGAAAACCCTGACAGGTTCCCCAGATCGGAAAATAATCTGAAGCATCATTCGCCTGTTGTGTTAGGGTCACAATAAGCATCACTTTATCAGACATACAGACATTTATTTCACATAATACTTTAATAATTTACTTTTATTGCAAGGTCATAGAAAATCTTCGCCGTTCTTGCAAACTGAGACTTCTCGATGTCCGCGTTTCCACCAGGCAGCAACAAACTACAAGAGCAATAAACACAGAAAAAATGTGAAATACTTCAGATTTTTTGTTACTTACACAATTCTATGCAACCTTCAGTAATCTTGGTGTCTTTAAGCCTTGATTTAAAAGGACCGTTTGCATTGATTCAGATTAACTCACCCGTTTATCGAGTAGAAGAGTTTCACATATTCCTCCTTTGTTTGATTTATGCTGTGAAACACATCATACAACAACGTTTATTATAATTAAAATGATTATTGTTATTATTAATTTATGAGCTTGTGCTTAGCATCTTACTGGATTGGCACAACCCTGGCACCAGCTGACTCCAGATGTTTCACATATGATGCTTGGATATAAGAAGATCCCTGCGCCTGAGGGTCACCCTCCCAGTTTTCTTGGGCTAAAATACCTGAATCAGGAAAGATGACCAAAAAAAAAAAAAAAAAAAAGAGGGTGGTTCATGATTATGATACATTTTTCCACCAATTATTCTGACTGATATTTGCCGATACCAATAGTTTGGTGGTTAAATTAAATTCTGAGGATTACATTTTCTAAAGGTTATTTATTAATATTGAACAACAACAAAACTGTTATATTTCTTTACATTTTCTATACACATTGCATTTTCCTGTTCTCTTTTGATTGACAGATATATCTGCCCATAGTGTGAAAAATTGCTTTTATCAACTGATATCGATTATCAGGGCATATCTAATAAAAAGACATATATCACATTATGGCATTGAACTTAAAAGCCGTCATTTTATAAATGTATGCAATGTCATACATCTGCCGAGCCCCTAAGGTGACATTGGAGTAAAAAAAATCTATAGTTTAGTTCATGTGCTCATGTGAAACTTTCATGTGCTCAAACTTTCAAGGTTTTGTGTGAGCACATGAAAGTTTCACGTGAGTACATGAAACTAAACTTTATTTAATTTTTGTCCCCTTAGGAGCTCCATAATAAATGATGATGCACTGATATTAAATTTTTCCACCGATTATTCAGACAGATATCTGCTGATACCAATAGTTTGGTGGTTAAATTAAATTCTGAAGATTACATTTTCTAAAGTTTATTCATTAATATACAACATACATGTAAATTTTCTATACACAGAGCTTATTTTCCTGTTCTCTTTTGATTGACAGGATATATCGGCCATGACTATCGGCTGATTTTAAACTATCTGCCCATAGGGTGAATGATCGCTTTTATCAATCAATATCGATTATTGGCCGATATAGCCTATCAGGGCATATTTAATAAAAAGACACATTATGGCAATGAACTTAAAAGCTGTCATTTTATAAATCTATGCAATGTCATGCATCTGACATCATTCTCAATTGTCTAAAAATACTTATATCTACTGCAAAAAATGATTTTGAAGAAAAAATGTCTTGGTATTTTTGCCTTTTTTTCAGTAAAAATATCTAAAAATTGTTAAATTAAGATGCCTTTTCTTGATGAGCAAAACGACCCAAGAAAATAAGTCGTTTTTAGAGCCAAAAATTATTAAATTTAAATGATTTTGTCCATAAAACAAGCAAAGAAATCTGCCAATGGGGTAAGCAAATTTTTCTTGAATATAGTGTTTGAGAAAAATGTTCAAGATTTTTTGCTTGTTTTATGCACAAAATCACTTAAATTTGATATTTTTGGTCCAAAAACTAGACTTATTTTCTTGGGTCGTTTTGCTCATCAAGAAAAGGCATCTTAATTTAACAATTTTTAGATATTTTTACTGAAAACAAGACAAAAATACTAAGACAATTTTACAGAACAACAGCATATTTTAAATGTTTAATATGCATATTTCTAACTATGGAAATGTGTAAAATGTACCAAAGTTACTTTGCCATCAAATGATTTAGTTAATAAGTTTAATAATATAATAATATAAATTCACATAATTTGATATTTTAATTTCATTTTTTTATTAGCATGCACATAGGATAAAATATGCAAAGCATGAGATTTTACCAATGATGGGTCTGTAGTTCATGTACATCTTGAATAGCTGGTTATGTTAGTTTCCGTACTCTGCTGTCCGGTCAATCCGATGTCAATTGAAAATCCTGGTCCTGAAGGTCCAACTGCAACCACACACTGCCCAGTAACACATTGCAAACACAGACTACGGAAAAGCCCAACGCTCCTATTTTATTCCACAAGCAGGAACCTCCCAGTATGACTTAATATTAATAAATATAAAACTAGGGTCAGTTAACACATTGCATTTTAATCTTCAATTTTCCAACTCAGCTCTGTTCCTGAAGTTAGACCAATACTACACTTTTAGTTATAAGGAAGTTGTACCTGGGACAAAAATGTCCCAATATGTACCATTAAGGTACAAACATATACCTGTAAGATACCACAGTGTACCTTAGAAGTTCTTTTAGGTACAAAAGTGGACGTTTCGAAAAGGTACCACTTATTCAAAACGTTATGTACCTTTTTGATGGCTTTATCTGATATGTCCATTTCAGGTCTTGGTTCATCCTTTAAAATCTTTGAGTTGACAACACTGATTTGCATTTTTATGATGATGTGGATTTTACAATTTTAATAGAGTTGTATTAATATTATTGCATTTATACCTTGAAATAAACATAAGCGGTCGTATTATCACTATTCAAATTTGATTAAATTAAAATCAAAATGTTCATAAGCTACCATTTCATTGGATAAAGCATATTACTAATTTAAAATGCATAATATATTTTATTAGGCCTATTTGAAAAGTTATTTATTTTATTTACAAATTCCATCTCTCTGAAAAAAGTTATTTTTCTAGAAAAGTTAGTTAATAACACAAAAAACTTTTGTTAAAGGAAATAACTAAACTAAACTAAACTTTTTAAAGGTTTGCTGCCCCCTTTAGATATTTTGAAGTATAGCAGTCTGGTTTGCACAGAAAACCATAGTTGAATACTTATTCATTAATTCAAATAATAAAATATGCTATTATCTTTATTTAAATAAAAACAGAACACAATGTAGACATTTTTCTAATGTCTATTTTTCCTAAAATGTACAAAGCAACGAAACATGATTGTAACATTGCATTGATCGTGCTACCGTAACACAGTGTGTATGATTATGACACACGCATCACAATATACAAAAAGATTAACTTCTGACAATAAAATATAACACATGCCTTAAGATTTGGACAGAATCTGTATCGATTTCACATATAAAGCATCCAGAAATAAAATCAGGAGATGACGCGAATAAATAGCAGCATGAAAAGTTAATCACACAAAAAATAGCAGCGTGATTATTCATCTTGTCAAGCCAAGCAGGTTTTGTAAGATAAATAGCTAAAAACAATAACTTAAAAACTCTGTAGTGTTTGGTGACATCTATAAAAATAAAAATGTAAAAAAAATACTGACTTTCAGGTCCTGATGAATAATGTAGGTAATAACACTTATCATTCAAAGTAGTAATTCTGCAGGAAAATGCTGTTTAGGCCTTTGAAGACCGGCTGATAGTTGTAAATAAGAGCTTTCTCTTCTTCAGTTTGCGAAGGGAAGCGGTGATGGTTTTTCATTGCTGGAAAAGACAAACTGCAGTTAGTAAATCTATACTCAATTATTTTTAGTCAAAGTAATGCCGACTCTCTATCATGGAGGTCAAGAGATTCTCTGATGCAAATGAAACAATACAGATTCATTTCTTTGACTAACCTTCAGAGACGAAGAAGTGTGCGGTGTAGAAAGCGGCTTTGATGGCCGAGAGCGTGTGAATCATCCCGGCTTTCTCAATCCACTCAAATGGACTTTTCTCTGGATGCCACTGTACAGCGTAGAATGGATAGCGATACGCTACAAGATATAAGACAGATTCACGAATCAGCACCAAAAATTAACACAACTAATTGTGAGGGAAATCAAATAAAAGAGCTTAACATGTGCTAAATAACATCACACAAACAATAAGATGTCATGTGGCGCATTCATACCCTCCATTGTAGAAATGAACTCCGTCTTGCCGTCAGTATTGGTGGTTAAGACTTTATAGAAACGCTTTAGTTTGGCATTGCTGCTGTAATTCTGTGAAAACAAATTAACTTTAAATTATTAAGATGTACTGCCGAATAAAAACCAAGTTACGTTCCTGCTTTTGGTGACATAATTTGTGCTTTATCCATTGTTTTAGCTTTATATTGTATGATGCATGTAGCAGATAATATTGTAGTTTGCGATAATTTCGTAACTGTTGTTTTAACCATGTGAAAAATCCATATTAGAGTATATATTCCCAGATAGCATGCAACCATTGAAACAATGTTAAAAATCTTTGATTTGTCAATGTTAATACCATTGAATCAATATCACGTTTGCACCCTCCATTAATATTGAAAAAATATTGAAATTTCAACAAATCACCATTATCGTGATCAGTGTTTGCTTTAGTTGGGCCCTTTACTCTTGTGTTTTAATGGTAAGTTTTCTTTGGCTGCTGAAACAGTGTTTTAACAAAGATCTTTATGTTATCAAGTAGTTTAATTCTTGTAGATATACCTAAATTATATTAATGAAATACTGTTAAAGTTATGCAAAAACATCTTAAGATTTTACAGTACTAGTTGGAAACTGTGTCAGGTCTGTTATTTTGAGGATTACATAAAAACATTAAAAAAGTTAAACTACTGAATCCATCTCTGATATCATGAATCGGTCTATGAATCTCATCAATGGTGACGATTAACAAAAGAAAGCTTCATGCTGCAATGCATGCTGGGTATCATCGTAGTACTAAACTAATTTATAACTCCCAGCATGCATTGCAGTTGATTGTTTTATATGAATTTGTTTGATGATTGTCACCATTGTCGAGATTTGTAGGATGAGTAATGATATCTGAATGTGTCAGCAATTTTTCTGTTTGTCTTGTCACAGTGTATTTACAAACCAAAACAATTATAAATGTCAAAAATGGATCAACATAATCATGTAAAGCAGCTTAATTTTATATAATCTTGAATTCTTCACAAAAAGCAATCAGTTTCAAGTTCAAATTAACTTTGAAACACATCTTTCTTTTCCAATGCAGATGAGTTTCTACATAAACACAAACAAACACTAAAAAAAAGAAAAGAAAGATTTAACTTAGTGGAACAAAAGAGTCAAGGACCCAACTAAAGCAAACACTGATCACAATAATGGTGATTTGTTGAAATCTCAATATTTTTTCAATATTAATGGAGGGTGCAAACCTGATATTGATTCAATTAAGTTTACATTGACAAATCAACTGTTTTTAACATTTTTTCAATGGTTTGCATGCTATCTGGGTTGTTTGCTTTAAAAAAAAAAAAACGCATTCAGTGTCCACAAATTTCCATCAATAACATCAACATTAATCATATTAACGTGCTGTAAGAGGGAGCTTGAACAAAACAAGTCTCACAAACACATCTTTGAGGAAAGCAAAATATCATCTATAGTTATCAAAAAACAAAACAGATATTATCGACTTTGAATTGATTTGTCCCAATATCAAAATATATCTTGAGTGAGAATGTAGTCGTACCTGTAGTGACAAACTCCAGCTATGGAAATTCGACGTGATGTTTTCTTCTGCTAGAGACTGAAGGAGATCTTTTGGAAACCTTTTGAACATCCTGCTGTTTTGTGATCCTGCGTTTAATAAAAAGTTACCAACAATAGTTAACACTTTACGGAGCCACCAAGGGGACATGGAGCAAAAATTAAATAAAGATTAGTTTTGTGTGCGCATTTGAAACTATTGCGTGCGCACGCAAAACTAAACTTTCAAAAAAAATCTGCACATGAAGGTTTCGCGTTAGCACATGAAACTAAACGTAAATTTTTTTTTACTCCGATGTCACCTTAGGGGCTCGGTTATACTTTAATAATCTGAAGATCAAATTAAACCAGACAATACACAAATATAATAAAGAAAATTGGACGAAAACAAAGATTACGACACAAAACTGTAGCCACACTGAAAAAAAATCGTAGTATTTTTATCTTGTTTATGTACAAATATCTAAACATTCTTAAATCAAGACGCATTTTTTGTTGAGCAAAATGACCTAAGAAAAAAAGTCTACTTTTTAGATAAAAAAAATTACATTTAAGTGAATTGGTTCATTAAACAAACAAAAACAAATATGCCAATTGGGGAAGATTTTTTTTTAACCTTTTCTTGAATTAAGATTTTTTTTCTCACCCCATTGGCAGATTTTTTGTTTTGTTACAAATTTCCTTAAATTATATATATTTTTGTCTTAAAACTGGAACTTATTTTCTTGGGTCATTTTGCTCAACAAAAATGCATCTTGATTTAAGAATTTTTACATATTTGTACAAAAACAAGATAAAAATACTAAGCTTTAAACTATGATTTAAACATACACTGCAAAAAATGATTTAAGAAAACTGTTTCTTAGTATTTTTGACTTGTTTTCAGTAAAAATATCTAAAAACTCTTAAATTAAGATGCTTTTTCTTGATGAGCAAAACGACCCAAGAAAAAAAAGTCTAGTTTTTAGACCCAAAATATCAAAATTTAAGTGATTTTGTTCATAAAACAAGCAAAAAAATCTGCCAATGGGATAAGCAAATTTTTCTTGAATTGAGTGTTTAAGAAAAATTTTGAAGATTTTTTTTGCTTATCCCAATGGCAGATTTTTTTTGCTTGTTTTATGCACAAAATCACATAAATTTGATATTTTTGGTCTAAAAACTAGACTTATTTTCTTGGGTCGTTTTGCTAATCAAGGAAAAGCATCTTAATTTAAATTTTTAAAAATATTTTTACTGAAAACAAGACAAAAATACTAATAATTTTTTTTCTTGAAAATCATTTTTTGCAGTGTAATAAGTAAGAAAGTTTTGCAGTGCACATTTGAAAGACAAATAAACAGCAGACAAACAACACCTGGACTGAAGGTCAGAGGTAAAGCAACGGCTTTGGTGTCGGTCAGTGTCAGCAAGTTCTTGTTGCTGGTCAGGACTGTGAGCTGCTGCAAACCCTGACAGGTTCCCCAGATCGGAAAATAATCTGAAGCATCATTCGCCTGTTGTGTTAAAGTCACAATGAGCATCACTCTATCAGACAATTCTTTCACATAATACTTATAATAGTTTACCTTTATTGCAAGGTCATAGAAAATCTTTGCCGCTCTTGTGAACTGAGACGTCTCGATGTCTACATTACCACCAGGCAGCAACAAACTACACACAGAATAAATGTAAATATACATCTAAAACTTAAATATATAAAATCAATAAATACTTTAAACAACATTTAATGAGCTCATATCTTTCATTCAGATTCACTCACCCATTTATTGAGTTAAATAATTTCACATAATCTTGCTCTGTTTGATTTATCCTGTAAACATTTATGAATAATTAATATTGTTATTCAGATGATTATTATTATTTTAGGAGATTTTGTTTGTATTTAGCATCATACCGGATTGGCACAACCCTGGCACCAGCCGACTCCAGATGCTTCACATATGATGATGCTATGTAAGAAGATCCCTGCGCTTGTGGGTCATCCTCCAAGTTTTCCTGGGCTAAAACTCCTAAAAAAAAAAACACACACAGCAAACAAATAGATACACGATGTATGGGGCTTTATTGGTGCTTCATCACGTGTGTTGCCATGACAATGCATTGAAATGAAGCAAGATGATCCTGAACATTCGAGAAACAGAACGCGTCGTTTTCAATATCACATCGGGAAAATAAATGATGCATTGCACCATTGCTTATCTAGCAAGCACGTGAACAGTAAAAGACACACATGCCGACGTTTATTAATAATGCTTAACTTACCGATGATGGGTCTGTAGTTGAAATGACGCGCGCATGATGCTGGCGGTGGGAACGCGCAGAGAACAGCCGCGAGGACAAATACCTGGCAATACATTCACCTATAATGTCACACCACACGACCAAATAAAGCAAAGATCCTCGGAGAAGAAGACGATGTCAGCTCAACTGGCGAAGCTTCTCCGGATTCTGATCCTGTCACGTTTCCAAAGCTGGCGTCTGACGGACGGTGGCTCGTGAACTGTTATGTGCGTCCGCAAGGATTAGCGTGAGGAAAAGAGCGAAGAGTGGTCGCTGGCTCCGCCCCCTTATAACGTTTGCACATCAATTAAAAATGGACAAAAATATCAAAGCTTTAAAACGGTCATAAAGATATTTTTCTACCACTTTTATTGACTTATTTTTTTTAAACCAGGATTAGTTCTAATCAAACTACCAAACATTTATTCAGTTTCAAATTTTTAACCCTTTAAAGTTTCAATTAATGAAATTGGAATGAAAACTAAATGTTTTTTCTTCGTGGTATTTTTTTTTACAAATGACTTATCTGTGAGCTTCATAATTTTTTATTCATATGCCCTCATAATCTTTAATCAAAAACACAAATCTCCTTCCCTCCTGGAAACGATGCATATTCACTTCCGGTCATATGGTATGGCAGGTGGGCGGGGTCTGGAAAATATCGCAGCAATTAGCAAATAGCAAAATAACCTAACTTCAAACGATCCAATCAGTTGTTGACGGACGAAATCAAGTCCAGCCATGACTTTTTATTTAAGAAGCCCACTTGGACAACAGCACTGAAGGGAAAATAAGACAATCGCTACTTCCATTTCATGGTGACTTTAAATGCCAGTTTGTTTACATGATGTTGACAAAAAATTAAATATTTATTTTTAAATATATTTTTTATTGTTTGGATACGTTAATAATTAACAAAAATAATAACTTTGTTGAATAAGTATTTTTAAACAGTTTTGGATATTGTAAAAAAAAATAGAGGATAAAGATGTCTATGTCATAAAATATTATATATTAATTTCATACTTTTACTGTCTTCACTTTTTAAGCCAGAATCAGACCTGATCATAACTATGAAACATGTATTAATTTTCAGAAGTTTAACCCTTTAAATACTATAGTGTTAACATATTGCCAGATTATGAATAAAAAAAAATCATAAAATATTTGAATTTTCCAAATAAAAGCATTATATAAAATGCATGATTGGTGTTTAAAAGGAACACGGTTTAAAACTTGCCATTTTAAAGGATTTCACTTGTCCTTCCCACCCAAGTGTAACAATTTGTGCAATAGTTTAAAAAACAATATTAATGAAAACAAATTAGAGTAAAATATTAACATTTAATAAAAATGCACAGCTTTAGCAAATGTTATGCTGTTTGCATTAACACAGCCAAATTTACAAAAATAAATACATTGAAAAGGACAAAAATGTCCATGCAAATGCACAAGGGTTAAATATCGCAGTGATGTTAATTATTTATTTTCACACGCCAATGCATTATGAGTTTTTTGTGAATGAGTTTTAATTTTCTGATAAAGCATGATGCCCTTAATGGAATTATAAATATTACAATCAATATTCGGTCATGACAGGACAGAAAATCTACATTATTCTGATTATTTCTATAGTTTATTATTTCTATGTATTTTTGAACATACAGACATAAGAAGTATAAAACAGTATAAAAAAATGACAGAAAACATGCCAGACTGCAAGGTATGATTGCAAATTTTCATAATATCAGTAGTGTTATGATGTGTAAAAATAATTATCTTAATATATGAATTTGCTCACATATAGCAAAAGCAAAAAATGTTATCTAAATTGTCTAAAAAGTGTAATTTCATCTATTAAAAATATAAATGGATTTATTCAAAGACAGAAATTAAGTTTTTATTAACTGTAACATAAAATCCTGACATACGGTAAGATAAAGTAAAACATTTCTGTAAAAATTACAGTATTACTGCCCGCTCTTTGCCAGTAACTTACTGTAGATTTTGATTTATGTTATTTACTAGCAACCATTTGTTCAAAGTTAAATAAATATTAAACATTAACAAGTTTTTATCTTTACAGAATAAAACTAAAATAACAGACTCATGCAAAGCATTCTGGGAACCAAAATCTGAAGGAAAAAAAACAGAAAAAGGTTGATGAGGATTTCTGGTTAAATGCTTTGCACAAGGCTGTTATTTTATTGTTTTATTCTGTGAGGATAAAGACTTGTTAATGGTTAATGTTTATTTAACTTTGAACAAACGGTTGCCAGTAAATAATATGCATTTAATTCTACAGTAAGTTACTGACAAACATTTGCATAACTACAGCAAAGTTTTAAGGTGTGACTGATGGTAAGGGGTCACAGTTTTTCAGAAGTAACAAGTTTTTTTTTTGCAAAACAACTTCCTGTTCTTGCTCCTACAGGTTATAACACAGAAAGTGACACAGATGCAGGCCACCACATTACTAAACCACAACAAGAGAAATCATTGTGTAAGCACATTGTTGCTAAATCAAAATATGATTGTGATTGTTAAAATATGCACGCTAAAGGCTCCTCTTATAATAAAAGCACGCATTAGTGACCTAGAAAAGCAGAAGCCCTTGTTTGCCCTCTTTGCTGTTCAGCTCCTCTGGACATGATGTCATAAACTAAAACAACAACAGTAGCCACGCCCACCAGAACTGAAATGACCAACTGGATCACAGCTTCAGTAGTACCACAACAGCAGACACAATCTGAGGTGATAAACAAATATACACACATATAAAGGCTGCTGACATATCTGAATGCAGATGACTTGTATACAAAAAACAAAACCAGTATCGTACCTGAACACGGCTGACAGAGTTTAGGGATGTTGAGATGTTGAGTCTGATTACTGATGGGATTGTTGAGTACACAGCTGTATGTGTTTGTATCCTGATATTCAATCTCCAGAGGTAGAGATCTGATGTTGAGATCAGACACACTGATGCTGGACAATGAACTGTTTCCTTTGTACCAGGAGAGAGTCGCATCTCTCACACTTAATACCGAACACATTAACACACATTTTGAAACTGATGATATTTCCGATGATGGAGGATTTTGTGGACAATAACTGATGATGACAGGAACAGGAAGACGAGCTGGAAAGAATAAATTATCAGTAAAGGCTGTTTTGTGTGTCAGTGATGCTAGTTTGAGTTCATTTATAATGACAAAGTCTATTGCTTTGCCGTTATCCTCGCTTTTGAAGTCACTTTAGACAAAGCGTCTGCTAGATATGATCCTGGACCACAAAACCAAACTAGTAATTTTTTTATTGAAAAGCTGAATAAATAAGTTTTCCATTAATGTATGGAAGTACGGAGCCCCTAAGGGGACATGACGCAAAAATTAAATAAAGTGAAACTTTTGCGTGCGCACGTAAAACTTTCGCGTGCGCACGTGAAACTTTCGCGTGCTCACTTGAAACTTTCGCGTGCTCACTTGAGACTTTCGCGTGCTCACGTGAAACTTTCGCGTGCTCACGTGAAACTTTCGCGTGCTCACGTGAAACTTTCGCGCACGCACGTAAAACTATCGCGTGCATGCGTGAAAGCATCGCTTTGCATGCACACGTGAAAGTATCGATTTTGCGTGCGCACGTGAAAGTATCGCTTTCACGCATGCACGCGATAGTTTTACGCGCGTGCGCAAAAGTTTCACGTGAGCACGCCAAACGAAACTTTTTTAAAAATTCTGCACATGAAGGTTTCACGTAAGCACATGAAACTAAACTTTCGATTTTTTTTACTCCAATGTCACCTTAGGGGCTCGGTATGGAAGTGAGGTATTAGTTAATATTTGGCTGAGATACAACTATTTAAATATCTGGAATCTGAGAGTGCAAAAACAAAATTAAAGTATTGAGAAAATCGCCTTTAAAGTCCTTAGCAACACATATTAGATATGCGGGGCAAAGATTAATCGCGATTAATCGCATACAAAATAAAAGTGTTTTTTTAATAAAAAGTGTGTGCTGTGCGTAATTATTTTTCATATATAAATACACACACATTCATGTATGTATTTAAGAACATTTACATGTGTATATATATTTATTTATATTTGTATATATTCTATATGATATGTAAATGTAAAAAAATATATATAAATAAAAATTGTGAATGTATGTGTGTGTGGTCTAATATATATAATTATTATGCACAGTACACACACGTATATTATGCAACAAAAAAATATTTTGTATGCGATTAATCGTGATTAATCTTTGCCCAGCACTTATATTTACAAAATATTTTCATGGAACATGATCTATAATTTATATCATGATGATTTTGGCATTAAAAAATTTTGACCCATGTATTGTTGGCTATTAGTACAAATCTACCCATGCTACTTATGACTAAGTTTTGTGGTCCAGGTTCACAAATGTAAATTTCACATGCTTAATAGCCAATAGCTGTGCTTTATTATGATAAACCACAGTTAAGACCTATTTATGTTAATCATCACTCCACATCACCCATTGTGTAGCATAGTATTATATTTTCATCGCTATAAAATACATAAAATAGGTAGTCACCAAAATTGCTCACCATTGACAGTAACATTGAACGTTTTCCTTGTCACTTTTTCTCCAATGATCTGAGCTTTATATTGTCCAGCGTCTATGGTTGAGATGTTTCTGATGGTGAGCGATCCAGTCGTACTGTCCAGCTCCATTCGGCCCCCGAATCTCTCATTGCCTTCAGAGATCATTTGGTATGTCGTGTTGAGTTTAGCTATACAAGAATCTCCACACATCCACATGATCAAATCGTCCTCCTGGATTTCAGTAAGATCACTGTTTAAAGTCACAGTATCTCCCTCCATCACAGACACAGACTTCACTTCATCTGTATCAACACCAAACACACCTGCAGACACAAACAGAGACATTTTATCCATCACATTAAATAAAAGTACATAAAACGCATTAAAAAGATCAAATAGATTTGTAAATTACCAGGAAGGTGCCACAAGCATAAACTAAGAATTACAAAAATATGAAACATTTTTATGAGATGTTTTCTGAACAGTCACTCGTGTGTGAAAACAATCTTCAGACTGATCACATCACAGAGTCCTCCCTCGACAAGACACTGTACCACCCTCACAAGTGCACGTATATACACTAGCTGTGATGGTATGATATACTCTACTTGCCAAATAAATCATTATTTTTATCACCAAAGAAGTTTATACATTTTCAAAGTGATATAAATACAAGGAGTGGAGTATTAATAGCACACTGCATTATTAAAAACATTAAAATCACATTTACATGACTATAAATTTTAAAACTTTTGAAGTGTTACATGAAGCATCAACCAGGAAACTAAATGTTAAATCAAATATGTAATCACTCAACTACAAAGAATAAAATATAATGTGATTAAAGTTGTCTGGACATTATGGGCAGACTGTGTGTTATTATAAGTTTTCAGCAGTCTGTGTAGTATTTAAAACAGATAAAACCCTGTTCAACTGGATTGTTTACTTTTGAAGTATTATCATTTTATGTAATCTCAGATTGTATCTATCATTAAATCAGTATTGTGTAAAGGATGTTATACTGTGAGGTTGATGACAGGAAGTCATTCGCCCACATACACATAACTTTTTCTCGCATAAGCTCTTTGTCCACCCAACAGAAGGAAACCACAATACTTTTTAGATCTGAAGAAATGAGACCAACGTTCTTTCGCTTTGACTCTAAGATTGCTGGTCAAAATGTGTATGATGGTTTAATAAAATAAACAAATACCACAGTGGTTTGTGTGATACTGTTTTATTAGATGCTTCAAACTGTGACTTAAAACAACTAAATATTGTTAACATTGTTAACAAAACAGAGAAAATCTATCCATACATTTTTAATTTTGATATTCTGGCAGATTTACACATGGCCTCTGAATATTTTAGGCCGTAGCTGTATCCTATCTAGCCAGAACTTCTCGCGAGATTTGTCTGTTGCTGTATCCCCTCAAGGCAGAACCCTGACATCTTTGAAAGTGAAAGCGTGAAATGCTTGTCAAGTATGCACTGCACAGTCAAATGTGACATCTGCAGTGAGTAGTGAACAAACGCACTGCAAGTCTTGAACAAACAAACAACCGGACACCGGATTTACCTATTTGGGTTTATGTGAAAGTTTTAGAAGAAGAGCCTGAAGTGATTCCATATGCTGGCCGGTGTAGCATCCGATCCTGTTCGCCTCGGAATGTCTCCCCTTCTCGTTTTTTGTCAGCTGTTTTTTTCTTAATATTTATTTTATAGTTTAAAATTGTTGCAAGCTGTATTAGTTTGTACAAACTCTGTAAATAGGCTATACCATACTAGAAAAAACAAATAAATAAAAAACACGCAGATATTCTTAGGTACCTACGCATGCGCTGTTGGCAGAAACGGAAAACAGGATCGGCTGCTACATTCCTTAATCCGAAGGCTGCAGCCTCCGGAGGTCGCATTTATGGGCTGCATACCTCGTCAAGACTGTCTTATTTCAGAATATTAACAATTATAAAGTTGACTATTATTCTTAGTTAATCGTAAATTATTGTAATATGTTCATGACTTGCGAATGTAATGTTCAATTAACTGAAACAAACCAGGCTTGATGACGTACGCAGATGCGACCTCCGGAGGCTGCATCCTTCAAAATGAGAAACATCCTTCGGTGATTTGAGGAACTGGCATTTAATTTTTGTCTTCGGGAGCAGACAAGGACGCTGAAAACAAAGTAACAAATGGATCTTAGTCAGTATAAAAACAGTGTATATACTGACCTTAAGTCAGTTCGATATGGTCGTATTATTACCTAGCAGTTAAGTTCGATATAATCGTCGCGGTGTGTGGAAATGAAGAGCTGTCGGGACGCCATGCAAACACAGCGATAAAAACTACAAGAAACATCTTCATTAAACATAAACTACTCAAATCAGGAATATGGAGATTTCTTATTTATTTTTGTTCGTGTTTGTGGAAGGTAAATACTTTAAAATTATGTATTCGAGTGCTTTCGCTTTCACTTAAAGGTCGTTTCTCAAATCCTCCGGATTTGAAGGTTGCATACGTCTTATTTAAGAATATTAACAATTATAAAGTTGACACATATTATATACTTATTTAATCATACATTTTTGTAATATGCATAATTGCGAATGTAATGTTCAGTTAAACCAGGCTTGTTTACTTGAAGCCTGCACCTCCGGCCGGGGGAGAAATGAGTCCGCGTGCTCACGTGACTTCTGTTTGTGTTCTTCAGGGGTGTTTGGTGATGAAGTGAAGTCAGTGTCAGTTATGGAGGGAGATTCTCTTACTCTACACACCGATTTTACTGATATACAGACAGCTGATCGGATAGTTTGGATCTTTGGACCTGAAAAAAATCGCATAGCTCAAATCAACACAGTAGCCAATAAGATCTCAATATATGATGATGTTCTTGATGGGAGATTCAGAGACAGACTGCAGCTAAATGATCAGACTGGAGATCTCAACATCAAAAACATCAATACTGAAGACTCTGGACTTTATGAACTACAAATCATCAGTGGAACCGCTGTCTCTTCTAGAAGATTCAGAATTACTCTTTCTTGTGAGTATTTAGTGTCTGTATTTAATTGGGATTACAAGGTTATACAGTAATATTTAATAAAAAAATACAATATCTGGTTTCTATTAGGCCAACATCTTTAACTTCTATTTTTTGTCATCTTTTCCAGTTCATCTGCCCGTTCCTGTCATTACGAGCAACTGTCCACCAAACTCTTCATCATCATCAAACTGTTCATTATTGTGTTCAGTGTTGAATGTGAGAGATGTGAGTCTGTCCTGGTACAAAGGAAACAGTTTATTGTCCAGCATCAGTGTGTCTGATCTCAGCATCAGACTCTCTCTACCTCTGGAGGTTGAATATCAGGATACAAACACATACAGATGTGTGGTGAACAAAACCATCACAAACCAAACTCAACATCTCAACATCAAGAATCTCTGTCAGCTGTGTTCAGGTGATTTAAACACGTATTTGTTTTGGTGACCTTTACATTATAATTCAATACCTACAGATTTATTTACATTAATGACAGAAGTGCATTATTTTGCAATTACCTATAGAAACATCTTATCAAGGAACTTTCTCATTGTTTTGTAGAGAAATGGCCGGGTGTCAGCGATAAACAAGACTCATCCTTACAAGGTCATGCAATCCTGATAAGTGGTGTTGTCTCTGTTCTGCTGATTGTCGGTGTGGCGGTGATCGTCCTCATTTACATGAAATTTAGAAAACAAGATGGCAAGTGTTACCTACAGCTGATATAGCAAACATTAAGAAAAATGTGTTTTAATGTGTACATTTTTTAAGTCAGCTAAAGTTACTTGATTATTACAATTGTTAATTAAATTAAGTTAAGTTAAATTATATCTGTTTTTAAACAGGCAAGACCTCTGGAGAAGAACATATTAAGCTAAACGGTAAGATACTGTAAACCTGTATTTCTGAGTAAATAACAAAACTCATACATCAGTGGTTTTTCACATGTTGCTAAAGCTAGAATTGTATTTATAATGTTGTTTATGTCATATGTCCTCTGATTTACTGTGTCTGTTTGTTGTCCAGGTTTGTGTGATGCTGATGAAAAGAAGACAGATGGAGTAAAGAACATTACAGTACAAGCAGGAGAGGATTTCACACTGGACACTGGTGTCACAGACATACAAACAATTGATCTGATACAATGGAAGTTTGCAGAATTAGGTGACAACACTAACCCCTTCATTCACATGGTAAAAATTAATATAAACAGTAAAGAATTATTACTATCTGATGTTATTGAGAATTTGGGAGAAAGATTTAATATAAACAATCAGACCGGATCTATCACTATCAAAAACAGCAAAACCACAGACACTGGACTTTATAAACTAGAAATCAACAGCAACACAAATCCCATCTGCAAGTCTTTCGTTGTTACTGTAAATGAGTAGCTCAAGTATTTGTAAATGTAAAAGTAAATATAATGGTGATTCATGATTTAATCACTGCAGTGAATTGTAAAAATTAAATGCTGTGATATTATTACGTGTTTGGACTAAAACTCAAATACAACTCAAGTCAAATGCTGGAGTTTTGTGTCACCATTTTTAAGGGGCCATGCAAATTTTTGGTGAATACTGTACAATGTCATCAGTGCATAAGTAAGGACTAGTTGACGGCAATTGAATTATACGAAAATAATGCACTAATAATGCCTTTTACACCGAGGGTGTGCATTATTTTCAAATAATTCAAAGGACCGGAGTCAATTATTCCTCTTATACCACGGTTACCACAAACATTGCTCTGGTGCCTATTTTTAAGACATGTAAGGTGTGCGGTTATAGAAAAATAATCAACACCCATGGAACATTTCTCAGCCAATCAGAATAAAGTATTCAACAGGCCCGTGGTATAAGCAGTCATAATACTAACATCTGTAAAAAAAAATTTTCGTAAAATTGTGGTTCTTAAGAATGGCATTCAGCTGTTTGGACATGGAATCAAAAAATTACATTTGAATATTTTTTTAATAATTATTAAAAATAAGTGTAAAATGTATTAATTTAAAAATTGCTGTAGCTCAGGGAGAGTAATTACAAGGTTGTGTGTACAGCCAGAGTTCATAAATCTTTATTTTTATTATTTGATGTAAAATGTAAATGTATTATTTTAACTATATAGGGGTGATTTTCCGGACATGGACTACGCCTGGGTTATATTTGGTCATTTAAGTTTTTACAGTCTTGTAGAACAATGGCACTGATATTTGTTATGTTATTTCAGCACGATCTGTTTTCAGTTAAGACATCTTAAACATGCCTTTTAGTACTAGACTTGCTTAATGTTTTTATATTTTTTCTATGTATTAACATTTGTTCATTGTATTAACAAGTTGTATTCCCTTTTTTGGGCGACAGATTTTTACATTTGTTTTTTACTAAAACTTACCACAGCATTTAACCATTTTAATACAGTTTTTAATACTATACACATTTCCTGTATTTTCTGTATGTATTCTATTAAAGAGACTGAGAAACAATTATATATGATCACTATAACATTGCAAAAACAAAAAATCTAATTCTGGCATGGTGGCCTAAGACAATACTGTATATTTGATTAATATATTTCCTATTTTCAGCAAATATTACATCTATACGACAAAAGTCGTAGTTGGTTGGATATATTAAGATAATTGTTAACTTTTAGGATATTTAGTCCAAAAGTGTAAGTTATCCTATTCAAATTTAATGAAAGTCATAAAGGCTACAACTGGAATGGCTTGAGATTTGAGTAAATTATAGGATAATTTTCCTTTTTGAGTGAATAATTTAATCCTGACATTTGCTTGTTAAAATCCCATTTATTGTTTAGCCTAAATGAAAATTTTGAGTCTCTGTAGGCCAACCAAATCTACGCCACTTTTCTCTCGTGGTGACAATGGGCAATTTCAGTTTTTCATTAGATAAACTTTATTCAGACCTTAAAGGGATAGTTCACCCAAAAATGAAAATAATGTCATAAATGACTTAGCCTCATATCGTTCCAAACTCATAAGTTCATCTTTGGAACACAGTTTTAGATGTTTTATATTTAGTCCGAGAGCTTGTTGACCCTTCATTGAAAATCTATGTACGGTATACTGTCCATGTCCATAAAGGTAATAAAAACATCATCAAAGTAGTCCATGTGACATCAGTGGGTCAGTTAGAATGTGTTGAAGCATTGAAATTTTTTTTGGTTGTATTCTCTTCGGCGTCTGTTGTGAAGCGCATGTGCAAGACTAAAGTCACATGCCTGCAGTGACGCCGATGATGTACAATGCGGCTGACGTGTTATCTGGTGCGTCCAGCTGTTTTTTTTTGTGCGCTAGGCTTCGTTTACAGTCTGAGGGAGACGTACACTGTAAGTTTGAAAAAAAAACTTCGCAAACAAACATGTCTGAGGATAACATGTCAGCCGCGTCACTGCAGTCACGTGACTTTAGTCTCGCGCATGCGCTTCACAACAGACATGGAAGAGAAGACAATGTTGAATAAAGTCGTCATTTTTGACCAAAATGTATTTTGATGTTTCAACGCATTCTAACTGACCCACTGATGTCACATGGACTACATTGATGATGTTTTTATTACCTTTCTGGACATGGACAGTATACCGTACCTAGGTTTCAATGAGGGGTCAACAAGCTCTCGGACTAAATATAAAACATCTTAAACTGTGTTCCGAATATGAACTTACAAGTTTGGAACGACATGAGGGAGTCATTAATTACATTATTTAAATTTTTGGGTGAACTGTCCCTTTAATTCTGAAATTTACACCTTTATGTATAATCTAGCATTTTATGAGTCATTGCGTCTTTACACAGCCACAGAGAAGCAATCGTACACATTTATTACACAACAATATCTATAACAATTAAACCTGATTTACTTGTTTGGAACTGATCACATGCTGACTTCATTCATTGACATGTCAGATTTGCGGAAGAGGACTGTCATTTAACTTTTATCTTCAAGAGCATTGAAGTTGTTTTTATCAGAACAGAAATCAACATGAACACGAACAATCACTGAAGAATCTCAGTCAGTATAAAACAGTGTTTTTTGACCTTGAGTTATAGATTTACTTGTTTATTTAGTCGCGGTAGCTATGAAGAGCTGACGGGACACCAAACAGCACGAGAATAAACATCTTAAACATCATCATTTAACTACATTTGACTCAAATCAGGAATATGGACATTTCATATTTATTGTTGTTGTGCTTATTTGTATACGGTAAGTACTAAATGTAACTTTTGTCATTTCGCTTTTAAGTTGCGCAATTTGTGAAATTCTTGGAAACATGCGCCGCATGAAGTGTAATCCCGTGAATTCTGTTTGCGTTTGTAGGTGTGATGGCTGTTGACACAGATAAAGTGTCAGTTTTTATGGGGGATTCTGTTACGTTACATAGTAATGACACCAAAATACAAACAGCTGATCGGATAGTGTGGGTATTTGGACATGAAAACGATCGTATAGCTCAGATCAACAAAGCAGCCAACAAGATCTCAATATATGATGATGCTGTTGATGGAAGATTCAGAGACAGACTGATGTTAAACCGTCACACTGGATCTCTCACCATCACAAACATCACCGCTAATCACTCTGGACTTTATCAACTACAGATCATCAGTGGAAATGACATCCTTTACAAAAGCTTTACAATTATTGTTTCTGGTGAGTACTTGGTGTCTCATTAACAATATTTGCATTATTTTGCAATAAACTGGAAACTTTATTGGTATTGGTGAGATGTACAACTCAAGTAACTCTGGCTGATCTGTTTTTTTTTTTAGGAAAGTCATCAGGGGTCAATAAAGAAGAGGAATCATCTTCACCTGATCGTACAATCCTGACAAGTGTTATTGTTGTTTCTACTCTTCTGGTTATGATGACTGCAGTAGTGATCTTCTGCATTTACAGGAAAATTAGAAAAACAGATCAACATGGCAAGTGTTACCTACAGCTATACATAGCATACATAAAGCTTTGGTGTACAAATGTAAACATTTGTTTTAGACCCCCTTTGTACTATGAAGTTAAAATATGAATTTACGGCCTAGTTATATATCCTTTTATTTTAAACAGGCTTGACTTCTGCAGAAGAACTTGCTGATCTAAATGGTAAGATTTTGTAAAAATCTATTTAAGTCATCAATTTTTGTTTTAAAAATGCAATCAATTCATGTATGTGTGATTAGAATGACAAGAAAATAGAATTAGACTTGTTAATTAAATACAATTAATTTAAAATGATAAAAAATGTGTTATATTTGTTAAGCAATGTTAGGTGAATGCATAACGATTAATCGCGATTAATCTATAGCAGAATATATGTTTGTTTACATCATATGTGTGTGTGAGCTGTGTATAATAATTATTTATATATAAATATGCACACATGCATTTATCATTTTAAGAAAAATACATGTTTATATATTAAGTATTTATAAATAATATTAATTATACATAAATATACAAATGTATGGAAAATTTATATACACATGTAAACATTTCTTAAATATATACATATGTGCATTTATCTATTGAAAGTTATTATACACAGTTCACACACACATACTGTATATGATGTAAACAAAAACTTTTATTCTGCTATAGATTAATTGCAATTAATTGCTATGCATCCCTATTAGGTGCAGTTGTGTATTCATCTGTGTTATGCCTTGTTAGACTTAAGTTTTGTTTTGCATTTAGACTTAAATTGTAGGAAAGCCCTGCAAATTTTATTACACTTCCTCTCCACCATAGCTGCTATCATCAGCCTATTTTTAGAGTAACATCACTAGGGCTGCATAACGATTAATCGCAACTAATCGTTTGCATAATAAAAGTTTTTGTTTATATAATATGTATGTTTATTGTATATAATAATAATAATAATAATAATAATAATAATGTAAATTAAAACACACAAACATGGCTGTATAATGTTAAGAAAAAATAGATATATATAAAAATATAAAATATATGAATATAAAAATGTACAGATGTTAATATTTCTTAAATATATATTTGCATGTTTGTGTATTTATATATGCATAGTGATTATTATACACAATACACACATATATGATGTAAACTAAAATTTTCATTCTGCAAACTATTAGTTGCGATTAATTGTTATGCAGCCCTAAACAATACACAGACAGTTTTTAAAACAAACTAAAAATTGCTTTTGATGGATTGCTAAACTGTCAGATGTTAATAAATCTCTGGAGACCTTTTCCAACATCAAAAGTGTTAAACTTGCCATCCGTGTTTCTTATTTGTAGCCAATGAGATGCCAGAATGTTGGTATAACTGTAAGATTAGTTTGTCATTTCAATTGGCCAGTATACCAAAACTTCTACATGTACATAGTCAATGTGTCTGTTTGGTCTGCAGGTGTGCATGAGACTGAGAAGACTGTCAAAGATGAAGTAAAGTACATGGAAGTAAAAGTGGGAAATCCTTTCAAACTGGAGACTGGTGTTACAAACATGCAAACATTTGATCTGATACAGTGGAAGTCTGGAGAATTAAACAACATCACTAACGCATTCGTTCCCATAGTTATAAGGAATAAAAACAATAAGAAATTCTTAAAAATTGATGGTAATCAGAAACTGGGAAACAGATGGAAGCTAAACAAACAGACCGGATCTATTACAATCAAAAACAGCAAAACCACAGACACTGGAGTTTATAAACTAGAAATCAACAGCAGCACAGAACAGATCTGCAAGACATTTTTCATTACTGTCAGCGAGTAGCTCAACTATTATAAATGTAATAGTCAATGTAATAAAGTTTAATATTATATCACTGCTATGTACATAATTTACATGTGCTAACATTACAATTACTTTAGACAGGCAAATCCCACAAAGCATCAGCAATGATTATTACTAAGTAATGCTGTGCAGAAAACAACAGTTCAATAGGTTTGAGAAGCATTCAGCTGGTATAGCCTTAAATCATTTTCAGTATTTAAATATTCTTGTAGCTCTGGAAGAGCATGGTACTAGTAAGGACAAAGTCATGGGTTTGATTCCCAGTATACATATAAAGAAAGTGCATCATTTTCTATTGTATCGCCTAATTGTATTTTTTTGTATTGTTTCAGTGTACAAAAGACTATTATTTTTTTATATTGTGGGTTAATAGCATTCTTTAGATTGTTATAACAAGGTTGTCTGTTTCTTCCTAGAAAGGCAATATATTTTTATATTGACAATTTTGTATTGTGATGTTGGTCCTGTTTTTTGTATTAAACTTGTTCAACATTTAGAAACATGTATGGGTTTGACAAATGTAATTTTGTAATTGTTTTTTACTTGACTTTGCTATCTGATTGGTTGTTTTTTATAAGTAAACTCAAATGTACCACATCATCATTTCTCCATCTGATTTGTGTGTCCCTGTAAATATACAGGTTAATTTAAATGTTTAACCCTGAGATCAAAACATACTGCAGTGTGAGACTAAATTTAGACTATAACTGGGGACTAGACACAATACATTTATCACTGTCTAATCTCTGCTGTCCTAGTGGACAACGTTGTTTTATTACAATTATAAATTAAATATTGTCATATCATCCATATAGCAGTGCACATTTTGTGTACAAATCCTTACAAGAAATTAATGGAATAAATCTCAATGTTCTCTACATGAATCACTTGAAGCACACATGAAGTGTGGGTGTATCACACGTTTAACTGTTTAGTCTGATAGATGCCATAACCCTCAATATACAACAATCATAATATTTGTAATTACAGCATTTGCGGTTTGTTTTAAAGATGTGGATCCAGAAATATATATAAAAAACATAACTCACATGTGAAGACTTTTGGCCTGTTTGACTCACAGACAGTAAAAGAAGACTTTTTTGTAAAAGAAGACTTCCCGCAGCGTTGCGCAGGCCCATGACATCACAATACCGCGAGAGCAGGGGTAATGTGATGTCATATTGTGATATGTCTTCGCAGTTTAATATGTAGTTTGACCAATAGAGGGAGGGGGCGGGATCTTCAGTTCACAAACATTTCAGAATCAAAGCAACGCACACGCCCACATGAAAAAAAAATACTATAGTATACTTTAGTATTTACTACAGCAAATTGTAGCATACTGTAGTATAATATAGTTAAACTGTAGTACTCTATCTAACTAGGGAAATGATAAACTAATTAATACTGTATACTTTAAAATAGCCTTTCCTAGTATTTTTATGTGGGCGCATACTTACACACACCTAAAGCTTAACTTTAGCTATTCAAATGTATAAGTGAAAGTGAAGCCAGATGCATTCTAAATCCAAAAACAGAGGACATAATTAGCTTTTATTAGTGATTATGATTTTTTTAAATGATATTATTATTATATAACATTTGACCTTTATCATTTAGTCCTAGATGCTTGACATTTTTAGGGCTTAGGTTGACATGCCTGACAAGTTTCAGTGCACAATTATTTTTTTTAATTGTGTGGGTTAATGGCATTCTTTAGATTGTTATAACACGCTTGTCTGTTTCTTCCTAAGGCAATATATTTTTTATATTGACCACTTACTTTATTTCTGTCTCAATATTTTGACAATTATAAGCTATGCATTTCTAATTACAAATAAGTGTTTAAATATACAATAATTTAATTTCTTTTTAAGTATTTGTCAATAACACATTATTATTTATAGCTTGTTCCACATAAAAAGCTATTTGTTAGGTGGTTATTATGATTTTTTTCTTTTTGAAGTCTCATTTATTTACTGAATGAACACATTACAAGTATGGGATACTTTCAAAATTTTAGTTTCATGGATTACCAGGTCAGCATGAACGGTCTGTTTGTCAGTCACAGTGATTTAACCAAGTAATGTTCCTGTGTCAACCTAATTTCCAAAGTATTCCTATCAAATAAATCCAACGCACAACTAACCCATATAACCTAACTAAGTTAATAAGTCCCTATCCCTAAACCTTTTTACCCACTAAATCCTCCAATTGAATTGCTTGTTGCAGGCCCAACACTAATGTTGATCCAGGATCATGTCCTAAAATCTATTTCTGAATCTTATTGGTATCATAATATAGTCATTGTCATTACCTAACTTGTTTGGATCAACTTGTGTATGGATTAACCATGAATATAGCCATAGATGCTGCAATGGCACGAAGAAAGAAAGAAAGAAAGAAGGAAGAATAGTAACTGGATTTTTTTGTCCTGATGTCTGTTGACAGTAGGTGTGGTTTTAACCTGACTCCCAAGCCTTAAAACACATGCAGAAAAGCAGTGGAGCGATCCAACCAATTCACTTCACTAACTAGGCTACACTTTATCACATGAAATTTATTCTTATAAGCTAATTTGATTGAACTTTACATCAATATGCACAACCAGTTTCTTCTTGTTTTACTGCTATTGCTTATGGAAGGTAAGATTATTTTACTTTCATTTAATTTGTACTTTCATTTTTATTCATTGGATTAATTAAACATGTTTTAACTTAACGGATGTTGTTATTTAACAAAGCATTTTAAAATAATGTTACGTAAATAGTGATTGAACATTTTAACATCATTAGATCCAGATGCTGGATCAGTTACTTAATGTGTACATAAATAATGTTTCGTTTTTGCACATTTGTCAATCTAAAGTCATTCTGCATTTACACTTTCGATGTCTAAACTTTCAGTGCAGAAAATTCAGTCTGAAAAATATATTTAAAATACAACATCCAAAATAAAAAAAGAAACGGAATACCCATTTTGTTTTTAAATTAAAACTCAGATCCAAACTCCTAAACGAAGATTGAACAGATCTGCCTAAACAGGTTATGGTTGTGTGATTCTGGTTCTTATCTCTTGACACAATGATAGAAAGGGAATGTGTCTGTTTTTGTCGTTGGCATAGAGAAGTAAAAGTACTGATGAATGGGGGTAAATGTTGTGACTTTACTGGTCAAGCCTGTCAGATAGAGTATAAGGGATCTCAGGTTTCAGAAGGAGAACAAAACCGCAATCGTTCCTGGGTTTCAGACACAATATGTCAGAGAGCGTTGCTAGAGTATGAATATATTGTATTGCAATAGCGTTTAAGTATTAACATTAAATCAAAACTAAACAACAGATATATAAATGAAAAGGTTTAATAACAGTACTGCAGATCTATGCAGATCAATGTGGTTACCAAATTAATTAAACCTTAACGAGCCCCTAATAATCTTTTAGTCCACTAGTACTTTGGCTTAATTTACTACATTCACTTAAACTTGTAGTAATTTTGAATTCACTATGAAAGAATGAAGAAAAACCAGAGTCCACCACTGTTTACCCTGCAGGCAAGGAAGCAACATTGTTTAGCACATTTTGGGAGCCCCCTTTTCTGTCCCAGATAGGGTACGACTCCGGGTTGGATCCACACCAAAGTCAGCAGTTCCGGTGCAGATCCGGCCCAGAATAATCTGCTGGGTGTTATTTGTGACTGTTTAAATTATAGAGATGTGGGCTAGAAAATGTCATGTCATGTGGGGACCTTGGTGTACATCAATCACATGATTCTTATTGTTGCCTATAACTGAGTTTCTGTTTGTTCTCCAGGTGTGTTTAATGAAAAAACACAAGAACAGAAGTCTGTAGATGTGAGTTTATCAGTGACGGAAGGAGAAAGTGTGACTCTTGAATCTGCTGTTACTGAAATACAGGGAAATGATCTGATACTTTGGACATTTGGAGACACTTGTATAGCTCAGATGAATAAAGAACCTGGCAAGATCTCATTATATGATGTAGATAATGGGATGTTTCGAGACAAGCTACATCTAAATAATCAGACCGGAGATCTCACCATCACAAACATTAAAATTGAACATACTGGACTTTACCACCTAGAGATTCGTAGCAGTGGGGTTTTATCCAAGACATTCAGGGTTACTGTCAGTTGTGAGTATCAAGGTGTCTTTAAGATGTGTTATTAAAAGTTTTCGTTTACAAGCATTAGTATTTCTATTCTCTCATGTTTTTCAGCTCCTCTGCCCGTTCCTGCCATCAGCAGAAACACACAAAACCCTTCATCATCACAAAGATCATCAGTCTCAAAATGTGTGTTGTTGTGTTCAGTGTTGAATGTGAGAGATGTGAGTCTGTCCTGGTACAAAGGAAACAGTTTATTGTCCATCATCAGTGTATCTGATCTCAACATCAGACTCTCTCTACCTCTGGAGGTTGAATATCAGGATACAAACACATACAGCTGTGTACTCAACAATACCATCACAAACCAAACTCAACATCTCAACATCCCTCAACTCTGTCAGATCACTACTTCAGGTATTATAAGGCATCATATTAAGTATCTGTGTTGAGTTACAGTTATGTTAACCTCTCCTCTGTTATATTCTCTGTTATAGCACCTGGCTCAGAAAATAACATGCCTGCAGCTGTTTTTATATTGATGTTTTCATTAATTGTTGTTGCGGCTGGGATTCTCTATTATATGGCTAGTAGACCAACACACAAATGTAAGTTTTGATAATAGCTACTATTGCGAGAAAGAAATATGTGCAAAAGTAATTTTTAACAATGATACTTTTTATAAACGATGTGTATTGAAAAATATTTGCTTTGCAAATAAATTATGATTTCATCAACCCAGCTGAACCCAGCGTTGGGTCAAAAAGGGACGAGCCCAGCCCATTGGGCTGTAATTTAACTAGGGCTGTCAAAAGATTAATCACGATAAATCACATAAAAAATAAAAGTTTGTGTTTGCATAATATGTGTGTGTGCACTGTGTGACATTGCTGTAGAAATTACAGTATTACTGGGTATTACTGGCAACTTGCTGCCAGTTACTTACTGTAGATTTTACATTTATGTTATTTAATGGCAAGAGTTTGTTCAAAGTTAAATGAACATAAATCATTTTCAGTCTTTATCTTCTACAGTAAGTTACTGGAAACCAGCTGCATAATTACAGCTATTTTTTTACAGTGTATAAATACACACACATAGATAATAAATAAATACATGATTTATTTTTCTTAAATGTATATATGTGTGTGATTGTGTGTAATCATATATACATAATAATTACACAAATATATTATGCAAACACAAAAATGTATTTTGTATGCGATTAATCTTCAGATTAATCTTTTGATGGCCCTAAATTTAACCTATGCTGGGTTGTTTTTTACCCGTTGTTAGGTCAAACATTTTCTGGTTTAATTAAACCCAGCTGCTGGACTCTTCCCTTTTTGACCCAACAGTACGTTGAAAATAACCCAGCATTTTTTGTGTGTGTAAGAACATGACT
This sequence comes from Misgurnus mizolepis, assembly GCA_025389145.1. NCBI lineage: Eukaryota > Metazoa > Chordata > Actinopteri > Cypriniformes > Cobitidae > Misgurnus > Misgurnus mizolepis. Next base: position 5,468,971 of record JAIFKI010000021.1, read on the forward strand.
AAATTGTTTATTATTAAACAGACCAAACCACTGGACAAGAGCTACATAATCTTTTTAATGGTAAGTTAGTTTTGTGTGTAACATTGTATTTGATGTGCTGTCATGTTATGCGATTCAAGTTATTTTTATTAATTCAATTAAACAGACACGGATAATATCACATATACTGCAGCAGTAATCCGAGTGTTTTATATTGTTTTTGTAAACTGAAAAATGGACCAACAAAAATATTAAACACACCCCTACTTTAGCTTATGCTGGTCTTAGCTGGATTTTTCGGTAGGGTGATCAAATATTTAATTGAATAAATCTGATTATTGTTTAGGTTCAGTCCCTAGGACAGCTGATCAGCCAAATGATGGTAAGATATTGTACTAATGAATCTCTGTGTCTGATTATTTACAGCTAATATGTCTCTGCTTTCAGCACAGGGGAAAATGTCTGTCTTTAAACACAATATATTAATCTGTTACACAGTTAATCTGTTATTGTTGCTGCTAAGATAAATTTCCTTGGATAGATGATGATAATAAAATTACAGTAAGATACTGTATTACTCTCAGATACTGAATGAGCTTGTGTTTGTTCAAATCAGGTGCTAAGATATTTAAAAAATAAGAGTCTTTCATTCTTCAATCTTCATTGAAACAGGTCGGAATACTGAAGATAAAGCTGATCAGTCAACTGCTTGTAAGATATTGTACCACACTGTGCACTAAATCTTGTTTTAGACAAATCACCATTTACAACACTAAAACGTATTTTGTCTTACAAAAAGTGTTGTATTTAAATGCAGATCTGGACCAGTAAAACATCTACATAGTTGCAGTATATTTTTTAAATAAAATTTTGATAAAAGTGATTTGTGATCTCATAACTGTGTCTGATCTATGTGTTTGTATTTAATACAGATTTCAAGACAGTAACTGTGAATGAGGGAGAGTCTGTCACCCTACTACACCCTTGTGTCATTGAGGACGAGATACTGTGGAAGTTTGCTGAATCCAAAGATAACACAATTAAATCTGAACTCATAGCTAAAAGGACAAGCATGAACAATGGGGAAATCATATGTAATAATGAGAAATTCAGAGACAGACTCCAGCTTAACAATCAGACTGGATCTCTAACCATCACAAATATCACAACTGAACACTCTGGATATTATAAACTATTGATCCCCAGAAAAAAGATTTCGAAGATATTCAATGTTATAATTGTAAAGTAAGTGGGTCAATTTTTACATGTAAGAATTACCAGTCACTGTAGTATACAGTGCAATTTAATTGGATAGATTGAGCACAGCATTAAAACCCTGTTCATTTCTCTCATGTCATCTTCTAACATTTATTTCTGAAGCCAATGATCGAGAAGAGACAACTGATTACAGAAAAGGAGCTATACGGTGAAACTACTATATAAATCACCAAATGATTGTGATGATGTATTTTCTTGATGAGCAAAAATACCTAGGAAAATAAGTCTATATAGTTTTGAGACAAAAATATACAATTTAAGCAAATTTGTGCTTGAAAACAAGCAAAACAATCTGCCAATGGAATAAGAAAAGAATTCTTAAATTAAGTGTTTATGAAAAAAGTAAACTTATTTCAAGAATTGAAAGTGTTCAAAAGCAATTTAATTTTAATAAACTGACTGTAACTTGGACTTGACCCAATACCTCTGTTTATCCTTCACTGTTTAATCTCTGCTGTCCTCTAGTGGACAACGTTAAACAATTCAGCCTATTAGAGTAGAAAGATTTTTTTCATATAATTCCATAATAAAGTTTTTAAGTTATGTTTGTGAGTAGGCCTGTATCCACAAGATCTTTGAAGAAAATTATCTGCTTTATAAAGATTTTTCTACATTTTAAAAATGATCCCGTGTTTAATAGTGTAGCATCTGATTTATTTATTTCAGATTTTATACACATTGCACTCCTATATCCCACAAGCTTGACCTGCATGAATATATAGTAAGCATATATATGTATGTTTCTTAAATAATATTAACTTAAAGGGATAGGTTACCAAAAAAAATTAAAATTCTGTCATCATTTACTCACCTTCATGTTGTTACAAACCTGCATAAATTTCCAAATTTGAACATGAGGAAAGATATTTTGAGAAATGTTTGCAACCAAACAATTTGTGGACCCCATTCACTTCCAAAGTAGGAAAAAGTATCCTATGAAAGTAAATGGGGTTCACAAACGATTCGCTTACAAACATTCAAAATTCAAATATCTTCCTTTGTATTCAACAGAACTAAGAAATTTATACAGATTTGTAACAACATGAGGGTGAGTAAATTATGACAGAATTTTCATTTTTGGGTGAACTATCCCTTTAAGTCAAGATCAGTTAATGTAATGTAGTGTTAGTTCAGAAATCAACTTTCAACATTACAGTCAATGTTATTTCGAACCGGTTATTTCAGTGGTTATCTGCCATTACCTATCATTACCTATCTCAAACTACAATGATATTAGGATTATAACCATATCTAATGGCTGCCGTGTTTTAAAGATGTGGAGAGAGCTCATGAGAGAGCTGCAGTGATGTCACTCCAATGTTCAAATGGCCGTCTGTCAGTCACAGTTATTTTACCAGTTAAGATCATTTAAGTTCATGTATCAGATTTACCAAAACACTCCTGTCAAATAAACAAATGTCATAACTTTACCTTCCCATAACCCAACCCCAAGTGTGTTCGAGGTTCCTCAACGCTGCGCCGACCCACAGGCGTATGACGTTGACGTACCGCGATATTGTTTCGAATGCACATAACGCTACCTACGCTAAAGTCGCTCTCGCGGTACTTTGATGTCATACATCTGGCTGGGTCGTCACATGATTCAAAACTATCGTGCAGATTTGGTTGAACAGAAATGTAGGTGAGATCGTATCTGTTGAAGTCGTGTGCCATTGTAAAAACGCCCATGATACTTCCGCATGTTGTAAATCTTTTTTAGTGAACGCGTAGTCAATGACTTTACCTGATTTAACTGCTTAATTATTAAATTAGCTGGATCTTTTATCATGAGCACAGAAAATTCGAAACCATTATTTGGAAGTTTATATATGTCGATGTTTGTTACGGTGCGGGTGTTCCTAGAACGCGCAGAAACGCAGCGGAGCTATCCAATAATCTAACTTAATATACAATTTATGTTGTATAAACATAACAAATGTATTTATTGAACTCTACACCGAAGAACCAGTGTCTGCTCGTTTTACTTTTATTACCAATACAAGGTAAGAAGATTTTAGTCTAGTTTCGGTTTCATTTAATTATTAACTTTATGCAGTTTGTTACAAAAAAGGCGTTACGTTACAGATTTAACATTACTACACTATCGTATTTAACCTCCAGACCGGGATGTCCACATGTTTGCACCATAATACTTAATTCTGTGTAACTGGAACCTGTTGTACACAAACATGGACAATTACACTGCTCCATGTTCTTAGAAAACAATTTGGTTATTATATTTATTCGTTTTTCCCAACACCAAAATAGCTGGTAGAAATCTGAAAAAAAGAGAAACCAAAACCTGAGTCTTATGAGGTCAATACTGGATTAGTTAATTAATTGGTTTACGGTTGAAAATAAAATGTATTATTTTTAGAGTGTAGTAGTTTAACTTCATTTACTAAATAATAACTTGTTTTGAACTCATTATTAAATCCAAAACCTGCTTATGAAAACCAGGCTAAAGTCATTTTTTGTAATTTAGTGTTTTCTACATAAACTCATCCTACATAATGTAAAGAACATTCTGTGAAAATATAACCTGGATATCTTTAATAATGACTGAGTAAGTTCATGTCAAAGATTGAAATCAATAATTGCAAATTAAACTTATCTGATGCTCTTAATCTGGTCAATAGATTAAGATTTAAGTCTAGATTTCACAGACAGGGTCACTAATCTTAGATCCTCATGAGTGTTAGTGGTTAAATAGTACAGGTGTTGGTCACAAATTTTTGGAGGATACTAAAACTACTAATTTTGGAATTAGTAGGTATTGACAACTATATCCGATCATTACTTCAGGTAATAGCAGCTGTCATATTAAGGGTCAGATTTACTAAACGGGGCAAATAAGCTCAAGAGCGCAATTCTAAAAAAGCGCGTCTGGGAGTGGTAATATTTGCTGGTTATTTACTAAAAAGGTGCATAACACGGGCGCAACAGCTGATTTCCATAATGACCAAAGCAATCTACTAAGAGCATTAGTTAGTTCAGGGTCGCAAATTAGTTCAGTTTTGCAAATAAGGGAGCTGATGCTTCTGCAGGTGATCTACTATCCCCTGATGCGCTTGAGTTCAGCACCACGGAAATTGCCAATCTGTTTCTGTGTCTTTTTTACAGACATTCGGTTTAATGTGTTAACTATGATCTGTTTCTGTGTGTTCTCCAGTTGTGTTTAATGATAACACACAAGAACAGAAGTCTGTAGATGTGAGTTTATCAGTGACGGAAGAAGAAAGTGTGACTCTTGAATCTGCTGTTACTGAAATACAGAGAAATGATCTGATACTTTGGACATATGGAAACACTCGAATAGCTCAGATGAATAAAGAACCTGGCAAAATCTCTTTATATGATGGAGATAATGGGATGTTTCGAGGCAAGCTACATCTGAATAATCAGAACGGATCTCTTACCATTACAAACATCAGTACTGAACACACTGGAGTTTATAGGCTAGAGATGATCAGCAGTGGGCTTATATCCAAGACATTCAGGGTTACCGTCAGTGGTAAGTAACTTGTCATTTCATGCAATTAATATGTTTTAAGATAAATTCAATGCTGATGCTGAAGAATTTCGAATATTACATATAAAATTCCTGAGATAGAGGTGCTATTGTCACACTTGATCCCTTTATATTTAACTGTTCATACTGTTCATAACAACACATGTTTACAGAGGGTCATATATAAGAGAGATCCTTTTATTATTTATGAACATGTCTGGTCATAAAACTAAAAGTATCTGTAGACAATATTAGCATTTCTATTTTTGTTTTCCAGCTTTTCTGCCCATTCCTGTCATTACCAGAGACTCTACACAAAGTCCTTCTTCAGGTTCACAATGTGTGGTGTTGTGTTCAGTGTTGAATGTGAGAGACGTGAGTCTGTCCTGGTACAAAGGAAACAGTTTATTGTCCAGCATCAGTGTGTCTGATCTCAACATCAGACTCTCTCTACCTCTGGAGGTTGAATTTCAGGATACAAACACATACAGCTGTGTACTCAACAATCCATTCAGAAACCAAACTCAACATCTCAACATCACTCATCTCTGTCAGATCATTACTTCAGGTAATATCAGCTGTCATATTAAGAGTCAGATTTACTAAACGGGCAAATTAGTGCAATTCTAAAAAAGTGTGTCTGGGAGTGATAATATCTGCGGGTTATTTACTAAAAAGGTGCAAATTAAATAACACGGGCGTAACAGCTGATTTCCATAATGACCAAAGTAATCTACTAAGGCACTGTCCCAAATGGCGCACTTCATGTGGACTTTCGGTCTCGTGGCCTTAAATTGCGCGTTCTCGCTTAGTCTACGAGTCCGTAGGGTGTCCCATCTGTAATTTTTACGCTTTGAAGTGTGCTCATCAGCGCCTCCTTTGCCCCCTTGATGCGGTCTTCAGCGAAGCCCGCACTGCAGTAGGCTTCGCGCACTTTGCCAACCCAGAAGTCCTTGCGAAAGGGCAATCGGACCAATCAGACGACGGAAGGGAGGAGTTCACACTGACGGGCAACTTCTCTACCTATTTCCGGTGTAATGCTCGAGTCTGTCCCAAAATACGACTCCGGTGCACCCACGTGGACTCGCATCAACGGTCCCTAAAGTCTGGCCTACGTGATGTCATCAAAGTGTGGACTCTGAGGAGGACCACAAGTCCGGAGTGTGCCATTTGGGACAGGGCCTACGTGCATTAGGTCGCAAATCAGAGAGCAGGTGCAGGTGATCTACTAACCCCTGATGCGCTTGAGTTCAGCACCACGGAAATTGCAGCTGGAAATTCGAAGTGTGAAATCCCAGCTAACAAAGCCATAGTACACTGAAAGAACTGGAGGACAAAATTACCATCGTTATTTAACGCCAAAATGATGGTTTGCGCTGGCGCAAGCTGTTAGTAAATCTAAACCTAAATCTCAGTGTTAAGTTACAGTTATGATATTGTCTCTCTTTCTCTATTATAGCTCATGGCCTTCACCCAGGTTACATAGCATTGATTTGTGTTTTATGTGGGACTGCCTTTGCTGCTGCTGTGGTTGGGATTTACTGTAAGTGCAAGTCTGGAAAAGCAGTTAAAAAAGGTAAGTTTGATTTATAGCTAATGCTGCATGAGAAAAATATCAGCATGTCAAAGTAGATAATAGTAGGAAAATACAGGTTCTCAAAGCTGGCAGAGCAAGCAATTAATCTTTATCAATGAGACCTATTTTATTGTCCTGTACCGGTTCATCTCTATGGGTTTACGCCTACTCCACCCCCAGCACCACCCAAGTATCCTAGAGTGCAGCCTGGACGATGGGGCGGGGCGACACATTGGGGTGGAGCAACACGTATCGCCCCGCCCAGCTCAACGGTTATTGGTTTATGATTAAGATGAGCTTATTGGTGTAGAGATGTGCAACGCATTTACAGCTTATTGGTGTAGAGAATTATGGCGCTTTGAGCAGGCTTGCGGAATTAGAAATTATTTCAGACGAATAAACTTTTAATATATATTAAAAAGCGAATATAAATTAAGTATTTGCGTTTATTGTTGCAATAGGCTTTATGCCCAGCTGCACTACTTCCTGAACTTCAGCCAGCTCCTTGTATCCTGTCTGCCTTTATTGGACAAACTGATTAATCCAGGTGTGCCTGACCTCAGTAATCACAACAACAATAATCAGACACATCTGGATTAGGGTTGTGACAATTAATCGGGCAAATGATTAATTTTTTCAAAACGTTTTTTAAATGATAGGTATTGTATTGTATTTTAATTTCACATATTATTTTCAAACAGCCCAACCTGCTGCAGAGGAGCTTGATAATCTAACTAATGGTAAGATACTGTCTGCATTACTGCGTTTATGTGTCTGATGATGCAGCATCATTTTATGTCATTCTTTATTATTTAATAAAAAAATTATGTTTTAGTCAACAACCTTCTTCAAGACATAGAAATGTTTTGGTTAGTCTTCACAAGAGGGCAACATTACTACATTGTGTTAATGTTGGCTCTATTCAATTATTCAACTATTCAATTTGTGCATACATTTATAAACAAAGATTATGTACTTAAAAGTCAGGTAATAACTGCATTATATGGCCTAATCTCTGCATTTGTGTGTGTTGAAAGCCAGCATGTTAAAAGCTAGCATTTACATCAGAAAAAAATCTGTTTGATTTCAGGAAGGGAAACGTTGAATCAGGTGGCAAATTTACAAAACGGACGTAAGTCACTGTATAAGTATCTATAAGTAGTTAAGTTACATTGTGGAAAGGTTTCATTTAAAAAATCAGTGATTATTGTTAAAACAGATCTTATTCAAGGTGACCAAATTGCTGAGCCAGACGATGGTAAGATAGTTTACAAATATAAAATACTGTACTCAATCTCCCTGTGTGCTTGGATGGAAACAGCAGCATTTATATCAAATCTGTGTTTGTTTTCAGTGGAAGGAGCAACATTTATTCAGGAGACAAATTTACAAAACAGTAAGTTACTGTACAAGTGTGCATGTTTAGTCCATTACGAAAAGCTATAATGTCAAAAGGTTCAAGTCTGTGTTTGTTGAAACAGATCTGAATACTGAGGTTAAAGTTGATCAGCTACATGAAAGTAAGATATTTGATTTGTACCGTTTTGGAATCCATTCAGCTGATCTCCGGGTCTGACGCTAGCACTTTTAGCATAGCTTAGCAAAATCCATTGAATCTGATTAGACCATTAGCATCGAGCTCAAAAATAACCAAAGAGTTTCTATATTTTTTTCTGTTTAAAACTTGACTCTTCTGTAGTTACATTGTGTACTAAGACCGACAGAAAATTAAAAGCTGCGATTTAGTAAGCAGATATAGGAACTATACTCTCATTCTGGCGTAATAATCAAGAACTTTGCTGCATTAACATGGGTGCAGGAGGCGCAATGATATTATGCAGGCCAAGTTTAAATAGGAAAAATATTGAAACTCTTTGGTTATTTTTGAGCGCAATGCTAATGGTCTAATCAGATTCAATGGATTATGCTAAGCTATTCTAAAAGTGGTCCTGCAAGACCCAGAGATTGGCTAAATGGATTTAAAAAAGAAAAAAAATCTAATGTTACCTCTAGGGGAACTGGAAAATTAGAATATTTTTAAAAGTGTTCTGAAGTGTCCCTTTAAGCTACTTCATCAGAAGTTACAACATCAAAATGTTAAAGTTGATTAAGTTTGTAATCATTATGTTTTAGGTTCATTGCCTTGGATAGATGATGATGGTAAGGTAACGTTTAAGTCTCAGATACTGAATCCTGTTAAGCTTATGTTTGTATCAGGATTTGCAACAGAATATAATCTGTTTAATTTCAGTAGCAGAGAAAACATCTAACCAGAAAACAGATTCAAAAAACAGTAAGTTACTGCACAAGTCAATTATAGTTGGAATGCCAAAAGGTTTCATTGAATTAAATCTGTGTGTGTTTTTTACTAAAACAGGTCTGTATCCTGAGGAAGAAGATGATCGGATAGATGATGGTGAGATTTTGGTACCGCTCTGTGCACAAATAAAGTAAAACAGATATTGTAAGCTGTTTTCTATTGAAGTGCAGCAGATGATATTTGTGAAATTTGGATTAAACTTAGACAAATAGCTTTTGCACGAGATTTATGGAAGATTCAGTGATTTCATTTCCATAACCATTTGATTTGTGTGCTTGACGTTGATACAGATGTGATAAAAATGCTAACAGTGACAGAAAGAGAGTCGGTCACTCTACACACGGGTATTACTACAGTAAAAGAGGACGAGGAGATAGAGTGGAAGTTTGCTGAATCCAGAGTAATCGGTCAAGTTCAATATAAAGTTATAGTTTTAAGGACAAAAACACCTGACGGGGAATTCTTATTTAGTAATGATGAGAGATTCAAAGACAGACTCCAGCTTGACAATCAGACCGGATCTCTGACCATCACAAACATGACGACTGAAGACAATGGACATTATAAACTATTGATCTCCAAAAAAGAGGTTCTGAAGACATTCAATGTTGCTGTTATTGTAAGTAGATCAATATTTGCATGTACTTATTGTCTTATATTAACAACTTAAATAATGTAACTGTTAGTTATAGGGTGCAGATTGAAAACACATTGTTACATTCCTTAAAAAAACAAGAGATGGATTTTTCAGCACTAAGCTATTTACTCAAACGTCCTCATTCATGTTGAACAATTTCATTTTATACAAATTATATTAATTACTGCATTACAACACTTCTCTCATTTAATCGCCTTCTACCATTTATCCTCCACAGAAAAGAGTGTCGACGATTAAAAGAAGCCATACTAACTGATAACAGAAGAAGAGCTCACAAGGAAACCAGTATGAAAACAGTACATATGACTGTAAACACAAGCTGTATTCTTACAATCTGACATCAGTTTGGGACAGACTACAGTCTTTAAAGGATTGTCAGATTACCGAATTGTCTTTATTACTGTCTGGACAAAAACTGAACCGAATAACCTATTCATTCAGTGTAGAGCAGCTCCCACATTGGATGATAAGAGATGCAACAATTTGTCCATCTCGACTTGAAAACATTGGGTTACTAAAAATACAGCTGAGAGTCTTAAATGTTCTATTCTGCCCTGCAAAGGCAAATAACTTTAATGGTGCATTCACACCAACCGTGGTAGAGGTGGCAAAAACGCGCTTTTCGCGCATAGTTGGATGCTTGAACATTTGAGTTTACTCGTTCATTCGCGTGTGAAATTCTAGTCATTCGAGACATTCACTCGGAAATTCGCGTCATGGGAGGGGCTTCTGCGACTCCGCTGAGATTCCGCTTGCTCCTGTAATCACGTCACTACTACAGCAAGGTCCTGATTGGTTAACGCGGCAAATACGGAAAACACGGAAATCCGCCAAAGTTCAGATTTTTCAACTTGCGCGTTTCTCAATTCAGGCAAACCGCGCCATCTGCGCTGCAGGATGCCTAATCGATTCTTTGCATTGACTTAACAAGTAAATCATTCGCGCTTGCCGCCTCTACTGCGTCTGGTGTGAACCCTGCATAAATCGATAGAGTGTGGAACTGAGAAAAATGAGTTGTTAGTGAACTTTGCTTACAGTTATTTTCTTCTTGATGACTGAACAAAGTTGCCTTAACATACTTATCCACATGATAAAAGAGGTCTTGAATTATGAACGTATTTTTGACCGTTTTCATTTTTGAAATAATTTTTTCATTTTATTTTTAGATTCATAAAAATTTTTTTTAATGAATTTTATTTTTACATTTATTAAAAAATATACTTTTTTATTCATACTGTTGACATACAGTATGCTAGAGCAGTAGTTCTCAAACTTTTTTGGCATGGAGCCCCCCTTTGTTTATGGTGGCCCTTCCTTGTGCCCTTCGTGGCCCCCCCAAGAATATTTATGGAATAAAACATTCTGAAACATAAAATTTGACTTAAACACAACATATTTAATACACAATGTAGTGCTTAGTTGGTTAATATCCTTATTCTTTCAAGGTTTATTAACACAGAATTTATAAAAAATGAATGTATTTTATAAAATGCCCTCAGTTTGAGAATCACTGTGCTAGAGTATATAGTGGGATATAACGTACAAAAAGAGATGTGTGTGCCACATTCATATAAAAAGCTGAAGAATTTACATTTCAAGTTTGAGGTTACTGTGTTATTTGTCCTCAGGTGACCTATCATTTCAGTATATTCAAGTACTGTATTAACACAATATGAGATCCTTCGTGTTCGTCAGCTTCACCATCAGTTTTGATAACTTGTGGTTTTGGTGAATATGATAAACTGTTTGTATGGTTGAATAGCACATGAGCCTAAATAGATTAAATATGTAGGAGAGTATTTTTAACTTTTTCTACAAGATTTTAAGAACTATTATATACACTAAGAGTATAATTACTGTATGAAAAATGATTGAAGGGAGTTTACCTCCACAAACATGTTAAAAGATATGTATGCATTTCTAAGTGCCTTAACTATATTTTTATTGAATGTAAACTGTATGATAGTTTATTCAAAGGTATATGAGGCGATAAAGTCTAATGAACACTTGATCCTGATGTTTTATATATATAAGCTATATATATGTTAAGCCATGTGTTTACGACACCTGTTGACCTATATACTGTATTGACAGTATGGAGTTTTTCAAGTGAGCTCTTTTAATTCATGTTTGAAGGGTGGCATCACTTGTCAATAGGTCATTTTATAATTTAGAAATATGTTTATAATAAAACATGCGCTATGCATTCAGGTTTTTGTGCCTGTTTATAGTGTATAAAGGTGCTCTGTGGTTGAATGTACTTTTTTCAGTTTTAGATTCTCAGAAAAGAGTCATTTTGAGTTGACAGAACCAGCCAAATGCCAAAAAAATTGTGAATGTTCTTATTACTACACTGTCAGATAAAATAAAAACAAATAGTCACTTGGAAGTACCCTTTCAAAAAGTACACCGTTGCCCATAAAAGTAAATATTAGTACTTCAGAGGTACATATTGGTATACCAAATGTACATATCATGACTTTTTTAAAGAGTACTATCCTAGTGAGCATTTTGATCTTTTTGAGCATGATGATTTTCTCTGCAGCCTTTGATTGTTCTCAGTAAACCCTTAGTACATTTTTAAATTAAAATGAATGGTTTAATCACAATTCATCAAGAAAATCTGGAAATCTAAGAAAAATCATTTGGACCACATCTTTGGTGTGACGAAAATGTCATTGTCAATTTCTTTGTACAGAAAGACACTAGACGCAAGAAACCTTCATATAAATAAGAATGGTTGTTTAAACCAGTGGTTTTCAACTCCAGTCCTCGGCCCCCCCTCCCAGAAAATTTTAGATGTCTCCTTATATGAAACACCTGAATCCACTCACCCAGCTAATAGAAAAAAGTTCTAAGAACGTTCCCTGAAAGTTCCCAAAACACACTGAAGCAGTGTTGAAGTTAATGAGATAATGAAGTGATGATTAAGACATTAATGGTGAACACCTGCTGGTCATTCTGTGTCAAATCAACAAAATTTTTGGAAATTTTGATTTGATTATTCTTTTTCTGGAGAAAGTAATACTAAAATGATAAAAAGACAAAATATGAAATGCAATATATGAATACAGCAAAATTCCCAGTTAAATAAACACTGCTGGGTGTATATATGGCTCCATCATTTTTAGAGGGTTAAAAAGTAACACTGAAGCTGCAATCTTTCACTTTTGCCTCTCTATCATCATCTCTGTTTGAAAACTTAAATAACTTTTAATAATACAAGTGCTCAACTATTTCAGCATCCACACACGTGATTTAGTAAACAAATCTTCTTTCTAATGAGAGTGTAATCACAAGTCAAATAGACATTTACCACAAAATGTATCACATTAAATCTCAAGTTTGTGTTTGTTTTAGATTCATTTGAAGTCACCATTATGGTGATTAATGTTGCCTTTAGGCATTTGTCCCTTGACCTTCACTGAACTAACTCTCCTCTTGTTGCAATTGCAACAGTAATTTATTGAGATTGCTTGTTCGTTGCTTGATATAATGGAAGTCTTTCAGAACATCTGATGTTTTTTGTTTATAAGATGAACTACCACTTATTAAAACCTGAGATTATAATCAAATGATAAAGAAATGAAGTATGCAAAACACATGATCTTTACATATGACACTGCTCTGCCTAAGATTGCTGCAATGCTTTAGTTTTTATTATTATTATTTTTGCTCAAGAGAGACATCAACACTTCGGATACAAATCTCAACAATGGTAAATGGTAAGAGAGTCATACAATTTTGTCATGTTGCAATGCATGATGGGAGTTATGAATGAGTTTTTTACAATCCTGTTACCCAGCATGCATTGCAGCATGACGTTTTGTTGTTGATTGTCACCATGATTGTGTTTTATAGGCTGATTGTTGATGTCTCAGTCTTGCTGTTTAAAATCATAGATTAAATTTGTGTTCTTAACTTTATACTTAAGACTATATTCTTGCAGTATCACAATGATGACAAAACATAAAATTACACAGCTTTAATCAAGTATTAATTTTTCAATTGAATCACAAGACATATGCTTTCATAAAAATTAGTATAGCAAGAATTTAAGACTTTATTTATCTCATCCTCTTCTGATTTAACAGATGTGTTTCAAAAACACATTGTCATGATGAGCAGAAGAAAACTAATACTAAACCTCAAGACCTAAGTGGCCCACTAAAGGAAACACTAATCGACACAATGGTGACTTCCTTTTTTAACCAGATTTACAGCAGTTGTATAGAAGTTATCATCCATGTAATTACAAGCAAGGTGTAATTTTCGTTTTCAAACAGATATGATGATAAGGGCCAAAGTGAAAGATTGCAGCTTTTAACTCTGCTTCAGTGTTACTTTTTTTTACACTTTGTAAGATGGAGTCATATATACACACGCAGTGTTCATTTAACTCTGGGGATTTCATCTATTGCATTTAATATTTTGTCTTTCTTCATTGATTTTTATAAGGCAGTGGCTGGAAGTCAGCTGTAGTTCTTGTATTTTTTGTCCTTCAGTGATTTATTATCATCAGGTGTCTTCAACAATCAAATAATCATCACTCAAATCATCACTTAATTATCTTATTAACTTTAACACTGCTTCGGAGTTACTTTTAACACCCTGCCGGTGGTTCCCATATGAACACCGACCGGTGTTAAATTAACACCAGGGAATTTACTGTGTCAAATGGACATCTAGAAGATATGTAGAGTTCCTAAAACATAGTTTTTTTACTATGAGATAGAAGGAATTATGTCTTCTGAAATAAATTTACTTTCATGGAGGATAATATACCATCCCATACTGCAAAAAGCATCACTGACTATTTTAATTATTAAAATAAGAAAGAAATCAAACAATGTGTGACCCCCATCATCATCTGACCTAAGTCTTATTAAAGAGCCTGTTTAGCATCATAATATGAAAGATCTGTGAGGTGAACTGCACTTTAATTCGAAACATCCCCTTGTGAAAAAAAAGTGTGCTTAAGTGTACTTTTATAAAGTGTACTTATTACATAAATAATACACTTTAAGTATATACACTTAAGTGTGAATTAAATGCAATCTTTTCGGCGCACTGAATGCACATTAAGTGTAATTAATTTAACATATATCATATATTAAGTTGAAATAAAATGTAATAAGTTGCCATTAAGAGTGATTTTTTGGAACAACTTAATTGGTACTTTATTACAACTTTATATCTACTTTCATAATTGCTTCTAGTGTTTTTAAAATATACTTAAAGTGCACTACACAATATAATGACATGAAATTAATGTGATTTAAAATGCAATTTAATGTCTGTTAACAATACTCTTAAGTGTGAATTAAATGCAATCTTTTCGGCGCACTGAATGCACATTAAGTGTAATTAATTTCACATATATCATATATTAAGTTGAAATAAAATGTAATAAGTTGCCATTAAGAGTGATTTTTTGGAACAACTTAATTGGTACTTTATTACAACTTTATATCTACTTTCATAATTGCTTCTAGTGTTTTTAGAATATACTTAAAGTACACTGTTCAATCTACTGTCAAGCAATTAATGTGAAATTAAAAATAAGTTAATGTATATTAACAGTACATTTAATTAGTCATTAAATGTAATGTTTCAAATACAAGTTTGCCAAATAAATTCCAATATATAAAATTAAATGCAATCAGTTGAACTGGGATTTCAGTGCAGTGAAGTGATTTCATTGCATCTTTCTACAGTATGTACTTTAACTACTTCTATTGTATGTGAAATATGGTTATGTACTTCTCAAAATACTGAAAAACAAATCTAGTTAATTAAATATGTATTCATTTCAGTTTAATGCATTGCAAACAAACAAAAAACACAATGCTTACACTGACAATAAAACAGTTTGGTAGTCAAATTATGAATCAGATTTTTTGTTTTGCAAAAGTACATTTAATAAATTAATTATGAGTTGTATATGTCCAAACAAAAAAAATCTCATTTTAATATTGTTAAATTGGAATCAAACAAACAACTATCAATATTGAATAATTACATCCCTTAGAAAAAAATAAACTCAAAGTTATAATTTTTTTACATTTTAACAGACAACTAAAAAAGAACTGCATGAACTTTAAATTAACAAGTCTTTGGTAGGTCACATCAGTCTAATGATCATTTATTAAATGTGTTTAGAAATATTGCCATGAAAGTGTACTTTCTTTATGTAGCGGGTATTAACTCACTTACTTATGGACCAGGCACAATAATAAGATCAGAAGGGTGCACCGTACGAAGGAGGAGGTAGCAGTGATAGTGAGCAACAAGCAGAGACAGAAGGTAAGTTGATTAATAAATTATTTTACTTTGAGTATTGAGAAACCTTTCTATTTCTTTCCTTAATCACAAAAAATAGTAACAACAATGAAAATACAATTAACTATATATACTATGGGTGCACGCTCTAAATTACTTCTCATTTACAGAAATCACAGTCACAATCAATGTACAAAGATGGTACAAATTATATATGTAACACACTGAAATCCGTATTCAAGTTCAAAGTTCTTATCAATTGGAGTATTGATCAGTCTTAAATTATCAGAATTGTGCTTCTGAAATGTTTCAGTTCAATAAAGTAAACAAACAAAATAAGGAAACAGTTTCTGAAATGTATCCTCTTACTTGTCTGAAGAAAAATATTTAAAATAGAAAATTGTCCTTTCCTCTAGATTCGTGATCCAATCAGGTCGAAATGGGAGGCTCGCCATAGGAAAATCCAGCTCAAGGAATGTTCATACGAAAGGAAAAAACATTCAATATTGTGTATCAATAATGATTAACAATTATACATAATACAGGAAACAAATAAAATACATACATAAGTGCCATCATCATAATAAATGACAATTTAGACAAATACCTGTCCATTCACGTGTTTCTCTCTCTTTTTGTCTTTCACAGGCACGTGCAACCAAAATGGCGTCAGCGAACAGCCCTTGTGAAAAAAAAGTGTGCTTAAGTGTACTTTTATAAAGTGTACTTATTACATAAATAATACACTTTAAGTATATACACTTAAGTGTGAATTAAATGCAATCTTTTCGGCGCACTGAATGCACATTAAGTGTAATTAATTTAACATATATCATATATTAAGTTGAAATAAAATGTAATAAGTTGCCATTAAGAGTGATTTTTTGGAACAACTTAATTGGTACTTTATTACAACTTTATATCTACTTTCATAATTGCTTCTAGTGTTTTTAAAATATACTTAAAGTGCACTACACAATATAATGACATGAAATTAATGTGATTTAAAATGCAATTTAATGTCTGTTAACAATACTCTTAAGTGTGAATTAAATGCAATCTTTTCGGCGCACTGAATGCACATTAAGTGTAATTAATTTCACATATATCATATATTAAGTTGAAATAAAATGTAATAAGTTGCCATTAAGAGTGATTTTTTGGAACAACTTAATTGGTACTTTATTACAACTTTATATCTACTTTCATAATTGCTTCTAGTGTTTTTAGAATATACTTAAAGTACACTGTTCAATCTACTGTCAAGCAATTAATGTGAAATTAAAAATAAGTTAATGTATATTAACAGTACATTTAATTAGTCATTAAATGTAATGTTTCAAATACAAGTTTGCCAAATAAATTCCAATATATAAAATTAAATGCAATCAGTTGAACTGGGATTTCAGTGCAGTGAAGTGATTTCATTGCATCTTTCTACAGTATGTACTTTAACTACTTCTATTGTATGTGAAATATGGTTATGTACTTCTCAAAATACTGAAAAACAAATCTAGTTAATTAAATATGTATTCATTTCAGTTTAATGCATTGCAAACAAACAAAAAACACAATGCTTACACTGACAATAAAACAGTTTGGTAGTCAAATTATGAATCAGATTTTTTGTTTTGCAAAAGTACATTTAATAAATTAATTATGAGTTGTATATGTCCAAACAAAAAAAATCTCATTTTAATATTGTTAAATTGGAATCAAACAAACAACTATCAATATTGAATAATTACATCCCTTAGAAAAAAATAAACTCAAAGTTATAATTTTTTTACATTTTAACAGACAACTAAAAAAGAACTGCATGAACTTTAAATTAACAAGTCTTTGGTAGGTCACATCAGTCTAATGATCATTTATTAAATGTGTTTAGAAATATTGCCATGAAAGTGTACTTTCTTTATGTAGCGGGTATTAACTCACTTACTTATGGACCAGGCACAATAATAAGATCAGAAGGGTGCACCGTACGAAGGAGGAGGTAGCAGTGATAGTGAGCAACAAGCAGAGACAGAAGGTAAGTTGATTAATAAATTATTTTACTTTGAGTATTGAGAAACCTTTCTATTTCTTTCCTTAATCACAAAAAATAGTAACAACAATGAAAATACAATTAACTATATATACTATGGGTGCACGCTCTAAATTACTTCTCATTTACAGAAATCACAGTCACAATCAATGTACAAAGATGGTACAAATTATATATGTAACACACTGAAATCCGTATTCAAGTTCAAAGTTCTTATCAATTGGAGTATTGATCAGTCTTAAATTATCAGAATTGTGCTTCTGAAATGTTTCAGTTCAATAAAGTAAACAAACAAAATAAGGAAACAGTTTCTGAAATGTATCCTCTTACTTGTCTGAAGAAAAATATTTAAAATAGAAAATTGTCCTTTCCTCTAGATTCGTGATCCAATCAGGTCGAAATGGGAGGCTCGCCATAGGAAAATCCAGCTCAAGGAATGTTCATACGAAAGGAAAAAACATTCAATATTGTGTATCAATAATGATTAACAATTATACATAATACAGGAAACAAATAAAATACATACATAAGTGCCATCATCATAATAAATGACAATTTAGACAAATACCTGTCCATTCACGTGTTTCTCTCTCTTTTTGTCTTTCACAGGCACGTGCAACCAAAATGGCGTCAGCGAACAGCAGTGAACACACGCACCATGTGGTTTTACATAATCACACTGCAATGAACAATCCAACCCATATAACATCACAATATAACACTATTTTGTCTCGTATGGATTAAACAAATAAAATGATATGACATTTAAAGTGTTGACATTCGTTTTTATGGCTAATTATAACATTGGTAATTATAACAAACTCACCAGGTCAAAATGAAAGCTCAAAAAGTGCTCAATCCACACAATCACGCTGTATCATTGAATATATGCAAGTTAAATTCTGATCTCTTCAGTTTATATGAACTTAAAGAGTCATATTTAATCAAATTAAACACTCTCTCGTTAGATCGAGTGTCTCTGTCGCTCTGCATCTCTCCTGAGTCTCCTCTGAACTGAGACGCGATCCGAAAGCAAAAAAGGGGCGGAGCTTACAATTAAACACTCCGATTGGTTTACTCATTTCAGATTTATAATTCAGATTGAATTATTCACATGTATTTCCTCATTTATAAAATAAATGTAGATGTATGAATAGTCTCTATTATATTTAAGCACACTTTTAAAATAATAATATTTAATTATTTAACCAGGGTTACATTTAAGTAAAACTAAATTAGACAAAGTGCATTTTTAAAAAGTGTAATTAGGTATGTTAAGAAATATTGTGATGAAAGTGTACTTACTATAAGTTAAGCTTAATTAGACAGTATTAAAAAGTGCATTTTTAAAAGTCCACTTAAGTGTGTTTATAAATATTATGTTGAAAGTGTACTTACTATAATTTAAAATTAATTAGATATTATTACAAAGTGCATTTTTAAAAAGTGTCCTTAAGTGTGTTAGTGAAATATTATTATGAAAGTGTACTTACTAAAAGTTGAAATTAATTAGATATTATTACAAAGTGCATTTTTAAAAGTGCACTGAAGTGTGTTTATAAATATTATAATGAAAGTGTACTTACTATAAGTTCAAATTAATTAGATATTATTACAAAGTGCATTTTTAAAAGTGCACTTAAGTGTGTTTATAAATATTATGATGAAAGTGTACTTTCTTTAAATTAAGCTTAATTAGACATTATTAAAAAGTAAATTTTTAAAAGTGCACTTAAGTGTGTTTATAAATATTATGATGAAAGTGTACTTAATATAAGTTAAAATTAAATACATATTCTTACAAAGTGCAGTTGTAAAAAGTGCACTTAAGTGTGTTAATAAATAGTGTCATTAAAGTGTATTCCATTTAATTACGCTTAAGTGGTCTTTAATTTATATTATATTATATTATCAGCAAGTGCACTTCTCAAAAAGTATACTTTTATTATTTTAAGCACACAAAAAGTATGCTTTCAATACACTTAAGTACGCTAATTTTTCACAAGGGTCAACTTAGGGATGCAATATCAAGTACTATCAAGTGAAATAAAGACAAAACCTATACAGTACTTGTATACTTACAAGTTTTAATGAATAGGAGAATTAAAGTCATGTCAAATATATGCTCATATATTATTATGTAAATATTTTTTCCCCAACATTGCCAGGTGGACAGTCTTTGAAGATTTCTCCACAGTGGAAGCATTGAGTCAGACAGTAGGGCATCAAATACTGTTGTCTGTAGAACACAATCCAGTTCTCATGACCTAATTTAGACAAAATACAGATCAAACCATATTCAATTATTATAACAAACGGCATTAACATATCCTGTTAACAGAGTCATATAAGGAAAACATTTTAAATTAGATTACTTTACACATGCTAGACAAAGATATGCTAAGTACAATTTTAAGTTCAGGGTACACAGTAAAACTCCCAGTGTTAAATTAACACTGCTGGGAGCATATATGGTCCCACTCTACAGAGTGTTAAATTTACACTGAATCAGTGTTAAAGTTAATGAGGTAATGAAGTGATGATTAAGACATTAATGGTGAACACCTGCTGGTCATTTCATGTCAAATCAACTTAATTTTAGAATTGTTCCTGTCTCTAAGTTTTAATTTTATTTTTCTGGAGAAAGTAATACTAAAATAATGAAAAAGGTCAACATATTAAATGCAATAGATATATAAAAACTGCAGTGTGTATATATGAGTCTATCTTACAGAGTTTTAAAAAGTTACACTGAAGCAGAGTAAAAAGCTGCAATCTTTAACTTTTGCCTCTCTATCATCATCTCTGTTTGAAACCCAAACTTACAACTTTGTTGTAGAGCTATTTTGTAGACGATGATAAGTTTAACTTCTAAACAACTGTTGTCAGAAAAAATAAAAGTGCTCAACTATTCCAGCATCTACACATGTGATTTAGTAGACAAATCTTCTTTCTGATACGATGTAATCACAAGTCAAATGGATATTTATCACAAAAAATATCACAATAAATCTCCAGTTTGTGTTTTAGATTCATTTGAAGTCACCATTATTGTGATTAGTGTTTCCTTTAGCTAGGTGTTTGTCCCTTGACCTTCACTAAACTAACTCTCCAACATTAGCAATTGCAACAGTGTTTCAATAAAAGCACTTGTTTGTTGCTTGATGTAGAAAAAATCTTATCAACCCACCTAAAATTGCTTGTTTTAAAAATATTATGATATGATATGAAAAAGGTAAAGAAAAAAATCATAAAAAATGTTTCTCTATGCAAATGACACAGTTTTGGATAAGGGTGCTTTGATTCTATAGATTTTTTTTTTTTTTTAGAGAGACTTCATGACTTCGGATACAAATCTCAACAATGGTGACAGTAAATGGTAAGAAAGTTGCACAACTGTGTCATGTTGCAATGCATGATGGGAGTTATGAAAGAGTTTTCTACAATCCTGGTACCCAGCATGCATTGCGGCATGAAGCTTTGTTGTTGATTGTCACCATGATTGTGTTTTATAGGCTGATTGTTGATGTCATGAAGCTTTGTTGTTGATTGTCACCATGATTGTGTTTTATAGGGTGATTGTTGATGTCTCAGGGTGTCCGACTGAAACCACAGATTAGATTTGTGTTAAAAAAATTAACTCTTAAGGGTATGGATTTACACCATAGGAACATCACAGGTTTGACTGAACATAAAAAAAAATGTAACTTACATTTAGTGTTTTTTTTTTGTTTGAGATCAGTTAATCACAATATTCAACAACTACTGTGGCACACCAACAGTTTATAACTTCATCTGTGTCACCTCCCTCTGCTCCAACAAATGTGTTTAATAAACACAAGAAGGCCAACTCTAATCTTCAAGACTCAAGTGCCCAACTAATGGAAACACTAATCGGGAAAATGGTGACTCACTTTATTAACCAGAAATACAGCTGTTGTATAGAGATTAAACTTATCATCCATGTAATTCTACAAGCAAGTTGTAACTTTAAGTTTCAAAAAGAGATGATGATAGAGAGGCAAAAGTTAAAGATGGCTCTGCTTCAGTGTAACTTTTTAAAACTCTGTACGATAGAATCATATATACACACAGCAGTTTTTATATATCTTTTGCATTTAATATTTTGACCTTTTTTATCATGTTAGTATTACTTTCTCCAGAAAAAGAAAATAAAAACTTAGAGACAGGAACAATTCTAAAATTAAGTTGATTTGACATGAAATGACCAGCAGGTGTTCACCATTAATGTCTTAATCATCACTTCATTATCTCATTAACTTTAACACTGATTCAGTGTAAATTTAACACTTTTTAGAGTGGGACCATATATGCTCCCAGCAGTGTTAAATTAACACTGGGAGTTTTAATGTGTACACAGGAAAATCCCCAGTGTTAAATTAACTCTACCAGTGTTAAATCAACACTATTTGGTGTTTATATAATCCACACCAAGATCGGTGTTAAAAAAGACTGGTGTTAAAAATATAACTCTGAAGCAGTGTTGAAGTTAATGAGATAATGAAGTGATGATTAAGACATTAAAGGTGAACACCTGCTGGTCATTCAAATCAATTACATATTGGACATTTTCCTGTCTCTACATTTTTATTTTGATGACTCGTTTTCTGGAGAAAATAATACTAAAATAATAAAGAAAGACAAATTATTAAATGCAATAGATGAATACTGTTGGGTGTATGACTCCAAAAGCTGCAATCTTTCACGTTTGCCTCTCTATCAGCATCTCTTTTTGAAAAATAAAATGATAACTTGCAGAGTTATTTTCCAAATGGATAAGTTTAACTTCTAAACAGCTGTCAGAACAAAATACAAGTGCTCAACTATTCCAGCATCCACACGCGTGATTTAGTAGACAAATCTTCTTTCTGACGTGATGTCTCACAAGTCAAATAGACATTTATCACAAAATGTATCACATTAAATCTTTTGTGTTTGTTATGAGTTCATTTGAAGTCACCATTATTGTGATTAGTGTTTCCTTTAGTTAGGTATTTGTCCCTTGACTTTCACTGATCTAACTCTCCTCTTTTAGCAATAGCAACAATGTTTTAGTAAGACCACTTGTTCATTGCTTCATGTAGAGGGAAAACCTTCCAGACCTTCTCAGATTGTTTATTTTTATTATATTCTACTCTACAAATCATTGAAATATTTGATCACAAATTAATTATGAAGAAACAGGCATATAAAAAAGCTCTATGCAAATGACATTGTATTGAATAAGACTGCCGTCATGCTTTAGTGTGTTTTTGTTGTTGTTTTTTGCTTAAGAGAGACTTCATGATTTCTGATACAAATCTCAACAATGGTGACAGTTAATGTTAAGAAAGTTGCAAATTTTTTGTCATGTTGCAATGCATGATGGGATTTCTGAATGAGTTTTCTACAATCCTGGTACCCAGCATGCATTGTGGCATGACGTTTTGTTGTTGATTGTCACCATGATTGTGTTTTATAGGCTGATTGTTGATGTCTCAGTGTGTCTGACTGAAACCACAGATTAGATTTGGGTAAACAATATTTAACTCTTCAGGGTATGTGGACTTTTACAGCACTGTTGGATTTCATGGGAGCTTCACAGGGTTGGCGGAACATAAATTAAACACTTATATTCAGTGATTACTTTTTTATGATATCATTGAATCCCAAGACTTTCATACTGATTAACATAGTAGCAGTTATAGACTTAAATTCTTTCATCTTCCTCTGCTATAACAGATGTTTTTTATAAACACACTGCCACAATGAGCAGAAGAAAACTAACACTAAACTTCAAGACCCAAGTACCCAACTAAAGGAAACACTAATCGGCACAATGGTGACTAACTTTATTAACCAGATTTACAGCAGTTCTTTAGAAGTTAAACCTATCATCCATGTAACTCTGCAAGCAAGTTGTAATTTTAGTTTTCAAACAGAGATGATGATAGTGTTCATTAAACTCTAGGCATTTTAGCTATTGCATTTAATATTTTGGCTTTCTTCCTCATTTTAGTATTACTTTCTCCAGAAAAAGAGTCAACAAAAGAAAATTTTTAAGACAGGAACAATTCCAAAATCTTGTTGATTTGACACGGAATGACCAGCAGGTGTTCACTATTAATGACTCAATCACTTCATTATCTTATTAACTTTAACACTGATTTAGTGTTTTTTTAACACCAATCTTGGTGTGGATTATATAAACACCGAGCAGTGTTAATTTAACACTGGGGATTTTGCTGTGTAAGTAGATTTTTCAGTATTTCCACCCCTGCAAATATGACTCTTGCAGATATAATAGAGAGTAGGCCAACATTTTTATATTTCTCCATAAACCTTCGAATAATAACAATTTTTTTTTAAATATAGTAAACTTATATATTATATATTTATTATTGAAATATATTTTAATATTTTTCATATAATTCCACAAATTCTATTTCCCAAACTCAGAGTAATAAAACATAGGCCTAAATAAGAAACATTCTTGCAAAATTGTTCTCGACTGTGTGTAGATCACCTTGTAACTTGTGTATAGATTAACCGGTTCCATGAATATACTCAGAGATGTTAGAATGCCTTAATAAATATATAAATAAATAGTAAATAAACGAAGCCAATTAGGCTACCTAAAACATTCAAAACATAATTTCCACAGAAAAGATTATAGAGATTTATTGTAAATATATGAATACATTTTATAAGTAATGTCAATATATTCATTATATTCCTTATCAGTGGGTGTTGCAACCCTACCTCAAGGCATTCTGTGGTATAATTACGAATTTTTTTATATTTATTCGTATTTATGGACACGCTTTTCTGCTTTTTTCGTGTCACCACATTTATTTCTATAAATAGTTTTTTGTGTCCCGGCTCGCACGACTTTATTTTTAATGTCATTTTAAGTATTGTTTTTCCTGTTTATTTTCTATTTTTAAATTATTGCTTGGGGTTGGGGTTAGATTTGGGGTTTGGGTTAGGATGTAATTTTATGTATTGGTATTGCAAAACTATGAAAATCATAGCGGATTTTTTTAGTAGAAGGTTTATGGAGAAATATAAAAATATAGGCTACTTGTATAATAGTCATATTTGCATGAGTGGGAATACTAAAAAATCTAATTACGGAAAAGTACTGTCATACTTCCCAAACATGCAGTGTGACTGTACTAAATACAAATCTTTGACTAAAAAGAAGCCATTTAAAAAGTACTCATGAGTATAGCCATGGCAAATATTGTACCGCGTGAATTCCGCTTGTTAATGTACCATGTAATTTGCAAATGTATCTTTCATTCATGTTTTTTTTTTGTTGGTGCTAACACTAAAATTAGAGACATAAAAATAAATATATCTAAAATTATTACGTAAATATATATTTTTTATAAATAGGCCTAACAGTCAATATGAATTAAATATTAATGAACAATTATTACAAATCTATTTAATTACCTAATAATGTCTTAATAATTATCATCTTTCTTACCAGCAATGAGCTTAGCTCGATCATTATAAGCCAAGCCAATGCGCGTGATCTCAATAAAGAAACATGAAGCTCAATCAGCATTTCTGCATTATGCAGAACTTGCTTGTCGTATTCTGTCCTCTTATTTTGAGTTTCTCTATTTTTTAGATATTGATTAGTTATTATTTACTGTTAGGCCTTGTTATTCACCACACAGCAAATATCATCGTGTGTTTATTAAATCACATGTACTCTAAGACAGGGGTTTTCAAACTTTTTGTGTGTGTGGACCACTATTTGAAATCAAGAATTTTCGCGGACCACCTCCATAATAGTTATTATAAAATATGTCTACACAAAGTCCTGAATTACTCTGCACATCTAAATAGTCTTACTAGCACTAAAACTATAACTGGTCATCACATCAGTACAACAGGTTTCTTAACCTTATATCATAATTATTTATATACATATTCTTAGTGTTGGGAAAGTTCACTTTCTACATGAACTAGTTTAGTTCACAGTTCACAAATTTTAAAATGAACTAGTTCAGTTCATAGTTCATATTTGAAAATGTTAAACTAGGTCACAGTTCCAAAAATGAACTAATTTATAGTTATTTTTTCCCATATTATTTTTTTTAAATGATTGCCATTATAGCCCATATAGAACCACCACAGACAGCAATTATTTGATCAGTTTTAAGCTAAATGCGTCAGATTTCATCTTCATGTCCAACTTTAAATCCTAATCCAACCAGGATTTACATTATCATTGACTGTCTTTTAATTTTTGTATTTGCTTGCACATACCTTGAAAGGCTAGCCGGGTGGGGGTCGCACCCCGGGCGAGAAGCGCTGCGAGGCATTGCGTGTATGACAACTTGCAGGTATTGCACTCCACACGTGCACGTTAAATAGCGTGAGCTTAGTCAAAGTCTATTTCAAGATCCGGAATATGCGTTAGCAGCCTATCTTAATCGTTAACGATTTAGGACAAATATGATGTTATTTAATGTTAAACTATTTGAGTTGCGCGGCAGCAATTTAGGCAGCGTCTGTGTTGTGATGCAAGTAGAGGTAGCTGCAGGCTGGAGCAATGGGCGTGGCAAGAGGTCGGAAAGAAATGGGGCGTGCCACGAGGAATGGGGCGTGCCGTAAGGTCTTTTCAATTGGACGCGAAAAGCTTCCTGATCCGCATAAAAGCGAGCCATAAACTTAATCACTATATATTATGTTGCTTGCTGATGTATGTATATAAACAATTTTATCGTAACACATAGAGCAACACTCACACGCTGTTTGCTGATTCACTCACTTCTTTTACTGCTTTATTCAGTACAGAACTCACTCTAATATAGAACACTGTTGCCCCCTAATGGCAACTCTTCATATTGCACAACATTTAGCTGCATATAACACTATACAAAATACATTTCTTTCACTGTAAAAATAACAATAATGATATTGAGAATACATTCAAAAGTACGTTACCTTCGACACCTTCTGTATGGCGCGGGTTACATGACGTCATTACCACCGCAACTTTTTCAGGATCAATCATTAAAAACATTCATAATGTGATAAATTCACTTTTTGTAAAACATCACTTAAAGATATTAAACATTTATTTTTGTATTGCCCTTTTTCTATTTCATTTTGGACTAACTTCAAAATAGATATTCTTAAAATAGAAATTCCCAGTATTAAAATTTAGAACCTCATGACATTTAACTTTGTTTCCAAAACCCATATTTTTCTGGAAAAAAATATATAATTAAATTATTTTGTCGACGTTTTATATGCATAATAGACATATAAAAGAAACCCTCCTATATTACCTTTTATAAGACCTCGCAGTATACTTTGAAACCCTTTCAAACATGATATCACAAAACAAAAAGTGTTTGAAAATATCTACTACTTTGATTCATAAACTTTTATTTTTGTATTTATTTGTATTTTTCATTTTATACTTGTTATTCTCCGATTATCACATTTTGAGCTGTATTTACAATGCTTTGTATTCATCGTTTTTTATTGCATTATACTTGAAATGTCTGTATTTGAACTTAATAATAAAATAATAAAATCATTAAAAAACAAATTATTATTTTAAAGATAAAAATGTCTCTAAAAGTACTGTTATTTTTATAAAAATGGTACAGCAAATGTTTTGGCTGTATAAAGGCATATACGTGTTTGATCAAACACTCACCATATAATTATTAAATGAAGCGGTTTAATAAACTTATTTTAAGTGATATTAATCAATTAAGCAAAACAAACACCATTTTATCCAAAAAACATTTATTCAGTCATTTTTACAATAGTTTTTTTGAAACGTCAATTGAAGTTGTCATCAAAGGCTTGTGTTCTTGTGTTCAAAACTCATTCCTTCGAACAGAAGCCATCAAACTCTCTGTCTAAATAGAACGCACAGTGACCCCCTTCATGTCGAACCGCGCGAAGTCTGTGGCTTTGCAAATGGCTTTGTATCTTGCGATATTCACATGGTCTAACAACACTGCGAGCACAGAACGGACATCGACATAAATGCAGTCATTAATGCAGTCAAATAATTCTCACTGTAACATGTATCTGTCAACAACAATTAAATAATCCCCGAAGCTGAACAGACGTAAAGCAAAGAGACCATCAAATTATATCGCGCATGTATTATATCCATCTTCTTTCCTTCAAAAGAAAATTACGATTTCTTTTTAGCTAAAGGAAATGACGTATAACTATGGTTACGGCTGATTGGCCAATGCAGTTGCCAGGAGGAAGCTCCTTTGACCAATGAGAAACCTCTTACCACGCCCCTACCTCCTGCCACGCCCCTACCTCTTGCAACGCCCATTGCTCCAAGCTGCAGCTACCCCTGTCTCTTGTGATGACGCATGCAGCGTGACTGGTGAACACCGAGTGGTGGCGGTGTTGCCAGATTGGGGGTTTTTTCCGCTACATATTAAGGCCTGTTTACAGTGTGTTTTAGTCGGGTTTTCGCCTGGAAGAATATACAAATCTGGCACCCTATTGAACGACGTTAAACTGAGAGAGCGTGCCGTTCACAGGCACCAGAATGAATGAGTTCACAGTAACGTTTATTAGGCAGCAGTACACGTTCGCCCAAAGTATTAACGAGTTTGTATATTAAAATATACATATTCTTATTTTGCCTTTTCACGGACCACCTGCAGTACCCTCGCGGACCACTAGTGGTCCGCGGACCACAGTTTGGGAATGGCCGCTCTAAGAGATTGAATCAATCCAATATTGATTTGATTGAACATCAATTCTTCATAAAACAAATAAATCCGGCAAAAATCTGCCAATTAGCTATCTGTTGCACTGTGTTGAAGCATCCACCAAACTACTTGCTTTTACATTCATGATTTTAAAAAGTTTAAGAAAGTCTGGTTGTAAAATGTAACATAATATTAAGATAAAAATATAACAAAAAATATTACTTTAGTTGTAATAAACACATTAAAAATAAGAAAATTTCCCCTTCACAAGAACGCGATTTGTGGTTCATTCTTAAAAAAACAAAAGCGCGCACACAGAACCGAAGACAAACCGAAATCATCACTTCAACAAAATTACCACATGACATTGTTTTTTTTAATAACTTTTCATATCTGTCGTATAAATCAAACTTTATCTCTTGTCCAAAACTTAAGAAAGGTACGTATTTACACTTGGTTGAACATTGCACTTAAGAGCGCTTTCTACAAGCTACTTAACGAACATTCGTTGTTCATTTACGTGCGTTTCCCAAAGATGCACGTATAACGATCGCTCGCAGTCACAGCTGGGTTTTAAGTGCTACTTACGAGTCGCTATCCGTTTGTCAAGTGCTGAAATGTCACCAATAAGAATGACTCAAATTTGTAGCAGAAGCTTGTTTAGGCTAATGATCTTTAGCCGATGTGAACTAATATTGTAATATTATTAATCATAATTGATCAATGACTTGTTTTATGAAATGTTTTAATAATTTTTGCATAATGAAATATTCTTTTCCGTATTTATTTAGGACTCGTCCCACCGCGAAATGCCTTCTGCATTTTATATTATTGTTTAGATTATTATTATTTGTTTTTATATATGTTTATTTATTATTATGGATTATTGCATTGTCCTGTAAATATTTATTTGTTTTCTTTAATTAGATGCCATTTCCCTTCAAAACATTTTTAGATGAAGCAGCAATCGGTAGGAACCATTTATTAATTTGCTAGTACCAACTTTTACCAAAATACAAAAAAAAACTTTTACCAACTTGTACCAAATACGTTTTACTTCTTTATTAATTTATGTTTAGTCGTTTAAATTTGATTTCTCATTTGAATGTTTAATATATTATATTAGATATTTAATATAAAATAAACAAATAAGAACCCAGTAAATAAATATAGCTTACATTTAAAACATTACATTTTCGTCATTGCAGGAGTGCAATTTGCTGGTTGTCCTGCAGGTGTCCTTGTAACTCTGTTGTCTTACGATGCACTTAAGAATTAACGATTACTCCAGACCACTCGTAGATCTACGATGATTTTCAAGTGCTACTTGTTACGAAGGTTTTGGGAAATTCTAAGATGATTCGTACGATCGTTCCCTTACGAAAATTAACCATGGTTTTACTACAGTTAAAACCAAAAAACCATGGTTACTGTAGTAAAACCATGGTAACCACAAAATAACCATGGTTTTGACAACTATGGTTTTTAAAAACCATAGTTAAACCATGGTTAGTGTAGTAAAAAAACATAGTTTTGCTGATAGTAATCCATTCACCAAAAAAACATGGTTACTACACTTTTACCACAATAAAACCATGGTTAATTTTCGTAAGGGTTTTTACGATCTACTTAGCCTTACGATGCTTTTGGGAAACCCGGCCCTGTACTACATCCTCTTTGCGCTGTTTATAAAGGGTAGCGCGGCTTCACCAAATATCTAAAATAATAAAATAAAACCATGCAGGTGCAGATATTTATGAAATAAATATTTGTCCGAAACCCGTTAAGTTACACAGAAGAAAGCACAATTTAATACCTGACCTGTAAAATTTAAAGATTAGTAGCCTATTGCTACAGCAGCGGAGGACTTTTATTTTGTTGAACAGACTTGAGGAACAACGGATGATGTCACATATTCACATTTTGGTTGACCAATTGGCGGAGAGGTGCGTCTAGCGACCGCCCACATGTCACAACGAATTTTAGAGTGGTTTATTCGTTTTGTACCAAAAAACAAAAAAATGAAAAATCAACCCGAAATCTCATTTTTCGTCTTTCGGTAAAAAACGAAAAAACGAAAAAAGGGGCCGTTTTCTCGTTTCTGCTTATTTCATTTGAAGTTGAAAAACAAACTATCAAAAGGTACACGGACCTACACGGACCATCTTGGTGCTTTTACAACGTTTCCACCAGCAGGTGGGGCCATTTTTATGTGTTTCGAGCGCGTCGAAAGAGTGAATTGATTCAAGGCTTCAAAAAGCCTTGTTTCTTCCATCGCTAGATTGATGTGGTTGATAAGTAAGTTGTATAAAAAGTTTTATAAACTTACCATAATTTTTTCATTAATTTGCCCGTCTCTGTAAATATAAACACATAAAAGAAAAGATAAAAAATATGACTGTTTAAACACAGATCAAATACAAGCAGCGTACTGCTGTAAATCCTCTCAGTGTTTAAATTCAAATTGTTTCAAGTGTGTTTAGTGCATCCAAGACTTTTCAATTTACATATTTCACACAAGACATATTAATATCTGAACATAGTTACTCGAAATTTTTAATCTGCGTGATTTCTTAAGTTATTTACGACTGTGTGCGAACGTTGCTTTGTGCCGCAAATTAAATGGGAGTCAATGGGAAGTTTAATTTGTTTTCCCCTAAAAGTGGGCGTGAACCTGTTCAGAGACACCTATGACGGTCAGACCTGTTAGACTTGTTTTTGTTGGTTTCATTATTGTTCCTGCTCCTGTCTGAGAACGTTTAGAAATGTAGAGCTGACAATTTCAGAAATCCTCTTTCACTCAGGTTTCACTCAACTCTGAAGTAATATGAAGAAAACATCTTTATTCTTGTGTTTACTTTTATTTTCGAATGGTAAGTTGTTAATATCATTTTATGGCTTTAAGTTTCGAAGTAAAAAAGCACTAACAATTAATAGTTAATATGATTTTTACTTTACTATGATTACTATATCTATTTAAAGCAAAATTGTTGTCTATTTTGTTTATATATTTTGTTTACAAAATAAATCTTAAGATGGCCCGTTCATGAAAGATTGTCTCAAGAGATTTTGAGTTGGCCGCGCATGTGCAACATCTATTGATTCTGTGCTGAAAAGAGAATTGATCAAAACCTCTGGGAGTCTGGTCCGAGTCGTTGCTTTATTCCTTTCACACGTGACAACCCAATTGGCTATGCTATCCTATCTGTGCTGGAAAGAGAACTGTTCACCGAGTCTTCCGGTATCCTCGTTTGTTCTTTTGTCACGTGACCGGGTTTCCCGGATCAGCATTTAACAGACCATTAATTTATCATCAGAATATACAGTGCAAGAGACTAAGTGGCCTACAATAAACATTTTCTAAAAAGTTTTTGTCAGTATCTCTCGATTATTGTTAAATGTTTGTTCAGGATCTGTGTACGTGTGTGTTTTAACTGATTTTTGCTAGCTTGATATGACAACAATTATGTGTACAGTGTTTAAAAATATAAAGTGATCATCAAATAAATATATTAGATTTTTTTAATGGGATGATAGAAGAAGTGTGAAATCCGTACACCTGAATTACCAACCCAGAATTAAATATGAAGTTAAAACAGGAAACAAAGTAACAAGATTATTAGGATTTAACTAATTTTGTGTGAAAAGCCTGTGAAACAGTTTCTGTTCTGTTTCTGTGTTCTCAGGTGTGGCAGGGATCAGTGATGCAGGTGAAGTGAAATCGGCGTCAGTAAATGAAGGAGATTCTCTTACCCTACACACGGATGCTGAACTGCAGAACGATGATCAGATATTTTGGTGGTTTTTAAATAAGGACATCCTCTTACTTCAATTCAATAAACTGACCAATAGAACCTCATTATATGACAGCGCTGATGGGACATTCAGAGACAGACTGCATCTAAACCATAAAACTGGAGATTTGACCATCACAAACATCACAATTGAACACACAGGATTTTATCAAGTAGAGATTATCAACCAAAATCCTTCATATAAAAGATTCAGTGTTACTGTCCATGGTGAGTAACTCAAGTCTTAAAACAAAAAGGGACAAGCCCATAAGGTTAAATTAAACCAGAAAATTTTAATATTTGTTAAAACAACCCAGCATTTTGGGTTGAAACAATTCCGCATATAACCCAACTGGCTGGGTTCATCCCTATTTGACCCAACACCGGTTTAAAATAATAACCCAGCATTTTTTAAATGTATGCTAAGGTTTAAAAAACACTTTACTACAGTTTAATGTAATAAATTATAACACCACAATAGTTTAAATATGGTCTGGCACCTTATTACTGTTGATAAACATATATTACAATTAAATTCACTTTTTTTTGTCTATTTTGGGACACGTGCGGATGCAGGTGGTTTGATGCGTGCTTCTGGCTTGAATAAAATGAACACACTGAGTCTCATTCACTAAGCATGCGTACGCACAATGTTGTTTGTGAAATATGCGTTCGGACATTTTAACTACCCAGCCAGCAGTGCTTGGTGGGGCAAATGTAGGCCCCATATGGGCTTGCAATATGGGCCCCAAGCTGGGCTTGCACCCAGGTTTCATGCTGGCCCCATCTGACTTAGCCCACATGAACCTTCTGTAGAAACTAAAGCCAATGTGGACTAAACCAAAGTCAAGTATGGGTGTGGTTGGGTTGAAGAAGTGATGAAGTTAATTAGATAATGAAGAGATGAACGAAGTGATGATTGACCATCAATGATAAACACCTGCTGTTAATAAACAGAATCACTAAAGAAAGATGAACAAGAAGAGAATAAAGACAAAATACCAGCAGAACCACAACAACTACAAAAAATAAATAAACATTTCTTGGTGGAGCTAATGTAGACTGCAAAATCCCCAGTGTTAAATTAACATTAACACTGCTTAATGTTTATATAGATCCACACTACAGAGTGTTAAAAAAGCATTTTACATCTTACATCTTACTTGTACAGTTATTTATTAACTTAGGTTTAAATGTTTCATTTAAAGTCACCATTATTGTGATCATTGGTTGTTTTAGTTGGACTCTCGACTCTTTGTTTATTTTTTCTGCCTGCTATAACGTTGTGTGTTATATTTGTTATGGTAAAGAAGAGACTATGTTGCAATTCTGTTGTGGTGTTGGATACGTAATGTTGAACATCTAGAAAATGTATTTATTCATTTAGTGTTTGTTCATTTAGCAGATGTATTGGTCTCTCTCAGTGATGTGATGCTACAGTATGATATCTGGCACTCTCAAAGCAGTTTGTCATTCTGAAGATTTTGAAACAATGTGTACTTAAATTAACCATGCTGTAACTTAAACACACGAACATCAAGTCTCACAGGATGAATCTCAACAATGGTGACAAAGAAAAATGCCAAAATGTTCATGATTTTTTTCATGCCGCAGTGCATTCTGGGAGTTCTGGATAAGATTTATTGATACCCAGAATGCATTGCAGCATGAAGCTTTTCATTTTATGGACACCATTATTGAGATCCATACTCAGATTCTTTAAATTTGGGTGTCTAAATTGGACAACAGTTAATTTTGAACTATACAGTATTTCAACTTTCTTTAAAATGATAAACTGATATGAGAGTGCCAGATGTCATACTTCAGTATCACATTAATGACAGAAAAAATATTTTTGGTATGCAAACTAAAATAGCATAACAGTTTTTCTACATGACAATCAACACTATATCCTATCCGCCGCCGCCGCCGCCGCCGAATCACACTGGACACTTCTATCTCTCTCGCAGCCATAACAAACAGGTTTTAAACACACCAAGTCAAAAACAGAGTAAAGAGTCCAACTAAAACTACCACTGATCACAATAATGGTGACTTTTAATGAAAGAGCCAACATCTAGACCTAAGTTAATAAATAACTCTACAAGTAAGATGTAAAATGCTTCAAGTGTTACTTTTTTAACACCCTGTAGTGTGGATCTATATAAACATTAAGCAGTGTTAATTTAACACTGGGGATTTTGCAGTCTACATTAGCTCCACCAAGAAATGTTTATTTATTTTTTGTAGTTGTTGTAGTTCTGCTGGTATTTTGTCTTTATTCTCTTCTTGTTCATCTTTCTTTAGTGATTCTGTTTATTAACAGCAGGTGTTTATCATTGATGGTCAATCATCACTTCTTTCATCTCTTCATTATCTAATTAAACACTCTGGGGTCGGCTGCGGCGCGGGCTTTATTTTTCGATCACTCCCCAAAGAGACTTAGATAACTCTGCTGATTTTTGACATACAGATATGATTTATACATCATTTAAAACGTTAAATTGTCTAGTTTTTTTCTGTCCACTCCCAATAAAAACAGCATGTTGTGCTTTTCGCAAAATTAAGAAAATAAACATGATGCGCGTTTTGTTCTCTCTCCCTCAGTGAAGTCCTTTCAGAAACACGTCAGAAAAATGAACTGTAACTTAACGAATATTTGTCATATAAACAAAAGATAAATGTCTACATAATGCTTGGAATGTCTGCTTTTGGAAGATGTAAGTGAAATCGAAAACAAATATTGTAATTCGTTGTTAACTGTATTAGAAGAGAGAGATGTACCGTCTTTCTTCTGTTGCTTCATTATCTATAATGAGCCACGCCCCGCTCCATTGAAGAGAAGAGCAGAGATCATCCATATTCATTAGTCAACCCCACAGTCAATGGACATTCCGTCTCTGCAGCCAGCCATTCACTGCTGTGTTGAGTTTTAATCCGAGTGCTGGAAACATGACATCTACTTGTTTACTTGTGACTGTAACTAAAGTTATCTCCAGACGCGAGTGTGACTCGATCGACGTCCAAACGCACACACAAACACACAATACCTCATATTTGAAGCGCTTTGTGGTATCATTATAAAAAATGCGATTGCACACATCACATACTTGTTTACTCGCGCCTAAATCTCCAGACAGACGCGAGTGTGTGTGCTTCGTCAGTGTGACGGGATCGATGTCCGACATCTAAATCCTTATTTACTTGCGGATGTGTGTCAGTTTCTCCAGACGCGAGTGTTTTCTTTGTCTTCCGTCAAACAGCTGAGGCGACGGGAACGCACATACACAAACACGCGAGTCAGGAAACTCGACGCGCTTTTTGGTATTTTTATAAAATACGCGATTGCAAACAGTACAATCCTTATTTAGTTGCGTCATATCTCCGCACAGCAAGTTTATTAAACACAGGATCACTCGCATGTGCACACATTCACTGCTTTCATGATCAACACGTGAAGTAATGGCGGCGGCTGTAAACACACATTGATAAGTTTATCACGCGTGTCCCTGGTTGTGTTTCTACTGTAATGATTACAAAAACACAAATAGGAGTCCAGACAACGATAGGCAGTTGTTCTTTTGAGCTTTTTACTGCACAAAAGTAAACCTCTCGCTGGCCAACCAAACACAAACCCTGTGTTCACTTTATGATGGCCAAACAGTACCTTTACCATGATTAGGCTACTATGGTTTTTAAAAGGTAACTTATACTTGTGATATTAATAGAAAATATTTCAATATATATATATATATATATATATATATATATAGATATATATATAGATATATATATAGATACACACATTATATATATATATATATATATATATATATATATATATATATATATATATATATATATATATATATATATATATATATATATAAATATATATAATGTGTGTGTGTGTGTGTGTTTACATTATATTGAAAAGTAAACCTTATCATGGTTTTACTACAGAGAAAGTTGCATTCCTGTTGAACATCCCCACAAGGCTTATTATGTGGCTCATTATTCAACTCTTTTGTCTCTCAGCTGTCAATCACTGATTATTCAGGAGCTTTCCCGCCTCCACGCATACAGCCTTTCCCAAGCAAAAGTGTCTTAGAAATTGTAAATCAATATCTTGCTTTATGTGATTGAGTAGGCCATATGATTTTCACATCATTTTGAAGAAAAAACTCTAGACTACTAGATCCAGTTTGGAAAGTCTTGGGAAAACATGTTTAGAATGTGTTTTGTGGTGTTATATCAGTGACTTAAAAATTTTGCTTTTTCAAAAACCACGCATAAACATTTTTCTCTCAAAAATACAAACATGTATATACATGTTGATTATATGATATTGTAGCCCAGTTTGTGATGAACACAGTGTTATGAGACTTTTGCCATTAATATGTTTTCAAGCAACTGAAAAAAGCACAAATGTCAGTGCATGTCAAAACTTCCCCAGGGCCCTAAAAACCCCTTAGACCCCAGAGGGTTAACTTCATCACTTCTTCAACCCAACCACACCCATACTTGACTTTGGTTTAGTCCACATTGGCTTTAGTTTCTACAGAAGGTTCATGTGGGCTAAGTCAGATGGGGCCAGCATGAAACCCGGGTGCAAGCCCAGCTTGGGGCCCATATTGCAAGCCCATATGGGGCCTACATTTGCCCCACCAAGCACTGCTGGCTGGGTAACAAGTCATGAATCAACAAAACTTTTATACTAATATTTCTTCTAAATATTGGCAATTACGTAGGAACAACTTAGACCACATGTACGCAATAATCATAAACAAGGAAAAACAACCCTATAATATATATCTGTGTTATATATTTTTTCCTTGTTCATGATTACATGATTACATACAATTAAAAATTCATTTTAGTATGAAAGTTTTTGTTGAACCATTTGTTAGTTTAAATGTTTGTAGGCACATTTTATGAACAAATTTGTGCGTACACATGCTTAGTGAATGAGACCCAATGTCAATACCTTAAAGGGGACATATTATGAGATTTTTTTTAAGATGTAAACTAAGTCTAAAATAGGTCTGAGCAAAAGTGTGCCGTTTTGGGTGTGTCATTTAAAATGCAAATGAGCGGATGAAGTGCAACCACTGATCACAATGATGGTGGTTTGTTGCAATTGAAACTCAATTGTGCTGTGAAATATTTTATCTCTCTCTTTCTCTCCATACTAAATGGTTGTGCTGTGGTTGGATAGTGCAGATAAAGGGGGCGGTATTACCTTATTCTGACATCACAATAAGGGCCAAATTACAATGACCTATTTTTCACATGCTTGCAGAAAATGGTTTACCAAAACTAAGTTATTGGGTTGATCTTTTTAAAATTTTCTAGGTTGATAGAAGCACTGGGGACACAATTATAGCACTTAAACATGGAAAAAGTCAGATTTTCATAATATGTCCCCTTTAAGCATAAAGTTTGAAATGCCAATCCATTTCGTCTAATAAAAAAGAATTGGAAACGATTCCAAGTCCAGGGGCCTCATTTATCAACAGTGCGTTGAAAATGTTCTATATTTGTACCTACGAATGAAATTTAGAATGTGTCTAAGTACAAAAAAATCGGGATTTATCAAACGTGCGCACCGGGTTCGTACGCACATCAGTAAGTAATCCTTGATGAT